>WEIU01010520.1:32304-82201 GCA_013389925.1 Aegithalos caudatus | reverse complement strand
AAAAAAAAAAAAAAGTGCTAGAGAAATCCTTGATGCTGCAACAAGATCTTGTGCTTGGGCACCACAAGTAATTAATGGACAATGTGCTTAATGAGGGAGGGCTACATTGCACACTCAGTGTAAAACACAGAGTGAATAGGAAGGAGGCAGATATCCCAGGAGAGGAAGAGCACCCACCTATTGGCCACAGCCTGGGGAGAACCAAAGTCTTAGGAAAGGGGTTCATTTGGGCCCTGCCTGCTGCTCCTGCAAGGCAACCATATCTTTCATATTTATTGTAAGCAAGCAGAGCTGGAAATCATTGTCAGCCTTCTCAGGGTAAACCAGCTCCCTGAGTCTTCACACAATCTTCTTCTCACAGCCTTCACAAGTAGATGCCCAGGAGCAAGAGCTTCCCACTGCACTTAAACTGTGGGAGAAATTGTGGTGCTAGTCCAGCTGGGCATTGCCCACTTCTGCCTCTCCACCTCCTCCTGTCTCTTAGTGTATATAAAAACTGCAAGCCTGGAAATAGAACTCTCTATTTTAGTTTTACCACCATTTGGTACTGTGAGTCTGTGACACACAGACAAGGCTCTTAGGTAAAACCACAGTGCAAACAGCAATTAGAAGGACAAGAAGGGTTTGGACTGGGATACTGCTTCCCTGCACCAGAGGTGTTGCAGAGGCTCAGGGAGGATGGGATTGCTGTATGACACAGCAACCCTAGGACTGCTACCAGGTACCTTGGAAATAATTCTTATTCTGAGCCACAAAAAATAGGTATGAATAAATGATACAGTTACTTATTCCTTCTGTCTAGGCCTCCTTTCCTAAGGGGGCACCTTAAGGAGGTGCCTAAGGTATTTCTGACAATGCAGATCCCAGACAGCATCATTTTAATCTGACAGCATTTCTATTTCCCTCTTCAGCTGTGCTGTGCTTGGTGTTCTCTCTTCCTACCACATCTAAAATAAGGACACTGCAGCCATTTTGACAATTCTCATATTGAAGTTCCAAATGGCTGTGAGTGCAATGCAGAAAACACTTTAAGGGACTGTGGCTCTTCAATTATTTACAACAATATTATACATCCAGATTTGTCTTAACATAAATAGCACCAAATGGGAGCAGAAAGAGAATAAAATATTTGAGCCTATTTTTGAGACACCTAACATGCCATGGAGCTCCACACCCACCCTCTGAGATGTGTTTGCTCCACTCACTGCTGCAGCAGAGGGTGCATTGGTAATCCTGCCAGGGAGGAGAGAAAACATTCCCTGGAGCAGATAGTATAGTCTGCAAGGTACTTTGAAATTATTACTGAAAATATCCAGCTCCTCTGTTTCTCTTAATGATGGCTCTAGAAGCATTTTCTTCATGTTTAATTTTAGTCTGAAAATGCTGCCATGGCTGGTACCAATGCAAATGTCTCATGCCCCACTAGGGCACAGATGAATTTGTGGGTGATCAGTGGGAGAGCAGATGGCTTCTCTGAGCCCTCAGTGTGCAGGACCCCCACTCCCAGTTAATATACTCTATCAGACTTGCTACTGCTGCTTCACTTTTCATGTATCCAAATCAGAAGTCTGTGGTGATTTAGGAGCACTTCATCACATAAAATCCTCACTGCAGGAGTATTTGGAGTCTTTATCAGATGACTGGTGAATCTCAGGGTCAAGACAATATATCTGCTCTTGCCTGCCTGTATTACAAGGAAATGTAAGACACTCCTGTCTCCCTGAGAACTGCTAGCACAGTCAACACTCACTCCCAGGGCCTCCGTGGCTTTAAGCAACTTACAGCAGGTAAGACTGCAGCAGTGGGGAAGAAAACACCACAATGGTGTTTTCCTTTGAATGTTTCTCCTTTGAAACCTATTTTTTAAAAGTGAATATCAGTCCAGAAGTATTTTGATGCCTTTATTCCAGAAAGCCAGTTTACACTGAAAAGCAAGTGATCGCTTTCAGACAGTTTAGAAGATATTCAGAAGGGAAAGGAAGAAAATTGACCTTATTTTATCTTAGACATGAGAAAATATCCCCTTGCTTAGGTATATGACTGTGTTGGAGTAATTTTCATAACTTGGTCATAACAATTAAGGAAAGTTTAACACAGCTCAGGGAAATGCCTTCATATACTTAATTTGACTTCCAAGAGCAATTCCATGGAAACATATGGAACTGCTCATATAAACAGAGTTACAAGATATGCAAGCTTTCATGGCAATGGGTTGCTCTACATTCCAGTGACTTTTACAGACCTGAATCTTTGCTGATTAGTGCTCGTTCTTTGGAAATCCCTTCTGCAACTGGGTTAGCAAGCAGGAGCGTGGTGTACAGTGCAGTCACACAGGCAGGGTTTGTGTGTTAATTATTCCCATGCTGCACAGCCATGCACCAGACATTTTGTACACAACCTCATTATCTCAAACTCAATTGATAGTTAAAAAAAGAAAGAATGGCTAAACAAAAGAAGGAAAGGGAAAAGACAAAGAGGCCACTTGGCTGTTGAAAGCCTTTACAAAAATACATAAAAAAATTCAAATTAAATTTTTTCTTTTCCTTTTATAAAAGAAAAACATCCAATCCAGAGGCATTTTAATAGCTTCACCAGCCCTGAGCATTCTTGTATACATTCTCCCCTTCCTAGAACCTGGGAAAATAGAATGCCCTGGAGAATACATAATAGCAGAGTTTCTGTTTCTCAACCACACTTCTACCAGAGAGCATCTCTGATTGCAAACCCACCTATGCAGTCCAGGCAGGAGAATTACTGAAGAAAATTATATTCACAACCTTCATGTAGCCCAGTCCTACCTTCCAAAACCCCATAGGGCATAGATAGGGTTTAGCACTGCTTGGAGCCACCTGGCATTGGCTCTGCCATACATGGAGGAAACTTCTGGCAGCTTCCCACCAAAACCACTCCTGTAGTCTCCCTGTTATCTTTTGGGGAGTAAATAAGTTTGTGAATGAAAAAGGAAAACAGAAGTTGTTCTGTATCAGGTATATCAGTATAACTTCATTAATTTTCACTGTGTGAAAAGATAGATCAAAAACAAGGGAGTTTTTCTTTTGAAACCTTATCTCTCCTCGCAGATGAAGAAGAAAAGCAAATCTCTTTGTAATTAGTCAAATTGGTTTTGCACTTTTCCTTTCCAGAGCATAAATCAAATGAGGACTATTTCTAAAGAAATTACCTTCATCTACTGCAAGGCTTTTCAGAAGATGTTCAGTATCTAGAAGGTCACAGCAAACTTAATGATCTTTTCATTCACAGGTAGCCTTCAAAAATACATTTTAATTGACATTAGGAACTTTAAGAACTTGTATTGTGTCTGACTTTTTGAGGAAGGCAAGACAATAACTTTTTTGTTCTCATTACATTAAATGGAAAAGTATTTTGGAGCTGGCACACACTAGTGCTTAGCATCAGTCTCTGCTGTTCACTCAGGTACCAGCAAAGGTGCAACCTATAATTTTGAATTATAATTATGCAGGCCCTGTCAGGGGGTGAAAGAACCTGGGTGCTGTGTCTGCAAGGATTCTTGGACACACAGTGCCTCCTGACAGGTACTGACAGGCTCCACTGGATGTCACCTTTAGATGAGGACCCTACTGACTGTGGGCAAGTGCTTTGAACCAGGAAGCGTTGCCAGTGCAATAGCAAATCCTAATGTTGATTCAGAAGACTCTCTTGGAGCTTCTACAGCTTTACAGTCCTAACCATTTTAACCCAGTCGGTGTCAGAGAGCAGAAAATTGGTCACTGCTTACTCAATTTTATATATTTAGAGTTTGAAGCACAATGCTGGAATTGAGACTGCCCTATGCTAGGCACTATACAACAGTAAGAGTTAGTCAATAACCACAAAAGACTGGAATCTAGATAGATGGGAGGTGGAAACAGAAACAAGACTGAAAGAGACAAAAATTGCCTGAAGCCACACAATAGCAAAGAGCAAGTCAATATCCTATAGACAGAATTGGATTTTACCTTTTAATCAGAAATATACCTCAATTTTTTATCATTTATAGCATTTTACTTCCAACATCAAACGATAGCGCCATAAAAGCAAAGCAGTTCTCTCACTTGAAACACTCTCTGGGCTCCTCATTATCTCTGCTAAAAGAAATCTAATAGAGAAAAGCTAGGAATCAAGGAGTAAATTGTTGGTATTGTTGCTTTTATTATTTTCACAGTTGCACTTGAGCTTCCTACAAATTTTACATATAGCTGAAGTAAAGCTGAGCTTTTATTTTTTTTCATTGAACTATATGGGCAAAATTATATCAAGTCTCATTACTGCTTTTTAATCCTTCCCCTATTTTGAGTCTTGTTAGCTGGAGAGGAAAAAAGAGAAAATGCAGCTGACTTTGTCATTAAAACTCAACAACTGCCATTAGAAGAACAGCAGCACATCAGGGATAGCTTGTCTGTGAGCTCAGCCTCAGTGCTGCCAGCACGTGTGTGTTGGTGCACCAAAGCTGGCAGTGAGTGGTGGCCCGTGGGCATTGGCAGCTCTGGGGACAGCCAGGACCATCCTGTGCTTCCTGGCCACTCTGGCTCTCCTGAGTCCTGTGGGGGCTGTTTCTCACAGGTTCCAGGCTGGGGGAAAGAGCAGCAACAAAATTGTTGCTTAGCCCTTCCTTTCAAAGCAGATTTATCCTCCATGTGGTCACTGAACCACTAATGTGGCTGTGCTGAGGGAGAGGAGGATCTGTTCAGAGAAATTCCATCTTTTTTCAAGACCAAAAGAGAGGAAAACCACACAGACACTGTGGTGTGACTCTGACTCCCCTGTAAAGCTGATGGAAAGAGAATAAATGGAAATGCAGGCCCTGCAGCAGAACAGTTGTGTGCCCTCCCACCAGCCTAGTTCTGGTCTGGGAGAGCTCCACTCTGTCCATGGATTGTGGTGGCACTGGGGATGAGAGTGAGCCTCAACCCAGGCCTCTCAGAAGTTCCCAACTCATTCTAGCTCTGAAGAATTGCTAGAAAACATGATTCTGCAATTTTTTAAACCCATGGTCTCTTGCAACGTCATTATCTCATTAGATTGGCTTCTTTTATACCCCTGAAAGATAGAGAGAGAGCCCTTTGAGCATCCTGGATGGTGATGAGACAACAACCAGTGATACCTTTTCGAACACTGAATTTTATGTCCCTTCTTGTGCCTCATGATTGTGACACTTTCCTTGTGACTAGGTAGTTGTTTCAGTGTTTACTGGGTACTTACTTCTGTCACAATATTCTGTTTTTCTCCTGAGACTAAAATTCTGTCACATATACAAAGCTGACTTAAAGTGAGAGAACAGGAAATTAATTCCTAAACAATAGCATTATAGTTTTCATAAAATTATCCAGAAGGAGGACACATTTGGCTACTTTTGTTCATTTAATCTTTTGCTCTTTTCACTGGATGAGTGAGTCAAGCTGCAGGAATGGGGGTAAAATTTGGCATGCCGAAAACTGTTCTCTTATCTAAGCCTTCCCCTCTTCCAAGTCAAAAGGAAGTATCTGGAGTTGAAGTTCTAAAGAAAGTTTTAGAAAAATGGTTTTATCCGGCATCACAGGTTCTTTCAAGCACTTCATCAGTTCATGATGAAATGAGCTCAAAGATGAGATGAATGAATCAAGTCAACCTGATCAACAGAAAATGAGAAGATATAAAAAAGAAGGTAATAAACACATTTCAGCTTCTAATTAGTCTATCAAAAGCTCTGCTTTCTCTATAGTCTAAAATAAGAGAAAGATTAATAAGATTTTTTCAAAGACTAGTTGTATATCATTAGACTTCTCCTTTTATTCGCATTGATTTTTAACCTTCTCTTATAAGAACATTTTTTTAAAAACCCTTTATGTAAGGAACATTATTAAGCATTTTCTCTTTTTGTAACATCTACATGTGTGAATGGCAGACAAATTATTATTAAAGCTTTGAAAGAGCTTCAAAACACATTGCCTCTAATACTGCTAACAATCAATGGATGAAGGGTACAATGTTTTAACCCTCAATCTCCCAAACTGTTTCTCTCATCCTTTATGCACCTGTCTCTCCTGGAGCACAGCAAGGAATATTAAAAGAATATAAAACATACTTCACCCTGAATAAATTATACAAATAATTTAATTTAGAAAGTAGACTTGCCCAGACATGGTAGTTATTCCTTCCCAGCACTCATAACCTCAAGGAAGAAGGAGAAGACCTCTGGTACAGACTGTTCACACTTCTGTTCCCTCTGCATATGTGATGTTTTGTTTCTGTGAGCAGGCAAGATTGTAGCTCCAGCCTGGATAGAATTGCTAAATGTTTTGACATTTTGAGAAAAACGCAATAACACAGCTTGTTCTCATATTTTAAGTGTTTGCAAAAAACTTCCCAGAGACACTGTTGGGAACACTGTTTAATTGGACTCTAAGATCTCGTTGCATCATTGAAAGACACAATCGACAAGCCCTGCCTACAGCTGCTTAAAAATGAAAGCCATTGAGAAACATAACAGCCAACAAACCCAATCTAAATCATTACAGTGTTAAAGGCCTTGCTACTGCTTTACATCCTGCATCATAAACCTGCAGGCATTGCGTGGACATGCTATTTTTTGGCTCAACACTGTCAAAGGTGGTGAAAGTGGGAACCATACATGATGCAGAGGGCTCCAAACCTGAGCATTATACATGAAATATAAGGATTTTAAACCATGTAACTCTCTTTTCCAACCTTAACAACAGTTGCTGTCGGCTGCATGAAGAGTACAGATCTGAAATCTGCTGCCAAATCAAACTTGATCCTTAATGTGAAAGCCCAGATTTTATAAAAAGGGTAGATATTAAGAAGACAGCTAATCAATCAATTACTGACACTCAGCTTCTCACCAAATCTAGTGCCATTTGTAACACGTATTGAGATCCTTGACTGGAATGAGATGCAGTAGAAAGGCAGAGAATGATTGTGGGCACTCACAGCCTGGTGATGAAGTGCCAAGGAAATGCCAATAGCAGTCAAACAGTAATTTTCCTGATTACAACATGTAATCTAGGCTTCCCTTTCCTTGGGGCTGATGCAGAGTTTTAGATCGACAGTTTCAGACAAGTGAATTACAAGCTGTGGCTGGGTGAAAAGAACACATACTGAATTCTAAATGTACACCTCAGTAACATCATCTTCAATGGAACATAAGCACATCCTTAGTTTTATAAATGTGTTTAAGTGCCATCCTGATGGGAATATGTTGTTAATGAGGCTTATTACAGTAATTTGCATTGGAGTAATTTACAGGCCTGAGTCCCAGTGTGTTTGGCACAAGAATTGGAGTATCAGTTTCTCTGGTCTCTGAATTACACAGTCAAAGTACGGGAAAGAGAAGCGAGTGATTGGCATAGAGAGATGGGAAGTGGAGAACAAGCAGTAGGTATGTGCACAGCAATGGGGCATCAGAAAATAATGAGATCAACAGAGGTCACTGCACATGAAGGATTGCTTTTCCCCCTTTCATCTAACTTCATGTTTTACAAAATCTGTAAATGTATGAATCTGAGTTGGTTGCCTAATACCATCTGCATCCTACGTGCTTATTTGGATCACCAATTTATGATGAAGATAAATCATATTTTAACACACATCTTCATCTCCTGGTGCTGCAATGGTATCCCAAATGAATAACTCACATGCAGACATTGTACAGAGTCACTTCCCATTAAAAGTCACAAAAGAGAAAGGATTACTTTTAATCCTCATGCTGATATTAATGTCACCCACAGTAGCTTTAGCTGAAGGGTGGACATTCACAGTGTGTGAAGCTTCTGTAATTATCCAGCTGCATTCCAAGCCAGGCAGGAACTGCTGGGAAACCCTGGAGCTTGGTCAGAGGAGGCTTGTCCTCACACAAGCCATGACATTGGCACAGGCAGCCTCGTTCTTGGTGCTCAGGGAGAGCCCTTTGCCCAGGTCCTGTGCCATATGTACAACAGCCTTGCAGCAGTAACACGTGGGTGAAGCCTGGTCAGGCAGAAGGTCCCTCCACACAGATTTTGCCCTTTCCTGCAGCAGGTGGCTGTGTAAAACTGGTGGGGAGCTGCCATCCACATTGCACTGTGTGAAAGCCTGCAGGCCTTGCAGCTGGACAGCGCCTCCTGCCTCACTGGCACTCCCTCCTGAGCTTATGTGACCTCACTACAGGCTAGGGCTGGCTTCACTGCAGTCATCTTGTAATTCTAGGTGACCAACTTGACCTGGAGTATGTGGCACCCCTGAACATGTACTCACGACCTGACTCTTCATGTCTGTAGTGCCACTGAAGTTAGTGCATAAGTGTGCCTCTGTCACAACCAAACAGGACATTTTATTTTATTTTTAACCAGTCACGTGGCATACCTATCTCCTAAGCCTCTCTTCCATTTCAAAGGGGGAAACCTTCTTACTTCCTGACACACTGTTAGCTGGATGAGGGTCCCAGCTTGATTACCAGTATCTTTTGAAAACACTCAATATTAAGAGCTCCAGAAGCAGAAGAGATGTCTGAGGTTTAACTGATCCTAGAGCAAAGCTGCGTGGCAACAGCAGTCTTAGGGTGGATACAAGAAATGCAGAGCCAGAAACACATCTCCTTTTGCTTGTTCTCTGGGCTGTACTCCACCAGCGTTCTGAACCACAGTCTGCTCTGCAGGGTACTGCAAAAAGGAAAATCATAATGATGGCACTTAGACTTGAAAACTTACCTGATAAAACAAAGCAAATGGACATGAAGACCAGATGCCACCACTCTGACAATCTCAGAGTAGCATCATGCTTATTTCATAATTTCCTTTGTACCCTTGCCTACCAATATCTGTAAAGGTATTTATGAAGACAGCATTAGCTTTGCTGTGAAGAATTCCTCCATAAAGCACATTGCAAATTATATCATTCACTTTTTAAAAAATACAACAATATTCAGCATACTATACTGTAAATATTTCTAAAACTTCAAGAATTTCTAAATAATTGCCAACTGCAACTGTGTAATTGAAATGCTACAATAAACAGCTAGGTTCTGTTGTTCTCTAGATGCATTCACTGTTTTGGATACTCTTTTATAGTTTTGCAAAAGAGGTTTTGTATTAATTAGCTGGCTCTTGTTCGTTGAAAGCAGTTGATTTACTAAATATCTTGTTTATTATTGTGGAGGAATAGAACAGAAGGCAACATGCTGTAATTGCATTTTAATAAACAACCTTGAATGCTTGATTTTTAATAAGTAACTGACAGGAGTTGGGGTACCAGTTTTTTTTCTTTGTGAAAAGATTCAACTGATGGAATCTGATATTTCCTTTAAGTTGATGGTATCCTTTCTTGCCATGTTCTGTCACACAGTTCTGCCAGCTATTCAGGCCAAGAATCATGACTGTGATAGCTCAACAGATTAGCTGATATCCCAATGGACAGCAGCACCCATTACTGACTCATTTTGCAACCCTGAGCTAATAATCTCATGTCATTTATTCTTGTAAAAAGTGTGTGAAATTGATTCTGTGGTGGTCTAAGCCCAGCAGGCAGCTCAGATCCACACAGCCACTTACTCAGTCTCGCACCAATAGCACGGGGAGAAGAATCAGAAGAGTAAAAACACCAAACCTCACAGGCTGAGATAAAGACAGTTAAATAGATAAAGCAAAGAAAACAAGGAACTAATTCACTACTTACTATGGGCAGACGGGTGTTCAGCCATTTCCAGGAAAGCCATTTCCACACTCCACCACATGTAACAGTGACTTGGTGAGACAAACACCATCACTCCAAACGTCGCCTGCTTCCTTCTTCCCCAGCCCTGTAGGCTGAGCATGACACCACAAGGTGTGGGATATCCCCTGGATCATTTGGGATCAGCTGTGTCCCCTCTCCACTGCTGTGCAGCCCCAGCCTCCTCGCTGGTGGGGTGGGGTGAGGAGCAGAAAAGGCCACGGCCCTGTGTTAAGTGATGTTCAGCAGTAACTGAGATGATGGTGCCTCACCAACCCAAATCCAAAACATAACCTGTAGCCCTGGTTCCATGCCTGAGGTGTTTTGGTTTTCTGAAATTCTTTTCCCAGGAAAGTTCTGTAAACAGAAGGAATGTTTTTGTAACTGTACCTATGTTATTCATTCCTTCTCACAGGAGGGACTTTGTCTTGATGTCCCTCTGGTTTGACCAATGTGATTGAAAAGGTTTGCCTTTGTTTCACCAATCAAATTGGTCTGTGTAAAATAGTATACAAGGGAGATGCATCCCTAAATAAAAGAATAATGTTTTGGCCTTCTGATCTCAGAGTCCTGTGTCGTTGTGGTATAAAACAACATCAGTAACCCATATCAGATCGTATGAAGAAAATTGCCTCCATCCCAAATAAAACCAGTACAGATTCTTTGTGTGCATGTATGGTATTTGGAAGAAGTAAAAAGTGGCTAAGTATTGCCTTCTGCCATGGGCAGTGGCTGGGACAGGAATCAGATCTAGAATTAACATACCCACCTATTTCAAGTCCTGACCAGTGAGAGAATCAGCACCCTTGGATATGTCTAATGAAACTCACCTCACTTGGAAGCTTTGAAAAAATCTTTATAAAAAAGAGGTATTATTTAAGACAAAACTAGAACTAATTCAGTTCAAAGAAATCAAATATATCAAAGTGATAAGTAGAACATTCAGCTTATCATCCAGATAACTTTGGTAATAACTAGTTAGTCTGCACTCAAAAACATAAATTCATCAAATTACCAGCTGTGTTTTTACTTTTTCTTCTTACAATAAATCCTACCTGTACTGCAGATATATATATGGATATGATATATGTATATGATACATGTATATGCTATTCCATCCCAACCTTAATGGCTCTGCTAGATTTAGCATGCTCAGCATTTTGCCCCAGGATGTGTTTCTACACCTGTGTATGTGGCAGAAGGCATAGGGAGAGTTATCTTCCAGTCTTTGACAGCATGCAGGATTTCAGCACCAAAGTTAGGCACACTGAATCTCCTCACCAAAGTGAAATTAAATCTGCTCTCAAGAAGTAGTGGCATGGCAGAGACTGCCTCAAATGCATGCTTTGAGATATCACTGAAGTCAAGCACTAAAAGGTACCCAACAAAAAGGAAATCTCTCTGATCAGTCTAACTAGAGATCAGGGAAACTTGGTTACATTTAACCTGAGACTTTAATCACTACCCTTTTAGTCACTCCTGTGTTTTCCACATATAAAAAATTAAACAACATGAAAAACACGGCTTATTAGCAGTTCTTCTCATTATGATCCTTAAACAGGCAATGGGGCTTAGGGGAGAATGAGACTTGAGAAAGGTGAAATGGGATTTGAACCTGCAAGAATGTTTTCTGCAGGCAGCCAGGCTAATCCAGATCTCCAGCAAGTCCCTAATTCAAAGACCACTGGGACAACAGAAGGACTGCACTGACTTCACAGGCTTTGCACAATATAAATGCCCAAATTACATTCAGAGTTTTCTGAAATCTGAATCAGTTCAATCTAGAAAATGTTACACCTCAATAAGCACTATCAATTCTTTTCTACCCACACTTACTCCTTGTTCCAATATGCTTCATTTAATTTTGAATTTATGCTATTTTTCTTACAGGAAAAGGTTGCTGAGATTTCAACTTTCTTGGGATTTTCCAATGCCGTGCATTCCTGGGTTATGCCACTCTTGTTTTACTTTGGTAGCCTTGACCTTAGTAAATGTGGAATAGGAAATTAAAAGGAGTAAGTTTTCCTTGTTCCATCTGGACAAAACATTATTAAATATCCTTCAGAAAAAAAGAAAATGTAACAAGGCTTATTCATAACTTTTATAGTTTTCCTGACAAACAAGTCATATATTTTTTCAATAAGGTTTTAATCTGGAACTGACTATATGGTCTATTTGCAGGCATAAACAAAGGATACACAAAACCTGACCAGACAATACAGTCAACCCATCCTGTGCTAACTGAAGACATCCCCAGATACACCTGCATGGTTTTCCAGGGGGAGCCCACAGTGTAAATGGTAACTGGGCCAAGAAACTGTCTTGCCAACCCTAATCCTGTCCCCAGAAAAGATCAATTGCTAGTTGGACTGTAGAAATCTGAAGGTATCCATTCGGGCCAGATTGTTATACACCAGGCAAGCAGCCCACCCGAAAATTTCACTCCTTGATAGCCAGAACACCTTCCAAGGAGCCTTCCAAAGGATGAAGCATGAAAGCTGTGTGAGAAATCTCAATAGCATCTACTGCTGGGGAAGCCATTGGTCCAGAATAATCCACAGCAAGCCTTGGCACACGGACTGGTGCCAACCTCCATGGCAGTTCTCCTTCACAGCACTCCTCCAAATGGGTGCTTGCAAATTTTGAGGAACACGCTGTTCTTTCCTCCATAACTCTGCATGCTCCCAGCCTATTTGTATGCTTTTGTAGCTTGTGTTGCATTCTGAAGGCTGTGATTATTAAACGCTGGTGATAGCTGCTCTTTTTCCATTGAGAAAAATGCGTGAGAAACAGAAATTATATTGCTACATTAACACAGAATCAGGAGAAGGAAGTTACAATGAGTTCCCCAAAAGACAGATGATTCATACATTTCATAAAAATTGTACCATATGCATTAGCTATCGTTCTCAGATAACATTATTGTTGCAAGCACTGTTGCACATAAGTACTTCATTTATCTAAATCGAGACTTTACACTTCTGTGCACTCTGCAGGTCCCAGCCCTGCCATGATGGAGTTACTAGCATGATGTAGCAATGTATTATAGTGTCACATCGACTCACATTTCACATTTTTAACTAAAGAAGATCAAAATAATGAAATGCAGCCATAGAAGGAGCAACTGCTCTCATCTGCAGCTACTCCTACTCAGGAGTTATTAAATAATAGCAATAAAAAAGAGAGAATATGTTGTTATTGACAACCTGTATAGACTGGAATAAAAGATTTATCTTTTATTGATGCAATTATTTATTCCTACTAGATGAAACATCATTATTTTTTCCTCTACTACTTTTTTGGCTCTCAATATTCAAAATCTTCCTAAGCCCAGAAAATTTTTGGTCTCCAGGGGCTTGGGGTCTGTCTTACCCTCTCATTTTGATGACTCCATCCTTCCTGCCACTTAGCCACCTTCCTCTGAACAGGGTTGCTATGTTTCCCGTTCTAACAGCTTCCTGCCTACATTAAGAGTGGTGGGAGTGTTGTCAGCATTAGTGGGAGCTTTACTTTCCAAACCTCTTGTCCCCTCAGTCTGCCCAAATAAGTGTTGTGAAGATGGTACTTACCCTGGGATAGACAGGAGCTCTGATGTCAACCCGCTTCAGCCGCATCATCCTCAAACACAAAACAAGGAGTGCGAACGTGGGGTCACTCCTCCGGCAGTCTTGATGCCAGGCAGGAAAACTAAAACTAGATCCAAGAATATGGAAATAAACATAATTTTACTACACAACACTGGGCTCCAAGCTACCTGGCAACTGTAAAAAGTCATTTATTCACTATTCACTTATTCTGCGAGCAGAAGGGAATCTACTGGGAGACTGACATGATGCAAGTCATAATGATCATTGTCACAAACCTGAGCTGACTCTGCTGGCAGCCTTTCACATTTCATATTTCCAGCTGTAATTAATGAGCCATTTTCCAGAATGCAAATAGAAGATTTTTAAGCTTTTCTTTAAAGCTTTTTAGCTTCATTTTCCATTTGTGTGTTCTCTGAGATACAGGAAAGTTAGAAATATAAGGTGGAATGACAACAAGATGCAAAAGGCATAGAAAATTATGTAAATATGTCTAAAACAGAGAATTTCACTTGCCTTGAGACATGTCAGAGTGCATATATTACCTTAATTTCACTTACAAATAAAACTGCCTTTCTTGCAGCTAATTTAAATTTGAGCCAATGCTTCACTTCACTTTGCATAAAGGCAAGGATGCCAAGACAATATTCCAGGCATGGAAACGTATAAGCCCAGATATCTCCAGACAGGAGTATTGGTTAAGCATCTCCATGCTTAACCAGTACATTACCAAAAAAACACTAAAAAAAACCTCCTAGATAAACAACAACACAACAACAACAACAACAACAACAACAACAAAATCCCCAAAACAAAAAAAAAAGTCATATTTGTATAGCATCAAGCACTATTGTAGTGGGAGGAAGGGTGCCCCAAACCCTTTGTTAAAAAAAGGCACAGAGAGCACTGTAAATAGCTGCTCTCTCTTTCTCTTTGAGCTGTAGTTTTCATATTTTCCAAGACTTTTTACTGAATAGGTAAATCAATTCCCATTTTTCAAATCAATATTTTCTTGTCTTGAATGTCTTGTGCTGATAAAGCACTTTCAAGTAGGACTTGAGTTTCTCTCTTTGTGTTCTGTATTTAATATTATTATTGGAAAGTAGAATTCTGTAATTGTCATTATGGCCAATTTTTTTGCCACAACACCCTCTGGAATAAAATCAAAATTTATTGTAAAGATGATAATTCAGCAATGATGACCCTTTCTTATGGTGCTCTAGATTCATCAGTATTTTGAAAAGCAAGAATTTAAAGATCAAACCCCCCAGTGCCAGTCTACTGTTTTTCCTGGCCTGTTTTTCACAACTCACTCTAAGAAGCTATTTGATCTTTGCATGCAGCTGCAGTGTCCCATCTGGAATGTCACTGAGGAACCACAGACAGATTTCTGTTACATTTAACTTCCTGCTGAAGTTTGATCACCTATTCTTTGTAATCTTTGAACTTCTCTTATGTCAAACTAGCAACAACAACAAAAAAAATCCCTCAAAATATCCAGCACATAAAATTATTTATATGTCATTATTTAGGAACTTTTCTGAGGTGGCTCTGCCTTGCTCAGCTGATTTGATCAATATATTTATGACACTGAGAAAGAATTATAAGTCACAAGTTACAGAAATGATCAGGTTAGAAGGGACCACAGTAGGTCATCAGGTCCATTCTCCCTGCTCAAGCAGGATCATTCCAGAGCACAGAATGCATCTGGAAGGTTCTGGAATATCTCCAGCGAGGGAGATTCCACAACCTCTCTTGGCAATCTGTTCCAATGCTTGGTCCCAGGCACAGTAAAGAAGTGTGATTTTATATATAGATATATATATATAAAATACAGCACTTGATACTCAAAGCTTGAAAAATACTTGAACTTTTAAAGAAACCCAAAAAACCTCTTCATTTCCAAAGATGAAATAACTTCTCTTTCATTACCTGATACTTCTTGGAGACCTCATCTTTAAAGTTCAGAACCAGAAATATCTAACTACCTTATGCTCAGGATGTTTCAGTAGGGCTGGAGATCATCTAGCAGATAAAACAAAAAGATTCTCTGAGATTTCTAGACCAATGAGAAATGCTTTTGTCAACCTGAACTTTCAGACACTGACATAGCATGAAACCTTTTGAAAATCTCTCACTCACAAGCACATCACACATTGAGAGGACAAAGACATTTGATGGAGTTTCTGCTGCCTCCATGTTCACTCTTTGCCAAAAGAGGTTCTGGCAAAATATTCAGAAAAGGAGATAATTTTTCTGAAACAAGTGGAGTATATGTTTCTACATCAGGGTGCTTACGGCTGTAACTCTAAAAATATGGACAGCATTTATATGGAGATCAATTAAAAGAGTGATGCACTTAGACTGAGAGACAGTGAGTTCATTAAACACAGATAGCCCTAGAACAACACAATACAGTAGTTTTGTTGAAATTATAGTGTTGCCATGAATGCATCATTTGAAAATAATGCAGCACATCTCTGAAGAATATAGTTCAACTCAGATTTAATATGGGTTCAACTGCTCTCTACTCCCAGCTGCTACTTTAAAAGAAGAAGTCAATATATTGAGAAAACATTTTAGAAACATGAAATATATTTCAAGTTCCAATAAAATAATTGGAACCTTCTAAGATTTGCTTAATAATGCAACATAGATAGCCCTTAGTTAGTGATTTAAAATTCAGGTTAAATATATGAGAAAAGCCAGTCATTTCACTTGAAATAAGAAAGATTTTTTTTTCACAATAAGCATTTGCACTTTTTTTATATATTTGAAAACTCTTATATCTTATGATTATGTTGCCCTGCCAAGTTAAGGTACTTTAATTAAATTGGAAAAAGTTAGCTTTGCTATCATCACCAGAGAAAAACAAAATATGAAAAATGAATCTGCTATAAAAAAAATCTTCCTTGAGACATTTTCTCAAAATGGTGATTTTGAAATCTATTAACAGCTGTAGGCCAAAAAGGCATATGAAATCACTCAGGCTGGCAGATCCAGAGGTCCTTTATCACTGAAGGTGAAACTATAATTTCAACAACAGTTCAGCCATTAAAGCTGTACTCCAAACAGCTTTAAACACAAACCACACTTCAAACAGTGGTCAAACTCCTTCTATAACATATTATGGAATAAATTTTTAGAATTATAGTTATTACAAAATTAAGTACATTTCAAAATGTACAACCAAATGTTTATAGAGGTTTGCAGAAATGAGGTTCAACGTGCAGCAGCTCATGCTGTGCAGAAGCAAGAGTCCACCAAGTCTAAAGCTTGTGACCTGCTAACGCTGTGCTGAACTGGGAGTCTCACAGCAGCCATTTCCAGAAAACACACAAAAGGCCAACTTCCATAACCTCTGCTTCAAAAATGCAGGGTGCTGACTGAGAACAAGGTTTGTTGGGCCACATCCATCCTACCAGCCCCACTGCTCTGTGGCTCCTCTGCAGGCTACGTTCCTTCCCCTCCAGTAGGAGGAGAGGCAGGCATGGACATCCCACAGGCAAATCTGCACGGTCCACAGGACACCCAGAAGACATGGAACAAGAGACAGGTTTCAAGGAGGAAAACAACAAAAATTGCATTGGAAAAAGTGGCATCCTGGGAATGGGGAAAATTTTCGTCCCACTGTACAGATGTCCCATTGTGAAGAATGTCCCATACAGATGTGGAGAATGAAAAGCAAGCAAAATGCAATTGTAGAGAGGTCGGCTATCTCACCTTCCTTCTGCTATTGCATTGCCTAAGTAACTTGCTGGTTTTTAGCATCCCTTCTACACTATTATCTGCACTGTAAGTCAGAGACCCATGGGTTAGATGTGTTAAGGGATGCAGGTTTTGTGGCAGCAGCCACTGCAGTGTCTGCCTTCCTGGTGCCTGGCTGCTGAGTGCCACCTCCACTGGATTTGTAACAGGCAGAGTTGGGAGCAAGGATGCTCCAGGGCTTGCTGAGACACACCTTAGAGAGGTACCTGCCTGAGAGCCCACCACTAGTGTGGCCACACCTCAGTCACTGTTAAATTAGCTTCAAGTCATGCCAGGGGACGTTTAGATTGGATATTAGGAAAAATTACTTCATTAAAAGGTTTGTCAAGTCCCAGAACAGTCTGCCCAGGGAAGTGGTTGAGTCACCAGCCCTGAAGATATTGAAAAAAATGTGTAGATGTAGCACTCAGGGACAGGGTTTATGGTGGACTTGGCACTGCTAGGCTTACAGCTTGTCTTGATCTTAAAGGTCTTTTCTAACCTCGGGGATTTTGTGATTAGCATCAGGTTGGAACTTCTAGCCTGGAGTCCTCTCCTGCACTGCAGCTGTACAATGTACTCAGGCCTGTGTAACACAGAGAAAAGTCATTGCCTGTGTGACAGGGAAGCAGGAGGCTTCCATTTTAGCCAAATTACTAAACTATGTACAGGTCTCACTTGCTATCCCAAACATCCTGCTGCAGGCTTTACACTCAGGACATTCCTCTCCCTTCCTGCTGCAGTCACATTCCTGAGCAAAGAGATGAAAAAAGTCAGTGGACTACAAAGAAGGTGCCTAATCTTTTAATCAGTGATTGGGAAACTTGATCAGAAGCCTGGAGGCTTGGTTTCTAACCACTGCTATAACAGCTATTTGTGTGCACAGAAACAAAATATTTAATACTTGGTGAACAGAAGTATGAAAATCTGTGTGTCTCAAGAGCTAGCTTAAGGAATGGCAAGTAAGGATCAAAATTTAGGGTTTAATACGTGAAATTACTCAGTCCATTTAGGGATCCTCAAACCTTTATGAATTTGGACTAATAATGGCAGACCTGAACCACAGGCCCTTCTTGCTGTAACCAGGCTTGCCTTTCCTGCCCCCAGCTCTGTAGATAACCATGTTAAATGCAAAGGTGTATTCATTCCTGAAGCAATGTGCTTTGACTATTTGTCAAACTATAAAAACCTATAATAAAAATGAAAAATTACAGTAATACTACTACTAATAATACCATCACTACTACTACTACTAATAATAATAATTTTATTTGTTTATTTTCTAAATAACTACCAATTTCACATGGCCACTGCAGTGGCAGCCCCACAGCCTTAGACATTGTCATGTAGTAATGTGCACACCTTTACCTGGGAGGATAAAAATAATCTTAGACCATGAGCAGCTTTATTTCATAGCCTGGTTTCCTCCACATTACCACTAAAATACTTCCCAAGTTTCTGATACATGCAGCTACCTTTACAGATGTACTGGTTTATTGTTTCATTTTTCAGGGATCCACAGAAATAAAAGCACATAAAATTTTGCCAACTTTTGTCTAAAAACAAAAAAAATCACATTATTCAGTCAGCGCATGAAACAAAGTTATAACGAAAATCCAATTTAAAAAATAGCAACATCTGAATCACTGCCTCAGTTTTCCATTACTTTTTTTGGATATGTTTTGGTGGTCACAGAGACTCCAGTGTTTTGCTGAAGTCCCATCTCTTTCGGTCCCTGCAGCCAAGTTACATCTGTCTTTCTCTGGTAATCAAAGAAAGGCTGCTTGTAAAATAATCTTTTCCCTTTTATAAGTACTAGTGCCCTTTTTCAGGCAATGTCCTCTGTTACTCAGAAATTAGTTTGGTCATCTGTTTCTTGGCTACCTAGTCACCTGGCAGAATCTTATTTGCTTGTCCTTTATCCAATGATAAAAACTCATGCAGTTTTACAGCCCTGTGCTAAATAGGACACCTTTTCCAATCAGCCCAATGTGTGCCAAATCTAAACAAGGAGGTTGTGTTGCAGATATGGAAGCAGACATCAGACAGGATGGATAAAGATACATTTAGCCACACAGACCCACCACATCAAATATGGATGCAAAGTCAACAAGTTTCACTGGCAAATTAATTTTAAGCCTTTGCTAAAGGGTGAGTCTTCCACCAATGTCAAAACATAACAGCAGCCAAACCTCATCCTTTAAAAACACAAGTACTGATAAAACTGGGAACAACAGATCCAAAAAGTTTTGCTGTCTTAATCCAGCAGCATCTGAAAACAAATTCCTGCAGCTTCTCTGCAGACCTGAGGCACAGAGCTCATAAAATTTCTGTTGAATAGAATTCAAACTAATTGTCCCTGGTTATAGGATGTGAGGTGCAGTTACATAAAACTGTCCCTGTCTCCTGATGAAATCAGCGTCCACGCTCTTCTGTGAACATATTTGCATTTTTAGTCTTCTCTTAATCCACAAAAGAACCTTACATGTATCAAAGTTGCATCTTGTCCTTGAATGCTCCTTTTTTCTCTAAACTCTCTAGTTCATTTGGTGGTTTATCTGTTGTCTCTGCTTTCTTTGAAGCCTCTGGATACCATCTGTGATTTTGACTGATGTGTAAGTTTTCTCCTCTTATTATTTTAGGTCATTTATACAGAAGTGAGTATTAGGCATTACACTAGGCTCACTAAGTGAGTTCCACTTTGCTATTTTACCCCTCATAGTTGCTTTGGTTTCTGATTTTTCTGTCATTTTAAAATTAAAACTACAATTATTACTGTGGGTTTTTTCTAATAAATTGTTTAGATTTGATTTCCTTTGTTGAAAGTCTCAGATTTTTGCAGGAAGTTTTTTCCTGTACCTACTTAAAGTACAAATGACTTAAAGAAAGGAACAAAGTTTGTTGGGTTTCTCCTCAGACCCACATGGCCTGTAGCATATCTCCTTATATATGACTGCTTACATAACAAAGAGTTCCATATTTGCTTTGCTGTAAAGGCAGTATATACATTTCTATATATAGCATACTTCTGTACATACTGCATGGAGGTTTAGATTTATAGGACTTATCCACAGCATAATAAATGTTTACTTTTCACTCATTATGATGGCAGCTGCTTACCCTTGCTTACTTGAAGATATGGAATTTTACTATCAGGGGAGGATGTGGAATTCCTATTCCTTATCTCTCCTACCTCCAGGTGAGATGGAAAGTGAACATAGCTCAACATTTGTATGTTTCCTTATAAATGCTTTCTTGGTATAAAATTTCAAAAATAAGGGGCAACTTCCTGTTCTTCTAGAAAAAAACATACAAACTATTCTTTTTAATATTTCCAGCCAAAAATTAAGCATTACTTAATCAAAGACCATAAAAAGGTGTTTAATGCTGGTCACATACATCTCTCTCTTCTAGAATAAGACTCTCTTAAAATGACAGTTTCCAGCATGAAGAAGAGAGCATAGAAAATGTTTGACAGCCAAATCAACCAGACCCTTACCTTGTGCCTTGTTCAGTGTCACCATGAGATGACAGTACAGAAAAAACTCCATTCTGACGAGTGGATGACCACTGCTAATCCCAGAATTCAGGCATGGAAAGTATGTGCATCTCCCTGTCTCACAGCCACCTGTACTTACAGTTTTCAAGTTATTTATTAGAGGCAAAGGTGCTGACTTCACTTTGCTCTATATCATTTCAGCTGAAGCACAATAAATGCTATAAGATGACTGGAAAAATACCTAACACAACCCTGCATCAAGGAAATGGTATCATCAAAACTAGGAGAGAGAATTTTTTAAAAAAAATATTTTGACTGATTTTCCTCTTGTGCTTTCGGGTCTGCCACTCATAACCCCACAAAGCTTGTCAAACACTTTTCCAAGAGGAAGATGTGAATTTTCTTCTTGTTCTGCTCTGAAACAAAATCAAAGAAAATTGAGGTGACTTCTGTAATCTTTCAATACACTAAATGTTTCTCCC
Source organism: Aegithalos caudatus (assembly GCA_013389925.1). Lineage (NCBI taxonomy): Eukaryota > Metazoa > Chordata > Aves > Passeriformes > Aegithalidae > Aegithalos > Aegithalos caudatus. The sequence goes on along the minus strand of WEIU01010520.1, from coordinate 61,187 downwards.
TCTGCAGTTGAACAGCGTAATTAAGAAGTCCTCATTTAGAGTTTGAAACTTTAATCATGGTTGTCCTAATAAAATCCTCTCTGGTTTGATGGACTTTATATTACTTCTCCTCAAGTGAACCCCAAACTGATTACTTGACAGAGAGCATTATCTAATTAATTATTTAGAGGAACAACTACCAAATTACACACAGAGATTGAGCAGCATATGGTGATCCAGTTTTAATCTTCTAATCCAGAGTTCAAATCCCAGGTGGGGACTACAATCTTCTGAATATTAATCTAATTGCACCTCTACTGTCCCAGAAAATGAGTTTCTTGTCCTTATGAATTTTTCATTATTTCATCTGTAGTGTGAAAGAAGCCTATATCCATCACAGTTTGGAAAGCATGTACTACAGCTCCACAAACTCCACTTGTTCACCCTATTTCTGAGTAGTTCCTCTGCATTTCTGTACTTTCTTGGCCCCTAACACTGACTTCCATCATCACCCCTACAATGAAACCCTCAGCACTTGTTTGCCAAGGCATTGAGTGCTCTACTCTGGACAAGCAAGTCTCCATCAAACCTCTTCAATGTAGGAAGCCCAGTTTCTTACCCTTCCCTTCATCTATGCTCAGTACACAGGTGACTCACATGGAGTTAAGGAAGCATACTTGGGGTTTTAAGATTTGTTAGCTCTGACAACTACTAACAAGTCTATTTCTTAAAGTAACTGAACACTCAAACAGCTAAATTAGAGTTGAACTGATTCCAACTATAAGTGTTGCTGCATCTTTTTTTTTTTGTTTTGTTTTTNAAAAAAAAAAAAAGTGCACAACAGTGAGACTCAAAACACTGCTTCAAAATGTAGTGTTATGTTTTTCACCCAAATGTCTGTGCATATGATAAACACAGTGTCAAACAGGCTAGAATTTTCATGGCCTTAAGCTTAAGGACAGAAATAAAATATTTAGAAAAATGGATATTCAGAAAGAACTCCTTTTAAGGCCCTGCAGTCTCTTCATCAGAGCTTCATAAATGGCTTAAAAACCATTCTAACCATGCTAATTCTAAGGAAAGCCACATAAAACCCCATGCTGCATCCAGTCCTTAATTCCACATGACGGCCCACAGCTTACCTGCACTCAGTCCCTTCCACAGCACTATATGGACCATACATACACCCACCTCATTCACCAGCTATTCCCCCAAATCTAAACACTGCCTTACAGTAAGTCTCTTCTGGCCACCAACCCAGAGGCAATTTCCCTCCAAGCCAGGTGGAGACAGGCAAGGGCAGCCTCACAACAAGGCAGTCTGTGTTGCTACCTATCCCCAAGGTGTCATTGACTACTTAAATCCCCACACGTGGCTTCAATCCACGAAGTACAAAAAGCACGGCTGCTCTCACACTGATGGAACAGGCTAGGTGAGAAAAGTGACAAAACTGAATCCAGGTTGCACCCTCTACTGGTTTTGCATCACAGGCTCCTGAGCAGAAAAGCAATGATTGATGTGAGCAATTAAAAACTGTGATTGGTATGGGACTGAAGAATGCAGCCCTACCACAAGAAGGATGTGTGAGCTGGGGTTTATTTCTCCCTCAGCAGCACTATCTTTCAGAGTGCTTTAGCAAGAACTGCTATGGGGTGTTCTGCATAGGGTCTCTGCTGCAGGATCTGAGAAAGCACAGGTTTCACTGACTGCCTGCACTTGCCAGCATGACACCAGCAAACATGGGCTGAATGTTGCAGCAGAAGCAGGTAAAACCATAGTGTCAATCCTGCCCTACTCTGTGTTTGTTGTTTGCCTGCTTTCAACTGCACATTGTGTGCACATTAGCCAGTTATTTGTCAGCTCTCTACCCCACAACTAACAGTTAATTCTTCATGTGTTCCATGCTTCGTTTTTTCCAAGTTTCTATCTTTCCTCTCATGTCACAAGTCTCTGAATGCTCCTGTAATAAGTACATAGAATAACAGCCAACCTCTCCTGGGCTTGGAGCGAAAGTGATTGACAAATTCCCTAAATAGAGGAGAGCAAAACATGAAGTAAAAGCTCTAGAATGCTCCAATCAGTATAAATTTATAATAAATAGTACACAGAGGGACCCTCTCATGTAAATGTATGCTTAGGCGTCTGTGTCAAGCTCTTGACTCTAGATTCTCTAAGCAGAGAGCAGGTGGTGTGGCTCAATAGCCTGTGTTCCACACCCCCACTTCAGGGCAAGATCAGCCACACCCTGAAGTACTACTTCTTTCCAAGGACTACAGAAGTTATTCAGGCAAGGGTATCTCAGATCCATCATTCCTATTTGCTGTGCTGAATCCTACTGTACATGCTTGAGCAGCAACAGAAAAAAAACAACTTTGGGGCCATAGGTAGGTTGGGAGCTTTTTTTGGTTCTTTACCAGAAGAACCCAAACTTCAGATTTGTAGTGGGACTTTGGCTGTCTTCAAATGCTCACAACCTGGGCCTGGTATTTCTCAGAAAAATTACTTCCATATCTCCAAGCAGGCTGGTGGCAAGGCTGTCCTCAAGGTGTGCAAAAACTAAAAAGGAAACCAAGTGCTGTATGGGGAAATCAGAACGTGCAAGTGGAAATATCACTCTCTAGCTCAATAAGAAAGAAAATCTTTCCTTCCTGTGGCTCTTGCAGCCCTTTCTGTGCAGTGAAACATTTTTAGGAGCAGTCTAAAAGGAGGCCTCATGCAACAGGGTCTGTAGAACGCATAGCTAAGCTTCTGAGGTGGAGCAGGCATCAAACCCAGATCTCCAATTGTCTAATCCACCTTTAAACCACTGTATCTAAATGACTTGCCACAGCATTTCCAGCCTGCTCCTCTGGCCACAGCACTTGCTCTTGCTGTAACATGGTCACACTGCCATTGGAAAGAGGCACGTGTCCTCCAGCAGATGCAAGTGCAAAACTGGTGCTCAATCTTGCCTTGCAAGCCTGCCAGGGGTGCTAAAAGTTCAGTTTATCTTTTTAAATTCTAAATAACTTTACTGGAGAAAACTTAGGCAACTACAGCCATACAGATTGCTGTGCTAGATTTAGGAAAGAAAAGGATTTGTGGATTTCTCTCTCAGGCTTATCTGACCTCAGGCTATATTTTTCTTTAGATACTTACTACCCTTTACAGAGCTGGGCCTAAGGTAAAAGCAACAACTTTTTATCTTGTCACAAGAGAGAGAGAAGTAATTCAATGAGTGGGTTTAACAACATAAACATATGAAGTTTGCACATACCACATAGAAACCACAGAATTCTCATTTAGCTTCTTATTTTCTTCTGATGCATGATTTCATCAACTTCATCATCATGCACAGCATAATTCTGTTACTATGGTAAGCAATTTATGTCTCTCATTTTATTAATAGTCATTCCAAACCATTAAAAAATTGAATATACAAATTTAGGTTTATGCTTTTGGCAAAGACAGCCTGTTTTGTAGATCAGCAGATATAACCGTCCTACCCGGAAAAGCTCACTATGCAAGGCTTGTGTTATGTTCGCACAGATGTTCACAAACAAATTCAGTCTATGACTATTTTCAGATTAATGACATCCTGCTCTATTAGAGCATTGCCAAATCATCCTTTTATTGCCAGTCTTGTATGGTTTTGTTTGTTTTTTTTCCTAAAGCTCCAACTCTAAAAGACACATGATCAGTCAAAACCCTCAGATTTCCTTCCCGAAGTCTCAAGCAAGCCTTGTCGCAAGCTTGACTCATGTTACCCTAGGGGCCCAAAGAACAGAAGTTAATTGTCACATTTTCTTAACCACTTTCAAGACTTTTAAGGGTCTGACTCATGATTTCTAATGCCTACAGTTGGCAATACTGCATATACATTACATGTGTCATGTCATCCATATGCCAGTAAACAAAATCTTTATGAAATATCCAATTAGTTATTACTCTGTTTATAATAAATGATTTTTTAAATTAATGTTCAAATCTCTGGTGCCAAAGAAGTTATATCACTGCAGTAGTCACTCATAGCAACAGAAAATAAATTCCTCATTAATCTGATTAAAAACAATCAGTAAAATCTACCTCCTACTCAGACATGTATGTGAAACATAAACAGAACTACTTTCGATTTCTTAACTCAGCAGCCTACAAAACAGAAGGTAAGCCACGAAAACTCTTACTAAATATCAACCACACAAGCATTTGCTGTATTGCTGTCATTGAAATCTAAGCATAAGAGACAACTTGTGAAGGTTTGTTCCATCTAAGGACTTTGCCATTGTGTGCTTACCAGCCCCCAGCCCACCAGTGGAAGAACCCTGTGTGGGCTGGAGGCATTTGGGTGAGCTGCAGTTACCTTAGTCCTGCTGCTGAGAACGACACCTTCAGCCACCTGGCAGCAGATTTGTCACACACTCCATTTCTAAGAAGTTTCTGCAAAAAGAAGGGCAGAATGTTTGTTTATAAAATGGGATGGTAGCATTTCTATGTTTGAATTCAAATTTATAGCAAAACTTTTTTGATTACTCATGTTAACATTTAATTGGGTTTACACCAAGAGAAAAGGCCCTCATTCATAATGCTTGGCATCAAGTAACCAGAATTAGAAAGCAACACATTAAACAAAAAGACCCCCACCATATAAATACATACAGTGGAACTAATTTCAGGCCTATTTAAATTATCCATTAACTCAATTAGGTATTTACACCATTCAGTTCACCTCTTTCATTTTGGGTCTACTTTCAAGTCTACAGATAAAAGTCCAGTATATGTTGTACAGATGTGATGATCGTACCTCAGAATGAATCAGAAACATACAAATGGTTAAGCAATCCATGTGCTCAGACTTGTTTAGTCTGAGTCAGAACCCTTCTTCTCTCCATGAACCTCATAAGAATGTTTTTTCACAACTTTCTAGACTAACAGAATAAATATAGGCAAGGAAAGAAGGGAGTAAAGAAAGAAAATACTTGGGAGATATTTTTGTTTCAAGGACATTAAAGATTATTACCTTAATTATCAGACTGGCAATTATTAATAGCTTATAATTAAAGACCAAAAAAATGTAATAAATTGAACATCTACTTGACATTATCTATTGGAAGCCCAACTTGCACACTACTGCTGTAATGGAAATGTTGCTCATTTTGCCAGGAACTAAACATGTTTATCTCTACATTTCTTGGTATATAAACACACTTTGTTTTCTGGTGTCACACTGAAATATCCCCAAGAACCTATTTGTATGATTCAAAGCTTTAATACCTGGGTTGCTTTCCCCAGAATTAGATCCAATACCTTGTATTGGTTAAGAAAGTAATTTTTAATCAAAACTTCCACCATTTCTAGGAAAAAAAATGGCAGAGATATTACTCCATTCCATGGGATGCATTTTTAAAGGTCTGTATTAGTGGTGGGATTTATCAATTTGCATCTGAGCATTGTTCATTCTCTTATGCTGTTGCCCAGCTCACTTGATCTAAGCAACCACTCCCAACTGACAGACAGCAGGAACAACGTGCACTTCATTTTCCCCCTCATTTCTTTTTTTAAGACAGATTTCTTTTCATCTTTGAGCACAAGTTTATACTTCACTGATTTTATTCAGCTTGCTATGATCTTTACCCTTAATGCAAAAAAGTCATCTGCTATGTGCGTTAGATGGGGAAAATACATAATGCATGTAATAGGGAGAATGCAGAGTTAGATCTTAGTAAGCATCTGCATCTGCCACTCAGTCATTGCTGATAACATTTTCCTCAAGCCATATATATTCCACATTTTGGTTTAGGAGTTGGGGGGAGGGGGTGTTGTCATTGAAGTAAAAACTACCAAAAATTGAGACAGAAATACTGTAGTGTTTCTACCTCTGACTCTAGCAGTGTGGTACCTGTATTAACTAACTTCATACAGAAAAAGCACGCAGCTACACAAAAAGCAGAAAATCCCTCCAAATTCATTGTTTCATAAGCAAGTGAAAAATCTGACTATGTAGACATATGAAGGTTGTACTGACTGTGGTCAAATGCACAACAAACGTAACATCCTATCTAGAGCTGGGAACCTCGAGACACTGAGATGTATTAATTAACGTATAAAACAAAACAGGTATCTTGACTTGTTAATGCAATTAAGTGCCATCACAAAGATTCTACAGTACACAGGATGAAAACATAAAACATTTAGCCAAAGCATGCTTGTGCTGTGGCTATTTGGCATTGACTTGGGACTTGGCAAAGGATAATAAATGCTCCTTCCTTCCCCCTGCCTTGAGCAGCTTATTTCCACCCAGTATACATATTTTTGGAAGATGTGCTAAAGATGGCAGTGGAGAAAATGTACAATTTCCCAAAATGAAAGATTTAATATACACATATACATTTTAACTCCAATAACAATCTCCCCGGCATTCTTCCCGAATGTGTTGATAACACTTTTGACGATATAAACATGAAAAGCAGTAACAGCTTTTTATTTCCAATCAGCTTTTTATTTCCTCCTTGACTGCAGACACTTCTCTCAGCATAATCCAGAGCAAGGTTATCCTACACTAGTGTTTGACAAACTCCCATCAATTGTTCCTGATGTAATGGGTGACGACATTTGCTGTTAGCCCACACCAAGTGCCAGGGGAAACCCTAACATGTGCATAAGCTTGTCTTCAGAATGGGACATGGAACATATTCTTAATTAGCACCCAGTCACATTTGCATTTGTCATGTCAGTGAGAAAAAGACCCTCCATGAAAGCCTGAGCTTTCAAAAAGGACCTTGAAAAACACAATAGCAAAATGAAAGGCAACACGGCAATTCTAAACATTGCACTTGAAAGAACAGTATGTTTTTCTTCTTTTTTTCCTAAAGGATGATAGGTACAGGACCAAGCTTAAAATCAGGAACAGAAGATTATTAGTTATATTCTGTTTATTTTTCTTTGGTAAAGTTTACTGTCTATGTGAAGCACTTAACATAAGGTCAGTTTCCTAGTCCTGTGGCACCATGTAAAGCTCCTCAGACACCTTCCTGTGCCAAAGTCAGAGCAGGTACTGAAATGAGTCCTATGAGTGCAGCCCAAGCAGCTTGGGCATGCAGGTGGCAGCTCTCTTCCCACCCATCAGGTGCATCCCCTGCTTCTACACACAGGCTGCCATTGCTCTCTGCCTTTTCCCAAGAACAGTTATATCCAACACCTGACATCACACCCACTGTGGGAGCACCCCCCTCTTGAAGGGAAGTGCAGGACTCACCTTCAGCATACTCACCAGTGTAAGTATGCACTGTAATTACACTGGGATAAATTCCTGAAATACACAAACCAAACAGCCTTCCCTTGGAAACAGAGCACGTGTGACTTGCACAAACAGGTATGTTGGTATAAACTATCACTGCCCATTAACCTGCTTCCTCAGCTCAGCTCCTCTGCTGCAGGGGACTGTCTCTGAAGTCAGCTGGCAGCCTTTCTCCTCTCAAGGTTCCCGTCGCCTGCTTCAGTCAGGGTTTCCTATTCCTCCAGCTAATCCATGCCACTTTGACTCCATCAGGTTAGAAAACATGGTATGAGTAACTCTGCAAAGAGCAGCTAAACAATGACAAACAGTTAAGTGCAACTTTCACCACCTCAGATGGATGTGGATCCCATCAAATATCAGTCACGGACATTCAAAAAGTTCCTTCAGATTCACACTGGCTGTATGGTTACACTATTAAACTTCCCTAGCCACGAGAACCCTTGAACATTACATTCCAAGTGAATTTTGGGGCACTCTCTGGTAAGTCTCTATATATTTGAAGACTAGTAAAAACTGCCCCTCTTGAGCAATCTATTTCAAGCTTTTGCAAGTGTCTCCCACTGCTGCAGCTTAAAGAAACTTGTTCAAAATTGTATAAAATTCTGAATGCCATAAATGAAGAGTGACAGTAAAGGGGGATGTCAAAGTTGCATATTACTGTAATTGAATATATAAACCTAAACTTTAAAAATTCAAATATATATTTAAATATGAAAGTCATATCAATTAGAAGTGTCAAGAAGCACAAAGAGGTGCAACTTTGGAGAAGAGGTTTTGGTTGTTACAAGAGTAATATAGTTTGCAACATTATACCCAACAGCAGCCTCAAGAGAATTTTATGAAAAATTCTGTTCACAGGAAGACTACACTATTAACTGGACCATCAGAATTTCTCCGCCCTCACATCTTGTGAGCATCTCTACAAGGCAATACCAACAGTACTCCTGACCCCTTGATGCAGAAATTTCCATTTCAGCAGTTAAACAGTCACAAAATAGGGTTTAAACTCCCTTTTAACTTGTCTTATACTCACAGATGCAAAAAAATGGAACAAAACCAGATCTGCCCTATTATACACAAGCCTTCTTACAATAAAAAGAATTAATGCTGAAGTTTCAGGCAGCATTCCTAGACTAATCTCATGTTAGTTTGTTCATATTTTGTTGAATTCTTTTAGAGAAACGGTATTTAAACCTAGAATGAAACATGTTGGCAAAATTTTGAGGTACATGGATTCTGCTAGAGATTCAAAACTTCTGTCATTTGAGAATGATGAAAGCTTACAAATACGGGGTTTTCTTGGTACAAGAGAAACATGTTTAAAAAAGAGTAGTGCTGCTAAATGGCAATTTTTAGAATTAACTATCACCAAATCTGCATGCATCCATGCCAAACACTGGTTTAGCAACTGAGTTCAACAGTATCTTCATAGAAGTTTTTCTAAAAAGAACCTTAATTACTAAAACTTGGGTAATCCTTATTTTTTGAGTGGAAAAGCTTGAGCACACCACAGAACTCTGAAAAGTGACAATGAATATCACAGCAGATTTTATATTTCTTTTGGCCTCTGAGCCTAAGCTTGCCATTTATGTTTGAAAGATGATGCCTCCAAATTACTAGTTTCTACAAAACTGTGAGGAAACTTAAGTTCTGCATTACAAGTGGAAGTTTTCTGAACCAAGAAGGATTACAGTGATTAATGCAGTCTGTAAACCAGAGTCCTTATTTCTCTCAGTGCTTTTAAAATCTGTGTCTATCTTGATACAGCCAAGGATTTTGAAGGCCAGTGTTCTAAGTCCTGCATGTGGTGTCAATGACAAGAATTATGTTTCAATTAATTTCTACTGAAAGTGTTGTCACATTTGTAGGAGCTCAGTTCTCACTGAACTTCTATTTCCAGAGCCAAAGTGTCTAAAACAGTCTAAAGAGACATCCTTCAAGTCTGCAGAAGAAAACCCAGTGATACAGAAAGGGCTCCTCTCCGTATGTTTTCAGTGCTCCCACCTCTCACTATACGCACACTTAGCACCCTCAAAAATACTAATTAAGCAAAACCAAGATGTTTTAGACAGTCAAAATCACACATCCACACAGCAGCCACTGTGAACTTTATTAAGATAAGAAGTGTTTTCCAATTAAACTGCAACGACTTCACTGACTTTCCCATTTACTTGTAGAAAATCAGTTCTTTCCCAACAGCTCTGGAAATCATTTATTGCCAGGTAAATGCCCAATCCCTGGCATTTGGAACCTTGTCAGCTTTACCATGAAAGGTCTATATACACCTTTGCAAAATGCAAAGTCAGCAACACATCTTTCATTCAAGCCACAAAGCCATTTTTGAGGGAGATGTCACACAAGGCAAATAGCAAAGCCACCTTTACATTAAGCAATCCTTTCTATCATGACAGTTCCACAAATGAAATGTAATTTGTGAGGAAAACAGTCCATAAGATATCAGTTACAAATTCATGTAACTGTTTGGTCAAGTCTTATTTCTCACGCAGGAGAAGCTGAATTACAATGAAACATAGCATGGTGATTTATCTTCATGGAAATGTCCTGTTGCCAATGCATCTGCTTTTGTCTCCTTTGCTTTTTATTACTCCGTGTAGTCCTGTGCAGTAAAGTCAGAACAAGGCTTCTTCATTCATCTGGAGTCAGATTTATATCCAATCCTCTAAGTGACTCACATCACTGTGTATACACATCTCTGGAAAGTAGTTCTCCATTCCTAAGTAATCCAACCATCACAAAGATATTTTCCAATGTCTTCAACTCCAGAAGTTGTTTCAATTCCTTTTTCATCTTGTAGCCACGTAGCAGAATAGCATTGTCATGGGCTATGTATAGTAGGATTTAATCCTTATTAATAGCTTCAGTAGATTGCCCGAGGATTTTTAGTACTGTAGTAGGCTTCACATGCAGCTACATAAGCAGATTCTGGGAAGAAATCATCATGGTATTCTGCTAAAAACCTGGGAAGAAAGCACATTAAAAAAAAAGAGAACAGAATATGAAACTTTTAGGAGAAAAACTATTTTCAAATTAATTTTTAAGCTCAGCAAAAACACAGCCTGGGAATTAAGAATTATTACTCTTTGAAATTTGGCATACAAAGGACTTGCCCTATTTTTTACACATTTCACATAGTGAGAAACAGTCTTCCTCTATCATTCTAAAATCCAACAAGCATTAAAAAAAATTCCTCAAGCTCAATAACAAAACAAAATTAAAAATTCCAAAAGTTAAAGCTACACTCAGAAAAATAATTCAAAGAAATAGCACAGAAGGAAAAAAAGTTAAGAGACCTTTCTGCAACTTCTATAAGTTACCTGCTCATCACACTATTTTATGTCCAAACTAGTATTTTCAGTTATCACTGTGTCAGTATCTCATACAAATAGCTAGGAGCCATTAAGCCAAACTATATATTTTAAGGCAAGTAAAGCTATGATTTTTCATATGCTTCATGTGCCTGTGCATTTAGGCTCTTCATCTTTCAGGAGTACCTGAATTAAATATGGGTTTCAATCACAAAACATATCCTTTCCAAATTCAGTTCCTTAATTTCATATTTCTGCAAGACCATCTGCAAATACTATTCAAACCACCAAGCACCCAATATTTTATGATGTTTTCCTGCTCTGCTAACACACAATTGTTCCTTTGGTTTAGGACTGAAAATGAAAATGAACAGTGCTGCTATGAACACCAGTAACAAACAGCTAAAATGACTATAAGTTCTCTGCTCCTTCCTTTGATTTCAGAGACACTGAGTATATAAATGGAGACAAAGGGGCAAAATCATTATTAAACTCAAGATTATAATCGAGCTGTACTTCAGAAAAAAACACAGACCCTCAAAAGTACCTGGATATTAAAGATCAGCATCAATGAACATGGCAAAATGCTAGCTATATGTTTTAAGAGTAGGAAGCAAAAGAAACAACAGGAAACAATGTAATTTACAGAATCTGTTTGGACAGCGAAAGTCCCAATTAAAAAAAAAGTCCAGGTGAATGCCATAAAAACTGTAGGCATTCTCCAACCTCACTTGCTGCTGTACTGCCTGAACTAGGCATGTCCTTTGATCTAAATGGAGCCAAAGCATCAAAGAATACTGGCAAGAGCCTCTAAACAAAGTACTTTAATAAGAAATATATTAATTGCTCAGAGCTCAGAGCAAATGGTGACAATACAAAATTGCAATAAATGAAAAGGGGTTGATTTTTCCCACACTCTCCCAATCCTTGAACTTGAACACAGGCAAACAAGTGCTACACTGGAGGAATAACTAGTTACATCCTACTAATTCTGGAAAAAGCGGTGAGGAATAAAAATTTTATAAGAAATCAATCCTTCATGGTGTCACTGTTAATTTAGAAGGCACATTATCAACTTCTTGCATACTTCCTTATTTCACAGCAGCTCTGTAATTAACAGTATATAGAGGGCCTAAATAGTTTCTGATGTAAAGTGTTTCAAACCACTAAAAAAGAATACTGAAATTATACCAATTTAAAACCTAATAAAATACCCAAGTAATCAACTGCTATGACCTTTATTTTTAAAATAACTTTAGTTAGCTACAAATCACTTTCTAGGATAAGGGGTTGGTATGAAGCAAGTGTGGAAAAGCCTAAAACTTAACAGATTTAACCCTAACTTTGAATGCACTTAGATGGTATATGGTTAAGATGAGCAACAAGTGGCATTTAATTAATAATTCTTCATTAACACACATTAATGACTCCAAGACATATAGGGGATTACAGGGGCTGATGAAAATCTTAGTGTCTTTGGATAACATTCAGTAAAACACTGTACTAAGAGCTAGATCACACAAGGGAGCATGTTTTAAAACAACCTTCTGAGAGCATTTGGGTAGCATTTGGGTACCCAAGAGTTTTAATGGCAAGTAATGGTAAACAGCCTCACTTTCTCTTCCAAATTCCATGCCTTTCACTTAAATCATCAGTTATGCATGCCAGTTTGGTGCATGCTACAGTGACAACTGATATAGATGAGAAATTTTAGCTGAGATGCTGTGCCACAGCCACAGCTCAAAAAAACAGGCAGAATGCACAGTCAGTCAAATATACATCTCCTGTTCTTCATGTAACAGCTGTGAAGAGCAAAATACCCCAGAGCTAGCAAACACAAATTATGTTATGCAGGGAATTAGGAGAAAACAATTGAAGGAATGTGGAGGCCTAGGGCCTTGCCAGCAGGATAATTATGCCTCAACCTTGGAGGGACTGATGCAATCGGGCAGAAACACCCCAATAGATTAGGGCGAGGAAAACCTTCCTCCCCACAGGTCCTTGCAGCCACACATTAATATCGCTTAGGTTTCGTTGTTCTATTGGTTTGTTAAGTTTATGTCCTCCTGTTCAGCCTCTGTCCACCATATATGCACCCCTCCTAGAACGCTCTTCCTTCCCCCGAACCCCACTGGCTCTGTCTTGCCGCAGTACCCCACCCTCGTTACCCTGTTGGTTCTCCCCGTTCCTATTGACCCCTCTGCACCACTTCTCCCTATCCCTACTGGCCTTGACCCTCAGATCCACCCCATTTGTCTCGTTTATAACCCTGCGCCCTCCGGCCCCTCCTCGTTCTCGTCCCTGAACCTCTGGACCCCTTTGCTCTTCCTGTCTGTGCTCCTGAATAAACAATCCTGGGACATCCAAAGGAGAACCCGTCTCTTCACCGCTTTGTCAGCGCCCCTGAGCCGCGCCCTCACAGCCCCGCGCTCCCGGGCGGGAGGCGCCAGTGGCTCTTTAGGACCCTGTGACCGCCCGCCTTGTAACAAAGGAACGCAGTCAGCTTCTGTCCCAACCCCTTCCCTATCTGTACAAAAAGAGCAGGAACCCTTCGGAAGCTGCTTTCTATTCAAAAGACAGTGCAGAATACTGGCACAGAAATATTAGGAGTCTCCTAAGACTTCTGCCTACTGGATATTTCACTGTTGCTTTGCTCTTGGACAAGCTAAACCAGCACCAATATCAATTACACTGTTACCTGCAAGTCTTGAGCGAAATTTTAAAGACACAGGGAGCTGTAATCAGCAGACAGAGCCAATGTTCAGCAAGAGATCAAAAGGCACATTGCTATCAAGCTGTTCAGAAATTGTTTTGTTATTTTTAACTTAAAATCTGATCAATTCAGTCACCTGTTGCATTATTGCAACTAAAAAATTTTCATTTTTATACTTTTTATGGAGGTGATATGCATACATCTATACAGTGAGACTGCTGATGAGCAACCAAGTTCTGGGATGCACAGACCACACTGATTTGAGACTGCATGCATTCTTCATCATGAACGTTCTCAAAAACAAACTCATGCTTTACACTCATGCTTAGAGCACATGGTAGAATGCAGCTTTTCCTCCTATCACAGGTTCCTACAAGGGCAACACTTCAGAAAGGTCTAGAGGGGATAGAGACAAGGGATATACACTACCATCTGACTGACTTATACAGGCAGATCTACCAAAAAGAACTGAATCATCACTATCCACATTAGAAAGCCATTTGACACATCATGAACATATCTCAAAAAGAGTCACTGAGTATGAGTTTTAAGAGCATCCTCTGGTGGGCCTTGTCTTGACACCACCAACACAACTTATTACCAGAAGTCTCTGAATGAAGAAAAAAAATTCTTTTAAACATCAGCTACCATCACATGAATAAACTTAAGGACAGCCCAGAAATGTGAAAATGACAAAGAAAAGACATCCTCAGCCATAAAGGTAGAAGAAGACAGAGTCCAAAGGAAAAGTTTCCAGGAAGGTGACTTTACACATTTCAGCTACAGAGATTAAAAAGGTAAGCAGATGCTCTGATGAGATCAGTGACCTGATCTAGTTGCTGTTTGAAAGGCTACTGTAATGATCTATCTAAATTTGCTTGAAGACCATTATGGGTCCTAACTCTATGACTCACCTCATCAAAAGAAATGTCACTTGCAGATTAAGAAGTTACCTCATTTCTGACACTATTACTCAAATGCAGGATTTGAAAACTAAAAGGCTTTAGGTTCACAAAAATAACATATGCCACCATCTGACCCTTACCCCTCCCCAACTGATAGGCCTGTCTCCATCTGGAAAGCTGTTCAGGGCAAAAGAAGACAAAGTCCATCATAACCCCATTGCAGCCAACAGAAGAAGTGAAGTTTCAGATGTGTATTCTAATACTCAGTGTCTCAAGAACCATGCTAAAGGAGTAAACAAGCCCCCAAAAATGGTAGTAAATGCCCTAAAATATAGTNAGAACCATGCTAAAGGAGTAAACAGGCCTGTTTTATTCTCTGGACTCTTGCCACCCATTGATATATAGAAACTGGGATCATATTCCTTGGCCTTATAAGAGAAAGTGTGAAGAACCCTGAAGATGCCAAACTACCATCATAACATTTCCAAGAATCAGATTGAGTGAGAATGAAATTCTCCCAAAGACCTTTTGGGAAAACAGTCCTACAGGAGCTCAGAACAGGAGTCCTTGGTTTGTCTTGAGGACTAAGACCCACTCATGGCCAGGACAGCACAGGTCCCCTGAGCTGCCTTCTTAAAAAGCTACCATAACATATTTAAGGTACATGATCCAAACCTCAGCTATTGACTAGCAATATGGGCATTCAAATTGCCAGGCACCTGATGATTTGGAAAGCAGAAGGAAGAGAAGCAATCCACGTGGTGAGTTTCAGGAACAGTTTTTGGCAATGCAACAAAACTTTAGTCAAGGACAAAAAGCACCAATGAGCACATTCTGCAGACCAAGCAGCCAGCAAAGCCCACTGAAAGTAAGAACCTGCACAATACCAGGAACTCACTAAGAAGTATTCAACCTAAAGGTGCCAAAAGTTTGAGAGGGCCCAAAATGGCAGTTACCTTTCTATCCATTCAATGAATACAGCAAAGCCCCCCAAAATGATAGTAATGCCCTAAAATATAGCACTGTGCAAAGAGAATTCCTTCAGTTCAAAGTGTTTCAAAACTTGGCAAAAAATGTTGCTTTATATGTTTGTGCACTCTAAATCCACATCTCCATTTATACTCAGAAACTTGATTTTCACATTTAGGTTCCAATTTCATGAGGTTCTCTAGTGTGTCATAACCGAGAAACTGGTTAATCCAAAAAATTAAGAGGAAAAAAACCCCAGTATAATTCAACAATATTAATTAGTTAATAATACTATATAAGAAACACTGGCACAATTGCATTCTTTTCCATCTTTCAGAACGTGATTTTTAATTACTTGCCCTTTTGCAACTGAAGTCGCAGTGATTCACAATGAGCTGGAACTCCATCACAAAGCAACTCTGCCTAACTAAAGATGTCTTCTAATCCACTCACCATGTGCAATGCTCCATATTTTCATCCCCACACACAAATAGCCTCTCATAATTGTACATTAGCACAGACTAGTGGTGAGAATTCTCCACTGCAGTTATATATAATAAAATTATTACACTCAAAATGTGCTGTCAGCACTAGAGAGCTATTTCTTAAGGTTACTTGAAACAACTTGTCATCTTTGTATATACGCATTTTATTATCACAGTCCTCTAACTTGGTCACATTCTGATTTGGCTTCCTTCTCAGAAAAACACAATAGTATCAATGAATTTTTCTACCTATGGAGCAGAGTGGCACAACAGATACAAGCAGATTTTAGAGCATCAGGGGAAAAAATATCTAAGCTTAAGGGAAATACTGAGTTTGAAATACCTGTGGGTTTTTAACAAAACTAAAATATTTGATCGTTAGCTCTCAATAATCTGAAATAATACATTGGCCTCATCTGAAAAAAACTACTACAAATTTTAGAAGCAATATCTTAGAAATATTTCATCACTTATTCTTTTGTATTTCATCGAAGTCAAAATATCTGTCTATGCCTTTCTGTACCACTTCATTTTTCCTTTTTTCCTAAAATGCAGATGACATTTTCTGAAATGATCTCAGTGAAGATGGGTCTTACTCATGTAAAAACAGACATACTGTATCCTCCTAACTTTTAAGTAGCTCCTATTGGTTAGCAGACCTGGGAGGAGGCCTCTGATTCCAAAACAGTTTTCCAAGCCAAAGCTATGTGCAAATTAATGGAAACAGCAAAACACAAATGGGCACCTTCCTGCCAGTCATTTCTCATCACTGAGCCAACCTTTGGAGGCATGTTAGGCACCTTACAATGCCAGGAAATTGTAAAATAGAGCACATGCAGCATTAAGTTCAAAAGTGGCTGAAATACTGGAATTAATTTAAAGCTAATATTTCCTCTTACTCTAAAGCTATTAACAGGCAAGAAGATCTAATCAGGAGGTTTTTAACTAGTCCAATTACAAGTTAGCACCAGTTAAAACATTAGCTTCCACTGCTTGGTCCTGAAGACTAAATGTGAACTAAGTGAAATTCACTGAAACCAACTAGTGAGTCTATTTTAGATTGCAAGTACTATGGAATTATTTCAGAAATAAATAATTTAAGATTCAGAGTTTTGTACTTAATTTGAGAAACTGATTTTCTTCTGCAAATTCTATTACTGAGAAATCAACTTTCATGTTCTCCATGAAGAAATTTTCATTTTGCACACTTGTAGAAAGCTGGACTAAGCACAGAGGGTAGAGTTCCTATTTAAGAAGAAAGTCAAAAAGATGGATTTCATACATTCCTTAAAAATGTATGTTGTCTGGGAAATTGAGAAAAATCTTGTCTAGCAGCAGTGTGAGGGCATGACTGGAAAATATTATCCACATAGCATCTCAAAGCTAATTTAATGCATCCATCATGTCCTAAGTAAACTCAAGACAACAAGCTTCCAGATAAAGTATTAGTTTAATAAGTCTCAGTTTCTCAGCCTACAGGAGATTAATAGCACAAATGGTAAACTGTAAATTTTAGCCACAAAATCATAATTCAAAATTTAATCAGTATCTATGCAAGAACTAAATCAGTTGTGTACTGCATGAAACTTTTACTTAAGAATACATAAACTACTTATGCTTGGACTACTCTACCTAGATGTCAAACAAGATTCAGGAGTAGTTTTATTAATGCAAGCAGACACGTCAGTCCTTTGTCTGCTATTAGAGAAATAAAGAACAAGCTTCCAGATCAGCTTCTCATTCAAGAGCAGTTCACTAAAAAAAAAAAATAATTAAGCAGTTCTATGTAGACTGGCTGCTATTACCTAATGCACATAGACCTTGTAGGGAAGTTCTTACTGTTCAAAAGTTAAGCCAGACCACCAGAACAGATATAGAATATTTATAATAAACATCCATTAATCCTTTCATTCCCGAAAAGGAAAAGACAGAATGTGAAAACTGCAGAACTAGTACCAATGCCTAAGATTTTTGCTTTTTGTATTTTTCATGTATTTGTAGCTTTGTAGATTGCTAAAGCATGGCTCTCAGTTTCTAGTATTTTTTCTATCTTTCTTCCCTACATTTAGAAACTATAAGCTAAGCTTACAAAAGCATTCCTAAATACTGTTCAGTGTTATTCCAAGAAGAGAATCAACTACACAGGCATTCTGTTTTCCAACCAAAATCTGGACCAGGCATAAAAAAGTGGGGCTAAAGAAACCTCTGGACTGCTTTCAGTGGGGCAGGACCCCAGTAATTATTACCTAACCCACTAACCTTTTAATTGGACAGTATATAGTAAGTATACTAATTGATTAACCCTACAAAAATTGTTGCATTACTGTACCACATGTGATTTTCACCATATTTTGTACCTGAAAGCTTTCAAGTAAAGGTTTGCTTTTATTTTCACTCCAACATGGTTGGGAACACCTATTCTATTTTCCAGGCACCTGTACAAGATATCACCTCAAACTCAAGTTTTCTTGTGATTAGAAACAGATAATGCAGAACTGTTTTTGTGATAAAAATCAAGCATGAACAAGTATCTAGAAAATGTAATTGTTTGGTCACTTTCAATGACCAGCAGCACAAAGAAATAAATATCCAAATGAAAAACTTTTCACAGCACCATGTGAATACATGTTGAGAAAAAAAAAATCTAGTAATTTGCACTGGTTTCTGTTGTCCAGTAGCATAGCTGACAAGGAAAGTAGACTAAGAAAACTATTTATTACAAAGTTACCTAAGACCAAAAGCTTCCTACAGCAGTAACTGTAACTCTGAAGCTTTCTTGACACTGTCAAAAAAGAAAGTGCTTGAAAAAACACAGCCTTCAAATATTTTATTGTAACAGAGGTGATATCCACATTATACTTGTCTTGTGGGGCTCATTTTGGTTTAGATGTAGCCTGGCCTCAAGGACTGAAGCACACTGCTGGTTAAGTGTTTTCTAAAAGGAATGCAGGTTGTGTATTCTCCACCATGACACAAAGCATGGAAAGGGGGAACTATTGAGAGATCTGCTTCAAAAGCACAGTTCCATCTCCCCTAAAAATGCTGACATGGAAACATCATTTATTTTTATTTCTATTTGTATATATATATGATGACTACACATTTCAATGAGATGCTCAGATGGACATGTAAAACACCTGTAGATACCATCACTAGAAATTTCAGTTCCCTTCAGCAACCCTTTCCCAATAAGCAACCTTTATTTTAAGAGGTGTAGGGGACATGTTTCTCCTTTTGTCTATTCTACTCCACCAAAGGTTATCCATAGAACAGATTTGAAAACACAGTATTAAAGACACTAAAGAACAGAGATCTGCTCTGACCAACACAAAAGAATCTGAACAGGTCTGATAAAAATTGATTTGATCCACAGTGAGTAAAGATCCCTAAGAAATATTCACTTCAAGCAAAAAGTCTTCCAACAATAAGCTCGAATTCTGTCCTGTTTAATTTAAAGGTATTTTGAATGCCAACAAGGATCTGACAAAAGAGATACAAAATGGAATCAGTAAAACTTGACAATTAACTGTTCCCAGAGAAAAACTGTGTATTGTAGAAACTTTGACACTGGAAACATCTTCTATTTTCAATAAGCAATTAAAGTAAAAGCATTTTAAAACTTTCATCTCCCTGACCTCTAATGCAAGGGTTTTTTTCATGCTGGTGTAATACTACATTACCTGTCTGTAAGTGGCCACTTAAGTCACTGACCAAATTTAAGTTTCAATTTCCATCTGTTCCATTATCATCTACACCACCTTCTCCTGAAAATTTTCCTTGGTAATTTCATTTTCCAGTGTACTAACCCTGCACAACACAGTGCCAACACTGGATATCTGATCACATCCTCAATGTCATGCAGAAATACTAATTACAGTACCTGATAAACCAACCTGATCATGTGCAGGTATGACCTCACTGACTCCAGTGGCAGAGTCACTGTGGTCAGAGAGAGTTGTGTATCTCTACAAACCACTGCACTCCAGCACCTTTCTGTTCAAAGCTCAGTTAAGACAGACATTTCTTTTATGAAACCATCATAATTAAAAACACGTTTTAAAGCACAGGTTTCTCTCCTTGCTAATATTGATATAACATCAAAACTCTCAAGACCATGCTCTAAAAATACCAATGCGGACTTTTCATTTCTTCATAAAACATGCTACTTAACCAAGTCAGACTTGTCATTCTATACACATCAAAAAAATTTCACACTTCAGTTCTATATCAATGTGTTTATCAAAATTCGAAGCAGAAAAGTCAGGCTTCCCTTCAACCGGAATTAAAAAAAAAAAATCTTATATTCATCTTTACTCAAATTGCTGTTGTTAAAATGGTATATTAATTTTATCATAATCTCGTAGTTATAGAAAATTAATATCTTATTTTAAACCCCCTTTGCCATTCCAGGACATTTAGATCTATGTAACAATAGAAACACTGTTGTGGTACATTGTGTCATCTTACCTCAGAAACATCTCAAAGTGTTTTACTAAAGCCTTTAGGTTTTTTTCAGGAAAGCACATCTTCCCCAGTATTTCTGGTAGTTTTACTGTGAATAAAAGAAATAATGTTTATTACTCTTCTTGTAAATGCAGCTTCAAATTACTTTTATTGAGAATATATATATTTTATATATATTCTATACTGAAAAGAATATAAAAATTCCTTCTCAACACAGACCCCACTCTTCCTTGCAAGCTACTTTCCATCTTTCACAGCCTTACTAAATAGAAACATGCTGAGAAAGTGAATGCTGCTGGGTTTAATGACGTTTCATAGTGTACTGGAAGTAACACTGCTTTGCTTTTCTTAAAGGAAGGCTTACAGAGCCAATAAAAGATAACCAAATCTATGAATAACCTAAAAGATCCAAATAGATTAAAATGTACATTCCTCCAAGAATAAAAATAAATGTAATAAAGCAAACAGAAAAATCACACAGGTATCAGCACTGGGGAAAAAAGGCAACTTTGAGCAAAGAATTTTGCATCAGTTTACCAAACATCCTCAGCAAATGTTGAGATCCATAGATATATGAGGGAGGTGGTGGTTGATCACTTGGTGGATAATTCTCTGGCATCAATTTCCATGACAAAACCTACACATAAAAGATGAAAATACTAGTTACAAAATCTTCATAAGATCATAAATAATTTAGTCTGTACAGAACTTCAGATTCAAAGATGAAATAAGTAATATCAATAAAATCTTTTCTTACATAGCCCTACTCCGAGGTCCACAAAACTTTTAATCATTGAATCTAGGACAGTAACATCAAAATCCATTACCTCATTCAATTCGTTGTTTCTTCTGCCTTCAAAGCCAGTAAACACCGTGCTCCCTTCTTTGCTAGGAGTCAAAGTTATAGGTGAAGACGACCCACTATGGACAGGGGTTTCTTCAAAACAGAAGGAAAAACAAAAGAAATAAGAAAAATTGTACTATTTGTAAACTACTACTTGGAACTATAAGCCATTAAAAACAACTAAGATCTGCTGCTAGGATGTTGGAAGTCTTAAACCCTGAAATTCAATAAAGGCTATCCTAAAACAGACTCTCAGAAAAGCAGCTCGTTGCATTCTGTGGAAAAATACACAGAAGTACTGAGAATATTGCTTTGTATTTCTCTCTTTGGTAATAAGGCCCCAGAGTTAAAGAACTGATACAAAAAGTAATGACTTCCCACTTCTACCATTCAGTTCACAATCCACGCCGCATTAAAAGAACCCCAGAGCTTTACACTTTGCTAGACCAACAACGCAAAGAGAATCCCCTACTTTTCTCCAGGTGCAAGAAGAGCTTTGGCATGGACGCCGGGGTGTCGAGGTGCCTGCGTTTGGGCTGCGGGGACGCGCTGCTCTCCGACAGGCGGTCGCAGTTGGAGCTGTGGCGCGTGGAGCGCCTCAGGGACTGCAGGATCTCGGGCTCGGCTTTCCGCCTCTTGGGCGTGGCTGGCTCCCCCGTGGTGGGCTGGCTGTCGGTCGACTGAGGCGTGGGTGGGTTCAGCAGAGGAGGGCTTGGGGAAAGTTCCTCCTGGTTTCTAGGAAAATAAGGCAGCTTTACAGAATTGAAGAGGTCAGGGCTCTACCCATGAAAGCTCACAAAAGAAATTCTTCTAGTTTCACAGATCTTATTGAACACCTCTTCAGGTAAGACGGTCTCCTCCTAATAATAACTACTAAAGTGATGAGGCCTATTCAATGCTATTTTCCAGAAGTATACTTATCTTCAAATTACAGTTAAAAACCTGAATACCACATTCTCCTACCTTTTGAGATAAGCAGTATTAAACTTCTTATATCCAACCTACCTGTTAGTATTTGTTGAGTTTTCTTTGATAGGAAGAAAGAATTTTGATGAAGTCACCTTCTTAAACTGAGCTTGTTCATAAGGATAGAGCAAAATCAAGGGAAGTGTGAAATCAAAGGTTATTCTCAGCCCATCCACCATCTCTTTACATAGCTCGACACTACAGGGGGAAAAAAAATTATGAATTTCTAAGTTGCATGGCAAAAATTTTCAGCATAATTCTACAAAATTGCTCTCTAATATGGTCCATTAACATTGTAACTATAATATGCTGATTCAATCACTGGGTAGCGATAAGCAATTAAAAACATTTTAAAAGATGGTGATTGCCCTTGTTAACTTCAGAAACAGATTCTTTAAAAGGTCTGCTTCATAACCTCAAACAAAATCACACAACTGTTCTGCTGTATTACTATTCACTAAACTAATAACATCTGCTGTAGAGTAAATAAAGTTAGTCAGATGTTTTTCAGGTAAACGTTATTTTGGTTTTCCAAGTTCACTACACTGAAAATGATGATCACTTAACGATCACTGAAACTATACCCACTTTTTTTACTGAAGCACTGTTTTTATTGAGGAAGTTACTTAAACATAAACGTAAAAATCATAATGTGTATAAAACTTTCTGTTTGTATTTCTGATATTTCATCTAAGCTTTTGTTTGGGAGATTATATTACAAAGAAAAGCGTCAATCTGTCAAAGAATGAATGACATCCACATAAAACAAGACACTCACATAGACTGAAACATTGCAAGGAATAGCATAATTAAACACCATTGAAATAGAACACTAACACAGGTCAGGATTTCTCTTTGATAAAATACCAAGATTTCACCCTGTTGTACTTAGAAGCAGTCTCACCTAATATCAAAAATCTTTAAGAGAAAAAAATCCCCCAAACAATCAAAACCTACCACACCGTAAACATGCATGGTTAATGCATTTGTAACATATTAGAAGAACACACTGAGAAAGTTGAAGCTTAACTGAAAAAACAGACTAAGACACCAATTTCAACAATCAGGATTTGTGTTACCAGTTTCCCTACATGATTCTAGGATTTAAGATCATATGTCCATTTAAAACAAACAAACAGCTTGCACATGGAATTCTTTATAAGTGTTTGTATTAATTTTTTATCAGTTTTAAAACTTGAACCTGTTCAAGTTACATCTAAGCAGGGTGTTCTTATATCTGATATGAAATCCTTCACATTGACAACTGTAACACATTCTTCCAAATGGATCTCAATATTTATAAGAGTTTATGATAAAACAGGATATTGATACTTTTGCATTACTTTTGATTACTTTTCAGAGTATAGGGACTCTCACTGAAAAACAAATCATCACTGTTACTCTACTACCGTTATCTGTCACTTTCAGCCCTGTAAATAGATATACATTATGGTATAAGCTCACAGAAGTAAACAGTCATAAAACAGAATACAGAATTCAAGGTCATTCTTGTAACAATAGCAGTGGACTAAAGATTACTTACTTCTTCTCTGGTGGCACATAATGAAGATTCATATTAGCATGAGGAGTCATCTGATGGTGTCGAGACCTTTCATTGGCTGAAAAAGCAGCATTGATTGCAAAGTGTTTTACATATGACTCCAAGATGGTTATTATATTTGTCTGGCAAGGAAGCTTCACTAGCTGAAAAAGAAACAACAAATTAATGTCTTATAAAAACAGTAAGTATACCAAGTTAGAACAGGAGCTTGTAACGTACCAACTAATTTAATAAATGTCTCGTGCATAAAGCAAATTCAGGACTGTATAATTTCAACCCTTAAACTGCATTTTTATCAACATCAGGAGAAAGGAGAAACAAGAAACATTGTCAGATTAACAAATCTGCTGCAATTCCAGCTATTAAAAGTAATCTGCATTCTAAGGCATACCAGGTATCAACACTACACTGTTAAATGTGACAAGCCACTCTTACAGCTATAGAGAAGTCTACTCCCTACCCTCCTTGTGTTCTTCCTTGCCCAATCTGAGCTCAACATGAAGCTAAAAAGGTGAAGTTAAAAACCTCCAGGAGCTGTATAAACAAAAACTACGTTTGACAGCCTCCTCACATTGGAGATTTGACATCCCCATGCACATTAGTCCCAACTTTTATTTCATACCCTTTTTCTTCTATTAATATAGTAGCAGTCTTCCTCAAGCTTCTTTTTCAAGACTTCAGGAATTTCTATGCTTATTGCTCTTTCTTCCATGTCCCTTTTTGTATGAGTGTCTTGTTCTTCTTTCTACAACAGATCAGTGAAAGAAAACAATATATTGGTTGTGAAAAAAGAACTTCAGTAGTAAAGATACAAGTGGGTAACAGCCTTAATGTAAACTATTTAACATTACTGCTCTTGAAGGCATCTGCAAATTCATTTTTTAAACTTTTTTTTTCAATTTAACATTCTCTTAAGTATTAAAAAAAAAAAAAAACTAACAGAAATTTGTTAGGTGTTGATGCTTCAGATAACCTACACTGTAGTTGTTAAATTCTGCACATCTTCAGATCGACCATTTATTTTTTTTCTTGAAAACAATCCTCTCTACTTTTTAACTTAAGACCAGGGTTGACATGCCTGTCTCACAGTAAAATACAAGACAAACATCCTGCTGCTATTAGGGTTTGTCCAACCTGCATGGACAAGTAAATCATTACAACACCCACAAAAGTGGAAGATCTAATATCCTACATTTTCTCTACATAAGCCTTCTGTGTAGAATGGCAGAAAAAGAAACAAATGTATACTGTTAGCATTATATCATATAGTTCTATAAGAAAATGACATTGTATAATTTTCAAAATCTCCACCACTAGATATAACAGAATTATGCTTTTAATTCCAGCTAAATTACCAGCTGTGGCCTATATTTCATCTACTTCACTTTTTCCAGAGTTTCAAGTACAGATGTTTAAATTCTATTACTTTAAGGAAAACATAAAAATACCATTTCTGTCCTCTCATCTATGTCACTTTCTTCACTTTTTATTTCTTCATCTGTTCCTTCATCACTGTCATCAGAAGAAGAACTACTTATAGCTGCATAAAAAAGATTTCCCATATTTATTATTACATTGCAGAGGTTATGACCAACCATTTTTTCAAAGCAAAAAAAACCCAAAGAACAAAAACCCCAACCCACTAAAAACACACTTTGCTTGTTGTATTTAATGAGGATGAATAATTCTAATTTAATTAAACATCCATTATTTACAGCCCACTACAGATGTTTTAAACATTTAAGATGAGTTTATAGGAAGTATTCTTGCATCCTCTCTAATTGAAAAACACTCACTTTTAAAAGCTCCCTACATTCCTGAGCACCCACATTTTCATTGGACTTTAGTTCTGCACAGGGGATTAATATATTAATCATTCAATCAAAAGGCATGAATCTGTGCAACAACAGTTCCCAGAACATCAGTTAAGTGCCAACCAATGTTCCAACCAATTGCTGGCTTTCTAGTCACAAAGGAAAATGCAGGAAATTAAAGATTTGGCTTGCAACTACAATCAGCCAGTCAGCTGACAAGAAACAGACTTTTGTGCGAGGTAGACTGGGGAAAAAATAATCTTAATACCCTCAAAAATACACTAACACTTGCAGGGAAATGTTGTGTTTCCTAACATCAAACGAAGAAAACTGAAGGCTTCTCACACCTATTGGTATTACACTAAAGAAAACAGCATTAAGCTCTGAAATAGGTGATTAGAGTAGTTGAGTAGAAGAGATGCAAAGAGAAGCCTCTGGAATACAATAAGGAAACAGATATTCCAGCTTAACAGATGTTTAGCACAAAACACAGTTCTCACTCTTCATATATTGTATATTTCAGATAGGACCATGATACTCTCATGGCAAGTGACACCATGCACTTCTCCCCCAGGTCAAGGCATCCCACCAGCTACCAAAGGATGAAAACAAGCTCACAGTTTTCGCTACTCTCATCATTTTCTTCAGCAGGAAGGCTTTTTAACACAGAGTCAACACCAGGCAACCTGCAACGTCTCTTCTTTCTTCCCTTTCTTCTCCTACCAAAAACAAAATGGTTCACTGACATTTAAGTAATATTATTTCATTCATTTAACCTAGCAAATTCGATTATGTGCAAATGCACAGGAAACCTATGTTTGAGTTATTTTCGTTAATTAATGTTGAAATCATTTGGGACAACACTTACTTGAGAGTGGATACCCTAATGTCTGTACTTTACCTCATATTCATGTTCTGAAGCAGATCCTCAAGCCATGGCCAGCCAATATTAATTAGATTATTGCCTTTGGCTCAGAAGTACTTCAGGTTTTCCTAAATCATTTTGCAAGTACATTTCTTTGGAAGATGCAGGTCCAATACATAGGCATTTCACAGCAATAGTTAAGAATAACATAGTTATTGAGTTGTTAGTCTTTTAGAGTGTTAATAACAATTCACAGCCCCATAGCTTAGCGTAGCTCTCTAGCATGCACTGGCTGTATTATGTACATATCTACCACCTACAGCATGAGCTCAGATGCCAAGCTCAGTTGTAGACACCTGGATGTATCTGTCTGAAAATGAACCTCATTAATTTTGAGGGTAAAAGGATTTCTTACATGCGAGCCACAGCTTTCCGTGCCAATTTACGCTGTAATCTGCGATTTTCGTCTGTATCCCGAAGAACATGATCTTCAGCTGCCCATCTATCCCAGCTAAGGACAGGGCAAAAGAAAATAAAAAATGAGTATGAATACATGCCATTCATGATTACCAATGAATTAAAATACTTTAAATCTACAAAGGATTCATTTAATGTAATTCGGAAACAACATCCACATCACAAGGTTTGCGCTCTCCTCTGCTCCCATGGCTTCAGCTCTCACGTTGCCCTTTAAAATCCTCAAGCTTTGACTTCACCTGCAGTAGCATTTCTAGAGGTGATACATACCATCAATCACACTGCACTCATGTCCTGGCCCTGACAATCAAACAATCCAGAGCATGATTTAACAAAGCATAAACATTTGTTAATGGAAACTTAGGGGCCGTAAGTATATGCCACAGACACATATCCCATCAGGTTTAAACTCATGCCTATCAAACTGATTCACTGCAATTTATGGATACAGACCAATGTCAACATGAGCAAGTATATTAAAGGCATTCACAAAAACAAAAATACTTCTACAAACATTGTCCTTCCATTTTCTGTGCAAAGCTTTGCAGAATAAAATAGTCTTTGCAGAATAATATAGAAGAAATGGAAGAACTGAAACCACACACAGAGGTTCTTACCTTCTGTTCCAACCGTTAAAGTGGATCAGATATTCTGGAATCTTTCTGCCTTTGTCATCTTTTCCAACAACAATATCAACAATCTGAAACAAATATGGAATAGTACATATTAAAAAGCTTGAGAGAAAGTAAGCCTTTGGGTATTTAGACAGTTTATGCATGAAGAAAGAAAGAAGAGAAAATTAAACAGTTTTGTTATTTTGCCCATTAATATTGACATCAACAGAAGGATTTTATTAAATTATCAGAAAACCTAGCTTTCTTGTTGACTATCCTTAACATTTCAGACTGCTCACCATCTTTGTCCTATCCTCAAATGCCCCATGCTTTCAAGACAGACAAAGGGAGACAGCAAATAGTGCAGCAGCAGCACAATATGGATATGCAGATTTGGGATACTAACACTTTCTTCCCTGTACTGTCTCCTCAAGCCCTCTAAGCAGGAAACACTCTATACATAAACCTCAGAAATACTGCTCTGTTGAACACCAGACTCTCAGCCACAAAAGATTAACAGGCTTTGGGAATATCTCAACCTTTGTTTTCTTCTGTTTTCAGGAATGTTCAATGGCCAATCTGGAAAGACCTGGACATCAGAAGAAAAAGATGTGGTGCCTGCACTTGAGTGGCTTTCAATAGATGATATATCAGTACTTAGGCTACAGTGATGTTTTAATTTGGGACTACAGAGTTTAAGAATTACTGATGAATTCAGTTATGCTGTTTGGGATACTTGACAGTAAAGCAGAAAATGTATGCAATCTTGTACTCAGGTTACAGGTTTATATATAAAACCTGTTTTAAATGTAAACAGGTTTTATATATAAACTGGGGTAGCAACTACAGCTGCTAGGTTGTTAGGACATAAGAGTAAGTGTACAAACAAATGGGCAGCCCAAAATATTACAGGATGGTGGCATTCCTAGTCAAAGATGCTTGAGAAACACATAGAAGCACAACTAGCAAACCTGAAGCAAAAAGTACTAATTTCATCAAGAATCAAGTTACAACACTTCCTTTTTTATCGCTCTCTATAACCAAAAAAAAAAAAAAAAAAAAAAACACCACAAAAAANAAAAAAACCAAAAAAAAAAAACCAAAAAAAAACACAACAAACACCCAGCACTTTGTTTCCAAGTTGGACACAGATGATTTAGGATTGAAAAATAATCTTGTGTACCACTGATACCCTGAAACAACACTGTATTTACATAAAGCTCTATCATTACTCTTAAAGTAAAGCCTTAGGAAAGGCCCTAATGGAAGCAGTCACCTCTTAGTGCAACACCTATGGCCCACCACGCACTGCTTACTATGCTATTTCCGTATGCTCTCCTGCACCAGCGGTACCACTTAAACGTTTCTCAAACGCAGAAGGGCGGGCAGTAAGCGTGGGAAAGCGTGAGGGGAAATAAATCCAGCTACACTACAAAACTGCAGGGGTGGCAATAAGACTTCAGAATTACTTTGCAGGTGTTCAGCAGAGGCTGAAGGCGGGAAGCGCGTCCGACACTTCCAGAGGCGCCCGGCGGCTCCGCCGTCTACCTGCCGCGGCAGGCAGGCCCCGAGAGCGCGGGCCCCATGGCCTCTGCTCCCCTGCGCGGGGAAGGCCCAGAGGCTCGCAA
>WEIU01010520.1:694-31614 GCA_013389925.1 Aegithalos caudatus | reverse complement strand
GAGAGCTCCCGGCCGTGGCGGCGGTCCCCCAGCGCCATGGGAGCCGGTGCCCGCCAGCGGAGCGGGGTGCGGACGAGGGTTAAGTACACCCCAGGAACAACAGCTGCCCTTCTCTCTGCTGCTGCTTCCCCGAAACATCAGCAGACGTCCCCATTCCTCACCCTCTTTCCCGTGTTCTCTGCTAAGCGAATGAACCGCCCCTACTCCCAGGACGGCTTTGTGTACATGTAACCTCCCGTAAGGTTTGTTTTGCTCTCCGTCGTTCTTTCAGCCTTCGTTCAGGAAAATAAAGCCAGAAATAAATAGGGTGTTGGGACTAGAAACCAAATCCACTGTTTAATTTCAGACTCTACAAGCACACATATAGTGCAGATAATCAAAATCAATACACTGCTTTCTTGCCAGTTTATGCTGACTGATGCCTGGAAGGGACCTCACGGGGTTCAGACAGGGGAACACTGCAGTTTCCCACACGATGTTATTAGATGCTCTCTCAGGCTGTTGCAGTTTTTATGCCAGTTCTGGATTTCTGATTTATGCAAGACCATAACAGGGCTGGGAGGCCTGGGCTTAGCCAGCCTACTCACCAGTTAATTTGTGATTATTTAGCATTTCTGAAGTTGTTTTTCTGTGGAAGCTGTTCAGGAGAGGGATGACTCTAGACTGTGCAACTGAGCATACACTAGTTTGGTGCTAAATGGAAGAGGATTTAAAATCCTCATATCTTTTTTCCAGTCACTGAGGCTGATAGCAAAGCTGGGAGCTGTAAGGAATGCCATGGGAAAGAACATGGAGTTTTAGTGTATTACCAGAAAGTTCCTGAAGGTAAAAAGTGATAGGGAGTACCCAGAAAACAAGATTCTGAGAAAGTGACTGCTCCTTGGGATAGGATGGACTGAGTACTCAACTTCTTTTGATTCAAAATGTACATTTTTTTATAGTGGGGATGGTAGGAAAAGCCTGTAAACTTGCTGCTGAGACTGGTGGAGTGAGAGAAGCCAATTGACGGAACAGAGTGAGAGAAAATTAAGGAAGCATTCCTGAAATCGTTCAGAGCCCACTGATGATTGGGAAACAGGCTCCAAAAGTGCATGGATGCAATGTCAATTTCAGGAAGCGTTACTTCAGTTTAGGGGTGTGGGTTTTTTTGGGTTTGTTTTGGGGTGGGTTTTTTTTTGGGTTTTGCTTGTTTGTTTGTTTCGCTTTTTGGGTTTTTTGGGTTTTTTGTTTTTGTTTTTGTTTTGTTTTTTTTTAAAGATAAAGAAAATAGTGTTGGACATTTGGAGAACAAAGCTGCTTCCAAGGGACTAGTATGCTTTAAAAATGGGTGGAAACAGCAACAACAAAACAAGGGAAGAAGAATCACCAACTTGTGCTTGTGTCACTGCCTAGTGTTGAGTACTCACATAAGAGAAGCCTCACACCACTTCTGCATAAACAGCTTATGTATTTCCACACTGCCTCCTAAATTCCTCTATTTCCTTCCTCCCCACTGGTGTCCACTTGCAGACTCTGCTTCTTGTTTGTGTCAGCCCCTCCTAGTTCACCCCAGTACATCTTTATGGCTCCCACCCAATCTACTCCTCAAATCTTTTGACTCAAATTTCTTTTTACTTGGGTCCCCTAATACTTATATACAGCTCTCTGTTATAGCATTTGAGATCCAGTTGTTGCCTGGTCTACTCTGTCCCTGCTCCCACTCTTGGCTAGATGCACATGTGCATCCATCCTTATCTCCCTGAGCCACCTTGCTGTAGATAATCCTTGCCTGCAGATCCCTGGCCTTGCCAGATCTCCTACCAAGGCTCCTCCTCTAGCAGGGCTTTCAAAATCCTGTATGTGAGCTGTGCTTAACTAAGATCCACCCAAACGGAGCCAGGAGAGGAGAAATGCTGGTGTGTTTATGGAAAACCTGTGACAGTGCTACGCAGGCAATGCCTACTTCTAGATAAAATACAGAACATGGATTTTTCAAAGGTACTGAGTTCTCCATACTGAAGACTAACAAATGGCTGTTCAAAATAAAAAATAAAGAGTAATAGCTACTTTGAAAATGGTGTTGGTGTGTATGTACATATTGCCCATGTAGCACCTGTCGTGAGTTACTCCTGCCATGTACAGCACATAAACAAAAGGTCCGGTACAGATAGATGAGATTTAGCAAAGCTTGAACTACAGCTCCTCACTCGTAGGCAACAAGTCTGCATCAAGGAGAAATCACAGGCAGTAGAGCAATGCCAGGCAGCATCTTTAAGATAATTGTCCCAGATAGTGAGGAACAGTGAAGAGGGGTGAGTGGTGTCAGAGTCCAGCAGCTGGGTTTGTTGAATATCGCTGAAGCAGGAGATGAACTGACCCACCACGTATCTTGGGGACATTCCCAGGACACTACATCGCCTCCAGGAAATAAAAGCAGATTTACAGCTCCTCTGGGAGCCAGAGCTGCCCGGGAGTGGAGACTCTGGCCTTCTGCCAAAGTGAACCCAACGAAATCATGAGGGCTAATTCGGCTAATTCGAGCTATTTCATCTGCGCGCCTCACTGCAGGCTCAAAGCTTACTCTGAGAAAGTTTTGTTCGAGGACAGCTTTTATTTTAACAAGGCGCTGTGCTTCAACAACGCAACCCGCGGCGTTAGTGAGGGGGAAGATGGAGGCGGCGCAAGGCCCGCTGGGAGCTGTAGTCCTGCGGCGGGCGCGGGGGAAGAGGGGCCGGGTCCCCTGACGAGGAGAATTCCCTGCCTCGATCCTTCCTGAGCAGCGCGCTGGGAACACCGAGGCTTGGGCCGTCCTGGCAAGAGGGGTGCCCGCGGCCTGCTTACGATTTGCTCTGTGCGGAGCCTTCGCTGCCCTGCGCGTGTAACCTCAATTTTACCCCCATGTCTGCTGTTGCCGGGCTTCAGGCAAACACAAAGGTGACAGCAGCCTAAAGACACACCCAGTTAGTCTGGCAAGAGGCAGTATGTACACTGGTCGTTGCGGTTGTTTGAATCTGCCCTGCTTTTCATTATTTCTCCTGGGATCGATGTTCGGATGCCAGGTGTGTATTTACCCGGCTCGCCTGGATTGGTGCGATGCTGGAGGGAAGACGTCAGCCGAGGGCAGCAGAGACAAAGGGTGTTTCCATGAACTCCAGCACCCACACTATCAGTGCTCCTTGTAAATCCCGGCGAGATTTCACTCATACCAAAGCAATCAATAAATCTTTTACCTCTGCACTGAGTTCTTTAAAATCTCTCCTTCATTTTGACCAGACTATAAAGGGTAAGCAGAAACTTTTAAGCATTCTGAGAGTGTTTTGGCTTTATGAGGCTCTCATCACATTGGCCACTTTGAATCTCTTAAAACTGTATAACTTTCTTCCTAAACTTTTGTTAGAAAGCAAAATTATTTGTTCTGGCATTGATCAGGACAAGATAATATATAATTTTTTTGCAGAGTGAAATTCTGTATTTTTTGCCCCGCACCCTCCCCCCCTTGTTTTTTTAGAAGTAATTATAACCACGAGTTTTAGTACTAGGATTATGGAAATTTCTCCATTAGTATTACAGGACATTCAAAGGAAGCAAAGAACATCCACAATAAGCAGGAGGGGGAGGCAGTTAGAGTCAAAGCAGAGTTCACAAGAAAGAGACAACAATCCCTTAAAAATATTGTATTGTATAAAAATTGCAAGATGTATTGCAGTGCAGAGAATGCAAGTTCAGTGAGTGTCTGCACGTTTAACGAAGCAACAACCCAGTTGTCCTCCCCCTGAAGTTAATAAAAATGTAGCTTAACACCAACATAATGTTATCCTTGATTCTTTGAGGAAATGGCTAAAATTGTGAATGTTTAATAAGGGGAACATACTTCTTCAGGACCTCTAAACTATATATAGACGTATATAGAAATACTAAACTATTTGCTTAATTTTATT
The DNA here is from genome assembly GCA_013389925.1 of Aegithalos caudatus. Classification (NCBI taxonomy): domain Eukaryota; kingdom Metazoa; phylum Chordata; class Aves; order Passeriformes; family Aegithalidae; genus Aegithalos; species Aegithalos caudatus. The sequence continues at coordinate 27,697 of WEIU01010520.1, read as the reverse complement.
AAGGCAAACCCTGCTGCTTAACTATTTGCTTGATTTTATTAAGGCAAACCCCGTTGCTTTTAAATCCCCTGGTGTTTACTCTAATTTTGCTGTTTACATTGGCTTTGTGAACGTTAAGTGTAAACAGAGAAAAAGAAGTAAGGATTCTTCCCATGAAACAGCTCAAGAAAGAAATTCTGACATCACTTAAATGAAGCATGCTTCCTGTTTCAACATAATTAAATTCTGAGATCTTAGAAATAAAAACAGAGAGAAGGAAAAAAACACCCTAATTTACTGTGAAGCTACAGACATCTCAGGGATAAAAAAAGCTACAGATGGTGAGAGAATTGTTACCTATGAAGGATATTCCTCCTGATGTTCTTATTTGGGTGTCTGTTTCAAACAGAGAGGTTCCAGCCAAAGAGAGGTTTCAGTGAGGTTTCTAGGATCAAAATTAAAATTTGTTCTGCACAAGGAAAAAAAAAAAATCTTTCCTGGTTCTAATGCTCTCAAGGATTCCAGAAGGATCAAAAAATCACAGAATTTGCTGAGTTGGAAGAGACCCACGAGGATCACTGAATCCAGCTCCTGGCCCTTCACAGCTCTATCCACAATGTGCCTGACAGTATTGTCCAAATGATGGTGACCTGAGTGTCACAGGTGCTTTCTGCTAACCCTGTGAAGGTAAGACCAGATTCTTGCAGCTGGACTATATTTATAACACCAAATAAAACAAATGCACTTAGCTTTTTGGCCAAGAGCCAAGACCTGACCCAATCCCTTTCCATGGATCTAAGAGACAACTGTTAGTGTGATTGTGATTTTTTTGTTGTTGGCTCTTTCTTTTCCTAAACAACAACAACAACAAAAAAGGTTATTGGAGTGACATTTTCATTATTTGAAGCTGAGAATACATGTCCTATGCTCTGGAGAGTCTGTAGACAGTGAAAAAAGGTGATGCTAGGCACAGCAAGAGGGAAAAGGGGAGGCTGGTCTGGTGTTTGCCTGGTGGATGCTTCCTGCTGGAATGGGCTGCACAGTCACCATCTCCTGGTCTGGATTCTGTCTGGGACAGTGTGAGCTGACATGAGCCAAACCTTTTCCAGAACACGTGCTTGCAGTTAAGCATAATGGGCAATTAGCAGTCCAGTGCTTAAGCTCATTTCCAGGCCCTGTTTTCTCTACTACTACAGTCATAGCTTTAGTGTCCTTTGGGCAAAAAAACCCACCCCACATTATACAGAATGGGATTGCTAGAGATTTCATTTATTTTAGGAGGTTTCAGGACAGGATTCCTTGAAGAAGCTTAAGAAGTTTCTGCTGCTGGCTGGTTTTTCCTTCCACTGCCAGCTGTCCTGGCACAGCAGTGTGTGGAAAAAGGAGCCTTGTTTGAATATAGGTTGAGCAAATGTAGCTATGGCAAAGCTGAGAAGAAGCTTGGGCGGAAGTACAAACAACATATAGTGACAAATATTTTGAGAAACTAATAAATATTTTAATAACTCCAGGTAGAGTTATTACAAAATACACATTACATTTGACATCAGTATTTTTGCCTTGGTTCTTGTCTTGTGAAATAACAATAATAATTCATTCTAGCAGAGAGCTAAAACTAAAACTTTCCTACCTTTCTGGTTTAATTTGACTGTGAAGGAGTCATGCAGTGTGAAATGGTGCTGGCATCAAGGCATGGGGCCTGCAAGCATCCAGGCAGCAGGCTGTACAATCCTCAGGCCTTCAGTTGTACTTCCAGTTTTATCTTCAGATTTTTGCTGGCCCAAGATTTTTTGGAGAAAACATACTGAACACAATTATCCTGAGAGTGGCTTGACCACGGTAGCAGAGTGGGGTCAATGAAGCTGCAGAAGTACTTGAGGGGGGAGAAAAAGGATGAAATAATCAGTCACAAGTAATTCAAAGGGTGTACACTGAGGCTTTACAAATGCTCATTCCCATCTACATAGAATATACACAAGGAAAATTGTCAAATTTTTCCTGTTTTCCTTCAGGGTCTGTCATTGTTTTATGTTCCTGTGGAGGGCAAAAGTTGCAGGGGAAGAGGTAGAAATAAGGTATTTATACATACTATGTATCATGGAAATTATTTGTCTGTAGTAGAAAACATACACTGGGTGTTAGGATTGTGCATACTTTTCATGGGAAAGAAATGGCTCTCTTGGAATGCAAACCTCCCTCATTCCTGGCCTTCGCACTGCAACGTCGTAAATAATGCAGCAAGCTGCTGCCCCAAAGTCAGGAGCTTGGAAAGGAAGAAAAAGATTCAGACCTTATGTCTGCCTTGGTGAGCAGAGAAGTGCTGAGCCAGGCAGGGTGTGCGAGGGGCACGTGCAGTTCAAGTCGGGAGAGAACAGCTGGGGCCACTGCAGGAGGGAGGCTTAGGTGGGTGTTGTGTGGCTCATCAGATGCAGCCAGACATCAGTCCCAGAGAGAGCAGAGGGCACCCAGTGCCCCAGGACTGAGGGCAGCCCAGTGCCCCATGACTGAGGGCAGCCCAATGCCCATGACTGAGGGCAGAAGCTGCTTTCTGGGTTTGTGGAGCATGGCCAGGCTGTGCACAGCACACATCCCTCACTTGTCAGCCTAGGTCACCCAGGCTCTCAGGAACACAGCCTTAGAAGTCAGCCCTTTCCATTCTGTAGTCCCATAGCACAGAAGTGTTATTTGTTTTCTCTTCTTCTGTAAAGCCACCCCCTGGGTATTGATGCTCATGTTGCCCTAGAGCCCCTAGTAGTTGCAGGTACTCCCTTGATGTGGTCTGCAGAAAAACCTCAAATTCAGGCAGGTGAACAGGCTGAGGTGAAATTCTTTACTTTTGGAGGGGGCCTTGGGATGCACACATGGCTATTGTTTTCTTCTTTAATATAAACCCTGTAACCCCAGCAGTCCTGCTCTTTTCCATCCCCATTTTCTATTTCAATACTTTTTCTTTTACCTGTTTCATTGTATCACTTGTGATCACCCCCAGCCATTTGTTTTTTTCTGAAGTGTTTTTCTCATCCACTTTCCCTTTTGGTAGGGTGGGGAGAGATGAACTGACACTTTTTTCCTTAACAAAATGACCTGCACTTTCTACCTGGTATGGAAGATCCGTGACAAAATTTGCATATCCTTTTTCAACTAAAACTTTTTTTCATTCCCATTTTTTTTTAAAGTAGCTTGAGAACACCTCCCTGAAGGTTTCCAGTAGTGCTCAGAAAAGAATCCCAACAAAAGAAACTTGCCCATGCCACAGCTTGTGGTCTCTTCTTGTAGCCTTCAGCTCCTCTGACTTTCCACTCACTTGGTTGGAGTGCATGTTCCCAGTAATATTCTTTGGATGTAAGGAGTTTTGCATGACTCGGAAAGGGAAGGGTCAGAATATGCATGAGTTCAAGATTTTTCCTCATGTTGGTATAAGAGTATGAACTAGAAATTAATGAAAATAAATGGTGGTTGATAAAAAATTAAGAAACCAACCAACCAACAAAAACTGACTATGTGCATTTATTCAAAGAGGCAGAAAAGTTATTGTAAAGTACAGGTAAGAAAATTACACCTTCCCTGCTTGATCTGTGAAATTACCTTTTCCAAGGAAAGGCATGTCCTCATGCTGCCAAACATACTGCGTAATTTCAACTGATGTACTGGTACAGTAAAGTCTTTCTTTTCATATGCCCATTCTTTTTCTAAGCTCTATTTTTCATGGTCACCTTATTCCAAAGTATAAAGAAGGGGAGAGACTTTAAAAAAGACATACCTGAGATAACAAGATACAATGTGGTCTTTTATTCTGTAAGATTACTCACTCAACACCTGTTTCTCCCTTTGCTTCTTTACCTGCACATTGAACAAGTCAGCCAAAGCAGTTTCAGAAGTCAAGGTACAGAGTGATATTGAAATATGATTTAGCATTCTTGAAATGTTTAGCTGTTTCTAACACAACAGGACATGGACTATACTTGTGGAAGATCAATGTAAAAAGTTACCAAGGTAACCTTTGGAAGATCCAAATAACAAGCCTGCTATAATGAAGATATATTTCCTTGAAGTATTCTTAACAGTTTTTCATATGACATGACAAGAGCACTTCTGAATTGTTTCTAAATAAACTGAAAAAGAAAAATCCACATGGAGGAAATTGTTTCTTAACTGAACCTACTTTTGCTCTTTTAATTAAGGAAATTAAAAAAAAAAAAAAAAAAAAAAAAGGTGGAGATAGGGCCAATTTTAAAGCTTTAAATGAACATTTTCATGTGTTTATAATCTGCCCAGTTGTTTGGTATTTTCAATGCTTTATTTGGCCCCTAAGCTTTTAAGTGATTTTTTCTTTTCAGAATTCACAAAAGTTTTTTAGGCATCTCTTAAGTTATTTAGACCCCAAACATAAATTTCCATGATTATAACATTTTTGGGATATGTATTTCCTTTTCTTCCTTGCTTGGATAACTCAAAAATGGCTTTAGCTGTAAACTTGGCATGCAGTCACTTTTGAACAGAATATCATTTTTCTGAGCATGCAAAAAAGAATATTCTCTCTGAAACAGTGAAGCCTTCCATGCTCTTTGCCACATGACACATATTTGCCAAAGGGTACTGTAGTTTAGAGTGGCAGTCCTGATTTCATGGGAAATAACCATGAATGGCCTTTGCTATCCTCAGAGTGAGGATCTGACATCAGAGTGAGGCTCTTAAAAAATAAGTCTAGAAAGGAGTGTAGTTCTGGAAGCAGTTATGTGTCTTCCCATATTTTCTTCCTCTCTTCCCAAGCTGAGACGAATTACTAGGGACAGACAATAGCCCTGTCTACAATTACAAAATGAAAGATATTTGGCATGAGGTAGAGGTCAGAGGTGGGCTTACAAGTCAAGGACTGGAAGTGGTGAACAGCAGATGGTGTGGGAAAGAATTTGAGAAGCTAGGTCTATCTCTGAATTGTCTTTGTGGTGTGAAATCCTATCCTTTCAGTCCTTCCTTTGCTTTCAAGCTCTGAGTGACTTGGAAACCAATTCAGAAATAAAGTGTACAAGTTCCCCATCCCTTGTTCCCACTCAGTCCATCCTAATTAATTTTTAAGAAAGGCTACACAAACCAGTCTGAAAATGAGAATGGAAAAATAAAGCTTTTGTTTTCCCCACTCCCTCATTGCCAGAGATTTTCTCCCATTTCTTAGAATACCACCCAGCATTCAATTCACAAAGAGCTTTCTTCAGGCTTCCCTTAATATTGTTTCACTGTGTTTAAATACTGATGTGAAAAAAGACTGAATGATGAAGACTGACTGCTCAGGCCATGGCTGGGTCCCTCCTCCATGAGGCAGGACCTGGACCTGCCCCTGCTCCAGGAAAGGTTTATTCACAGAGGCTGAAAAGTGTCAAGAGTTGAAACTGTCAGTCTAGCCTAGTCTAGCACCTGGTGGCCATAGCAATTCCTCAGATATGGGGAAAGGTGAATTTAGATATCTAAGGTTGAGAAACTCCCATAGCCTGGTCTACCCCACCTCCAGTGAATTCTCTTCAATGAACTGAAAATAACAGCTCTTTTCCTCTGATAGTTCTGTGATTTTTTTCACTAATCAAACCTATCTAATACCTATTATTTAAATTGTTTTCCCAGTTAACATGAGTTTTTAATTTTTTTCTTTCACTCAACTTTATATATAAGATTTATTATTAAAAATCTAGTAATATAAATATTTCCACTGTGTTTTATTAGTAAAATTAGTCTATGCTAATTTAAAGCAATTACTTCCTCTGGTTGATTACTCAGGCTGCTGTCACTGTTACATAAAGAATTAAAAATGTGGGTTTATATTCTTTCAAGCCTTGAGTAATTCCTTTCTCAACATATTTATTTTGCGCTAAATGAATGCATCTTTGTTCTTTCCTGTAATTACTGCCTTCTAGTATTATTACTTGGTGTGCTTTGGACTAACCAGCCTTTCCCAGGGAAGAATGGTTAAAGTAAAGAACACACAGTGCAATTTATTTATTTTACCATTTGCAAATACAATTAAGCAGAAGTAATGCACCCTGGAAAGGGAAAGAAGGAAGGCTTGTCAGATGGTAGGCTCACCTGTGTTCTTTGGTTGTTTTGCTGGAGGCTGAAAATTCAGCAAAACACATTATTAGCCCATGTTTGACAGTCCCTGTTTTGTTGGAAGTGAAGCACAAGTTGAACTCCTTTCCTATTCAGCAAAGAGTATTAACACATGGTGAAATATTAGTAGCTACTTCAGTGTGACATCACTGAAGGTCCCTGCTTTGTCACATCCCACACTTTGTCACATGTGACGAAGTCAAGAGGGGAACATCATCCCTGTTTATGTATATGGTTTCTCCAGGGACCCTCTTGGGTTCCTGAGGCCAGACAGACTTGAGGGTGATGCCCCAACTCTAGGGAGGACAGGACACTAAAGGCTAAATTAATGTCCTAATTAAATCAATCACAAGTAGTTTACCCCTTCAACAAAGCTATATTGGGTAGATACCACACTATGATAGGGTGAAAGGGGAATTACAGTCAGTATACAGTCAGTAGCCCAAGGCCAGGATGAAACTTGTCACGAACAATGGACCCAAGTCTGGAGTAAATGTGAAAATCTTTAATGATGATCTTCTTGACAGCCTACTAGGAAAAACAAATAGATGAGATATCTTGGTGTCAACCAGCAAGACTATAAGATGTGTTATGCTTATTTTCCTTGCATGTGCCAGGTAAAGGTGACTAAAGGTGGCTGGGAAACCAGAGTCATTCAATTCCCAGAGAAGCAGAGCCCTCAGCCCTGGTCCAGCTCTGCTTTTGCCATGCCCAGCATCCCAGTGCTCAGGAGCCCTGGGGAGGGCTGTGGGATTCATATTCACCAAGCATCAGACAAGAGCTGTTTTGGGAGTTCATGACAAATCTGCAAGTCCAGGAGAGTTGGTGCTGGCTGAAGTATTTTGGTGAGCAGTGGGCACTGAGATGAGTCTTGGGATCTTCTCAGATTGTGCACAACATAGGAGGAGAGCTGAGAAAGGCTGGATAAGCTATGGAGTGGATCACTCCAACAGCCTAGAAGATTGTTCTTTCCAGTACTGACAGATGTTGGGATTCTAGAGAAGCTACTTGGAGTAAGTGGCTCATTTTTATCCAATATTAATACAGTATTTGGCATTCAAAGTATGATATTTTGCACTTAGATTTCTGTAAACTAAATCACATTACATTACACTGTTGTTTTTTATATTTTTACTAAATTTATTTATTGAAGGCAATTGTTTTTAACAGACTACTCATACAATGTACAAACTTCTTTAGATCATGTATGCTAAGAACAGCCTTGGCTACTGGAAGTGGCACAGTAATACATATTTCATATGTATCTGAGAATATCAAGGATTAGGAAATAGTTTCTGAGAAAGTTTTAAATATCTTTTGAAAAGGAAACACAAGAAAACTGACTTTTGCCTATAGAGGATCATAGAGCATAAAATGTTAAGAAACATATGGTCTATATATAGAACATGAACTTAAAAATGAAAACCAAAAGACATTTTAGACTAAGCTCCAGAAAAACTAACAGATGTGAAAATACATGGTTATTTAAAGGCTGAAAAAGGAACTCAAATACTCTTAGATTACTCTATGTTTCAGTGAGTAAACAAATGCAGTCCTTACTCCACAGTAATATAACCTGTCATTCCACTGCTAAACACAGTCTGAGGAAAGGAAAACACTTTGTTTTATGGCCATCTCCCACACTTTAACCATGTCTTGAAGTGAAATCTAAGTGTGGGCAAGCTACAAGAGAACACAGAGACTCTTTTCAACTTAAAAGACAGTATGAATTGTTGTAGCTTACTTCCAAGGAGGGACTGAAGCCCATTCATCTCCTAACAGGCCAGATGAGGGTAATCTTTCACCCTGCTGGGGATGCTGTCACTGACTGTGAGCACTGTGGCATTCCCACCAAGTGGTCACTGCTGATCCCCTCCTTGTGCAGGGAAACAGGGCCTGAGGGACAACTGCAGCTTTCCCCTCACTTTTGTGGGACTTCTTTGTGGCACTGTGTCTTTTCCTCGTGCAATAGTTCATTTTTCCCTTTCAGGAAAGCTCTGTGTACTCTTGGCATAGATGCAGTTTTGTGTATGAAAATGCCATCACTCCAGCTTGGCCATAGCTTGGGTGCCAGGTGTTAATGATGTTCTGCTCTGAGATCATACCAACAATTTCAGGGTAAAAGCACAGCACTAAACTGTTTACTTTTACCAGATTACATTTTATTTGTTAAATGCTTACTACCAACAGCTTATAGTCTCTCTGGAGACAGATGATTATGTTTTCCACCCTATTATGAAAATAAATCTCCTTTCTTCCTCAGGATGCATTTTCTGTTTAAGCAAAATTAAGTATCTGATCTTTTGAGCAACTTGCTGTGGTTAAATCACAGCCTCTATTTCCTCTAGCAGTGATCTCAAATGAGTTTGGGAAGATAATAAAACTTTCTGCAACACACTGATTGGTCCTCAATTAATGGGGCTGAATAGAGCCAAAAGTATAACTTGCAGAATATTCACCCTCAGCCTGGCATGGTTCTGTGTTGTTTGTGGTGTCATTTAAGCATGGTGTTATATTTCCAGGACTTTGGATTAGTTTTTTTGCATAAATTTATAGGACAGCATTTTTCAAATAAATGATTTTTGGTGCAAATAATTTGCAAAAACATCCTTGATTCTTGTGGAGGCATATGCAGACATTCTTCCTGATATTTGGCTTCTTCTATTAAACAGTCATGTAAGGGAATGAACAGCACTTCATATTTTAACAGGGAAACACTCTTCTAGGATGTGCCCTTTTTATATTTTCAGGTGCAAAGTGTGCCTCTGGTACTGCTGAGAGCCTCTGGACCTCTGGTACATGAACCTCTTGAGAATCCCAGATGAAGAGACTGCACAAATATGTTATAGTACCACTGTTTGGATCCCACCATGCAGAAAACTTCTTGTTTAATACTTCCAGCTGAGGGTGGAAATATATGCTTCCAGCCTGGAATGATCTCTGGGTTATTTTGCCAGGTTTATGGCCAAACTGAAATGTGGAAGTCATGGATTAATGACCCTTTTGTGCAACTTCTTAGCTAATTACTTAATTCTGAGCACGAGTGGTTCCCTTGACCACATGTATGTTTTCTGACACTTCAGCTACATGACTGTGCTTGTAAGATTGAAGTTTTCTTTGAAATAGCTTGTTTTATTATGTGCTCAGGCTGTGGTTTGACATGATTATTTAGGGTGTTTCATACCCTGTCTAATAGACACAAATTGCAAGGTGCCGGGAAAACTCACTCTGCTGGTTCATACTGGTTCAAAAAAATGTATGTAGGAGGTATGATTTGTCCTAGACTTACACAGGCTGTTTGAATTCTTAGTATACAGGCTATATGTAAGATATTGCATACAGTATTATAACACTTTTGTTGGCTGTGGTATTGTTTGTCCTCCTGTGGCTGGCAAGAAATCAACATACCTAACATATTCTTCTCTCTGATTCAGGATAATGCAGAGGTGTTCTCATCTGATATCAGATTTGTGCTGCTGGGTGATCCAGTAATACAGCTTCTGTATCCATTACCATGACTTACATCACTTTTTATGGGAGAACCTAATTCAAAAATGGGCAAAACTCTCTCTGAAGTCAGATGGCTTTGGATCAAATCAGTCTCTCATTTGTCTTGCTTCCTCTAGGTTGAAACAGACTGGGGACCTTAATAGGTTTTAAAATAATGCTTCATTTTTCAAGAGAATGATTTTGACTTAAGCTCATTTAGTAAAATGCCATAAAAATGAATTTGCCACAAATGAGGAGCAATACATTTTATATTTAACAGTGGACTATTTTAACTAATTATTTCAACTGATATATTTATGATGTTTTTGAAAGTAATCTTCAGTGTAGTTATTGACTTGCTCATGCACTAGTCCTGGGGAGAGCAGGGAAGGACCCCCTGATATTGGTTGAGATCACCCCTGACTCAAAGGTGACCTCAGCCTCAGACAGATAGCTAAGGCATCTTACAGCAGTATCTGCTTAAGCTACAAACATTAGATGTACTTTGGGATGTCAAGGACCTCAAATTATGGGAGAGTTTCAATGTGGTTTTACTTTTCACCTGGCTTAATTACTATGCTTTGTTACTACAGGCTGCTGCTGGTTTCTTTTCCTAGTAGCAAACCTGAATGCACTCCTAATTCTCTTGACCACAACCCTTTTCCAAAGTCATATCCATTATACAGCTTTTGACTGGAGGAAAAAATAAAAGCTGCTCACAAAGCTGTCCCTCAAACCTTTTCAGACCTGTAGAATATTCCAAAGATATATTTCTCTACCTTGTCTTCCAAAAGGAGTGCACCTGCCATGCTGAGTGGGGCTGGTCTTATCAAGGTCATGGAGTCGGGGAGATTTCACACAGCAGTGAAACCACATTGCCTCATCTCTCCAGATACTCATTCACCTGCTTACACACACATGCTGCTGGCTGCAGACTCACAGTGTGACATGATGAAGCCACAAAAAAAAGGCTGTAGGTTGTTGTGGGAATAGTTGGGAAAAAAGCAGGCATTGGTGGCACTTCCTTTGAGTTCCTGCATTCTGTGCTTCCTTGGAACATGGCAGCTATAGACCTGATGGCTTGGAAGTGGAAGGGGAACAATTGAGCCAGTTTAGGTAGGATTATGGGCATACAGAACACACTGAAAAGGGAGATTATTGAGTGATGGCAGTATCAATTAATAAAAAATTGCCTGCAAAATTTATTATATCCCCCTGCACCAGTACAGCTGGAAAGCAGCTCTGTGGGGAAGGACCTGTGGGTGCTGGTGCACAACCACCTGTCCATGAGCCAGCAGTGTGTCCTGATGGCCAAGAAGGCCAATGGGATCCCAGAAAGTTACAAAGAGCATTGCTGGCAGGTCAAGGGAGGTGATCCTGCCCCTGTGCTCAGCCCTGGTGAGGCCACATCTGGAATGTTCTGTCCAGTTTCGGGCTCCTCAGGACAAGATGCACATGGAGCTCCTGGACTTGGATCCGCTGAGGACAACAAAGATGATAAAGGGACTGGAGTATCTCTCTTGGGAGGAAGAGCTGGGGACACTGGGCCTGTTCAGCCTGGATAAGGATGACAGAGAGGGGATCTCATCAGTGCCTGTCAGTATCTGTAGGGAGGGTGTCAAGAGGGCAGAGCCAGGCTCTGCTCAGTGGTGCTGAGCAATAGGACAAGAGGCAGTGGGCAGAAACTGATGCACAGAAAATTCCACCTGAAGGTAAAGAACTGTTCTGCTGTGCATGTGACTGAGCACTGGAACAGATTGCTCAGAGAGGCTGTGGAATCTCCTTCACTGGAGCTGTTCCAGAATTGTCTGGACTCAATCCTGTGCCATGTGCTCCAGGATGACCCTGCTTGAGCAGGGAAGTTGGAGCTTATGACCCACTGTAGTTCCTTCCAACCTCACCCATTATGTGGTTCTGTGATTTGCTTCATCTGTCCTCCTTACTCCCACTGTGTACCATTTTACCTCTGTGATTTCTATTAGGACAAGAGAATTTTCAGTTTTTCTTTGCTGATAAGAGACATGAAAAGCCTTAGAGAGGTATTTATTTATTAATTTATTGAAAAGCCAATGCTCTTTTTCACAGAGATCCCACACTGCTTAGGAATGTCAGTGGATGAGATGGAAAATGAAACATCAGGAGGAATAGGAGAATCTCCTAGGCTGAGGGCTGATTTGGGAGAGCAAATGCAGGTAGCAGGGAAACCAGTGGGGACTGGGGTGAGGGCCTGGGGAGGGACACAGTGTGGGCAAGCATGAGGACCGACTGAGATTGAGAGGCACATTCATGCCACTCAAAAGTGTGAAGAAAGATCAGGTGGGAGGATGTGCAGAGCCTCGGGCAAAGCAAGAGAAGCAGAGGATGGTGCTGTGGGGAAATGGGGCGTTGAGGCTCTGGCATACAACATGAGGAGACAGTCGTGGGAAACTGGGTGCATGGTAAAGGTCCCAGTGGTAAGACAAGGAAAAAAACACTTCACAGTGGTATTTTTAATCAAATTAACAGTAAAAAGAATTTTTAAAAATTAAAGAAATGATTAACAACAGAGGCAGAAACAAACAGCATAGTGACTATGTGTAAAGAGAAAGAAGATACTTTAGAAGAGGAATAGTTCAGATTTAATAATTAAATCTGTATTGTAGGTCTGTATTGACAAGGAGAAAATGGTGTCTTTGAAAGGTGCCTTTTCAAATTATTCTCTTCCTCATCAGTAAGAAATAGTTGTGTCTTTTTACCCCCTACAACTTTCTCTAGAAATTTTTCACTTGAAAGGAACTATTTATTTTTTCAGAAGAGGAAAACTTCAGCATAAACAGACTGAGAGATTCTTTTAATCTCTCATTCTGCTTAAGGAGCTGAAAAATCATTTTGAGGCTCAGCCAGAGCAGTTACAGGTACTTAGCAAGCTGCAAAAGTTCATCCCCCTCCAGGACAGGCTGAAACACATTTCTTAGCAAGGCAGAGTGGGAGTACGCAGAGTTATTGACAAGAACTTCCCTGGAATTCATGACACAACTTGGAAACATGCCTCATTCCCATTGCTTGGCTAAGGATTCAGCACATCCTGAAGAGAATGACAGAGTGCCTTCATACCCACGAGCTGCTGCCAGGCTGATCCTGAGGACTGTGTTGAATTCCAGTGCTCTGCAGTAGGGACCCTCCTGCCAACAACAGGCCTATTTCAGCAGTGCACTAAGTGTGACCTCTGGCTTTCAAGCAGGCACGGCTCTGATGCTGGCAGGGGGCCAGATAAGAGCAGTGTAAGGCCAGCTTTGCTGATTCACATCAGCCATACATCTTCCCACACCACTGAAATCCTCAGCTGACCTGTAACTATGCAAAGGAGGACAGATCCATTGCTAATGCTGTAACTAGCTTTTATGGTATTAAAATCTTATCAATTAGTGACCCACATGATGGGTCTGTATAAGCAAAAGCAGAGCTCACACCTTCTTAAATTTTCAAGCTGAAAACAAATGAGTATCTAAATGTAATGGGAACAAAAAAGACTAAAAATACATCAAATTAACCATTGCAATATATTGTCTGTTGGTTTGCTAGGATTTGTTAAGTACTCCTGCTTAAAGTGAAAATGCAAATGTTAGCTGGATGTGAGCAGGCAGGCAGTTACTGGAAAGAATGGGCAGATGTTGTGTGCTCTTTCTTTTGATTCGAGATACCAAACTACTGCACATGCATGAGAAGAAATATGCTTGAATTCTGTTTTCCACTTTGGGCAGCTACTACCTCACCATTTTCATTCCAAATGTTCATTTATTTTGTTTATCTTCTCTCATCTCTTTCCCAGGACACATGGTTGTCTCCAGAACAAATTCTCCCTGCTAAAGATCTGCAATGTGTTAGAACTTATTCCTCCAGCCAAAACAACAATCTGTGTAATAACTTCTGCATTATGAAAAGAGGCCAGCTACTAAAAGTTGGTAAAAATCAAAGTACTCATTTGTTATTTGTTTTGCTGAGACTGAAAATGAAGACTATCAATGCCTCAGGAGGATAGTGAAAACTCTTATTGCCCAGGAAATAAAAGTTTACACTGAAACTTCGTGGATACCAACCCTGTGCATGTGAAGTTTCATCCTGTTTTAAAACAGGTTTTTTTTTTATGGTGGGAACTTTTCCTGGGATATAAGAACAATGAACACCAAGACAGCAACCAGAAGACATTGTTCATGATCGGATTTTCTGCTTGCCCAAGTTGGTCCAGCTGGAGGTGCCTTGATTTTACATGACAAGCTTTGTGATGCACTTGTGAGATGGCAGCTGAGTCCCCCCAGCACCCCAAATTTCAGACAGGAACTGCTGTTGCAGTTAATAGATGTAACACACCCCTGAGTAGTGCATCACCTGAGACAGCAGACTTGCCAACAGAAGATTCTCTCTCTGCTTGAGAGCTGGGAAAAGTCTGATGGCTCCAACAAATATTTCTGAATTGCAAATGGATTTAAATAAAACAGACACAAATAGCCGTTTATTTATTTATTTATTGTGCTTAGACCATTGACATTTATTTAAAACTTGAGAATGAAATCCACTTGGTATTTGCATATGAGTGTTTTCCATTTATATAAACTTAGCTTTATATTTTGGGGGGAAGGAGAGTAAAGGCAGGCAGATACAATGCTTTGGCATCCTGTACAGAAGCCCACAGCTCAGTCACTTGCAGGTTTAAGTCATTGCCATGGTTGGGACTGGTGCAACTTGGGTCCAGTGCTCTCCTATGCTTAGGCTGCTTTGTGAGTACATCCTAGCTCTGTACCTCATACTGCAGAGGTGCACATCTGCCTGGCCCAAAAGCCAGAATGAACAGCAGTTCACCTCCTTTGTGTTCCTGTCTTGCTGGAGACCCTGTTTATAGTGAGCAGGGACTGGGACTTGCCAGGACCCACATGCCCAGGATGCTGCCACAGCTCTGTGGCACCCGACGCCAGGATCAGCTCAGCTGCCCCTGCTCCTGGAGTGACAGTGAAAGTGAGGGAGGATGCAGGGAGTCACCTCCAGGGATTCTTCATGTGTTTCTTTTTATATTGATATTGGTAAGGCCCAGTATTAATCTGCTTGCAAGTCTGGATGAGAGAAATTCAGTGCAGCTTTACCAAGTACAATACAGCCCAGCTCCACCAAATGACTCTCGGGAGGCATCGTGTTGCAAGTGCAGACTGGCTGGTACAAGTTAAGTCTTGGGAAGGCCCAGGAGTCTCCAAAGGAAAAATCCACCCATCTGGAATCACTTGTATGAGAGCCCATGATTTCTAAATCCCTATGTGCCAGATCCTACAATCTGCACATAGGCAAAAGTATGATTAACATTGACAGGGGAAGCGGCTGCATCAATCTTGAAATGAGAGCTTACTTGTGTTAAATAAAGATTAAATTCCAAGTTTAAAGCAGCAATCAAGTTTTTAATTGCTCCTTTCAGCTGCAGTTTTCTAAGAAGTAGAAAATAACTGCACAAGTGTTGGTTGACTTAGAAAAGTCTACTCTGTAAGAAGATTTCGCAAAATATTCAGAATAATAAAAAAGAGCCATTTTTGCATTGTGCAAAAAACTCCAAGTTAACAAAAAGAAGCCTGGCTCCAAGCCAGACCACCAAAATAGAAACTAAAGATAGTGCTACAAGCATAGCCTCAGAAATTGGTTCACATAATTTGGTTATCCTCTAAGTAAAGAGAGAAACAATTTAAAATTTCCGATTTAAAAATGTTTTGAAACATCCCACTTGTATTGCAGGCCATCTTCATTAATGTAAAAGCCAAGACTCATGTTTTGTTAGCACACACACTTTTATGCAATAAAAAGTGCATCAAAAGATTATTATAATATACTTCTAGGGCTTGGCAGTAAAGTGAGAGAAATTTCTGTGCAAATTCTTGTTGTCCCAAAATCAATTTTCCTTTCAGGGAGTAAAAAGGAACAAACCATCTTAGAATAATTGAGATAGGTTTTCAGGACCTTTTGTGTTTTATAGGAATTGCTGTTTTCTGGAAGAAACAACTTTTCTGATGCCACAATCTGTTAAAATAACATCTTCAACAATGAAAACACTCAACTGGAAAACTGGAAATAAATATATGTGAGTATGCTGAACATAAAAGGCTCATCTGTTGAGGAAAAAAATGGAGTATTTTTTATATAGTTGCAGTAGGAGCAGCTTCACTTTGAACAAAATGGGTTGAGTGATATTTTTTAACATAATGCTGCATCCTAGGTCAGGTGGCTGAGCTTTGTTTTAGAAACATGAGAAGTAAAAGCTTGCACTGTAAAGAACAGCACAGAGTGTCAGAGGACAAGAGACATGACAAGAACAAAATAAACTCAAAGACATACAGAAAAGTTGAGCTTCTCTTAACCACTACCTAGCAGAAGTATTTAGAGATGTTGGAAGCACCTTCATTCAGAAGAAATTAGAAGGAACACTGGGATATTTGGAAATTTGTGGGCTGAATCATCATCTTTAAAGGAAACACTGAAATTGCCAAGGGCCCTGGCAAACCACAGAGCAACAGGAGGTAAAATCCAGCATACATAAAAGCAAAGGAGCACACACAGAAGGTAAACCATGAGTGTATCTACAAGCGTTCTAAAGAGTTTCTACTCAGGGCTTTGCAACTGACTGCTCCTGGGAATTCCTAGTCAAAAATAAAAAAAATAAAAAAAAATTAAATAAAAGGTAATTCCAGAACAAAGACTGGAGTAGAAACTGCAATAGGAAACAACACAGGGAACAAATATTCATATGCCACCCTCAACAATTTGATCTGTACAATGCATCTCTGTAATTTATGACTCAGTATTGACTGTCTTTAACATGAAACACAATAAAGTCTTACAGACTCTGCTATTTCCTTACTGCTCGAAAGAGGCCTCCAAATAGAGTCTTTCCCATAGTTTACTGTTAAATATGTTTTCTCCAGCCTCCTGTGGCTCTGTAGTTACAATTTCCGATACTTACACAAATTTGCCAAACTCATCTTTCCTAGACATCAACTAAATTTCTGCTTCCTCCATGAGCTCCTAGAGCAGTCATTGAGCAGCCTTGGCACAGCACAGTGTGATTTTCTGTACTGTACCCACCAGCCTCAGCCACAGTTCACCCACCTCTCCCAGCAGCACCAACTGTTCCAGCACCACTTGGAACTCCACAAGCCCAGGTGTCACAAGGAACATGGGTGGTGAACTGACCCCTTCCTCTTGCCAAAGCCTCCACAGCAAGCACAGTAAAAAGACAAGGAAGGAAAGCAGGGAATCTAAAGCCAGCCCCAAACTTCACCCTTTTTCTGGAGCTCTGTGTAAGTACTAGTGTATGGGGTGAGTGCATTTCCTACTTCACCAAATCCTTGGAATGGACACCATAGGATAAAGTTATTAAATATTGACAACTTTTCCATCCTTACCTATCTCAAAGGACTCACTCCTCCTCACTGACCCACCTGGGTGCTGCTGACTCTTTGCCTCTAGTCCTGCCTGTTTTCAAGGGGTGCAGCAACAGAGAGAACATCAGGTAAATGGTGCTCTCTGAAGCTCCCTAAGTCAGTCCAGCTTTCTTTGTGTTGCCTGAAATTGCTCTCCTTTTCACAGTGGCATCTCTCCCACAGATTGGGATGGAAGGAATTGAGAAGGAAAGGGGGGAAGAGGGAAGATGACCAATCAGAAGATTAGGTCCTTTGATTGCTGTGCATAAAATAATTAATAATAACACTGTAAACTTCTGGGGCAACTTCACAGGCATTAAAATATGAATACATCAGTTAATTTAATTGCCAGTAGTCTTGATCAGAGCAAACTCACAGATGAAGCATCTACAGCTAACATTTCAAAGCTTTCAGTTCTTGTTTGACAGGGCCCATCACTTGTATCACTAGTTTTAAAACCTTCTACATCAAAAAGGCACACATGCTCAAGGCAACAACACCATCTCAAGAAAGTCACTTCTGCATTTTGAAAGAGAGTTCAGACATGTTTTACTTTCCTGTGGCTTGCCAGGTTAAGTCACGGAATAAGCCATCTTATCAGGACACATCTGCCAAGTAATTTTTACCTCCTACCACAGCCAAATCTTCCCATGCCCATACCATTCAATATACAGGGCATGCTGTGACACTCTCCTGGGCAACACAAGCCACAGCAATAAGCAGGGTTATCTTTTCTGGTCCTCTACCACTGGAGATATTAACCAGGCTATAATAAACGGTTCCTAGACTTAGAAAAGCTGAGTAGCATTGCACTTTTCTTACATTCATCAATAAACATCTCAGCCATCTTCACCTGTTTCTCAGTTCCAGCATTTCTTGGAGGAGCTTCAGAGAACAAGGTGTCAAGACTGAAGCTGCAGACACCAGGGGGGTGGGGTGGGAAGTAACATAAAAAGGAGGAATTTCTTTGTTTCCATGCTCTGCAGAACCTGCTCATTATGGGACTCTGGGCTGGAGAGATCAAGTGAAGCAAAAAGGTACCCGTGTATCCAAGCCCAGCAGTTCCAGTGCTGTGAACCAGTGGGGAAGCAGGTGACCCCAGGTCTAGTTCTCAGCTGCTCCATTTGGGAAAGCACTCCATATTAAGTTTCCTCATACAAGAGAGGCAGGTAAAGGATGTGCTTATCCATTCCCCCCATCCGACAGAGAACAACTGAGATTATTTATACCTCTGTGCAACACAGGCATGTAAACAACTTGTGCTGCTCTCAGCAGTGCAATAGTGTTGTAAGGTGCTAAGGGTTTGTTTTCAATGCTCTGAGCACTGACAAAAAGCCCCAAACCAATCAAACGTGGTTTTAAATGCTTGCTAACAAAAGTAAAAAACATTTTGTCTAAACACATGGGTGAACTGTATTGTTCTCTAATAATACTGAAAGATTCAATTTTACTCCATTTCATTTGCAGGTAATCAAAATGCTTAAAACAGAAAATGCATGGTAGGAAATGGTGCATATCAGGTATCACCCACTGTCCTCTCAGAAAGCATATGCAAGTATATTCCAATCACACAATGAAAGTACTTTGTGGCTGTGTGGTCTTCTGTTGTTTTGGTTGTTTGTTTTTTTTTAAGCATGCTAAGGCACAAGAAGAGTGGTGTTTTAAGGTCCCACCTTGGGCTCCAGAGTTCTGTAATCAGTTCTATGAAATGCCCTCAAGCTTGGTGGGTCAGCATCACTGACAGCCTGGTCAGCTTCACCTGCTGACCAGGGCTCCTTTTTCTGCTCATATATTGGCTCACAGAGCACCTGCAGCAATACTGATGCACATGTAATTTACTTTGTGCAACCAAACCTCATTGAGATACTCTGCCAAAAGCTTTTCCACTGGCCAGTACCACAGTAAGCCAAAAAGCTGCATCTTCTTTTCCTCAAGTAAGTAGCAGACCAGGTACTGTCAAAGTCACTATTTTTGCCTTTGAATACCACCAAATTTTTTGTGCTGCTCCTGGAAAAACTTCATGATCTTACAAGTGTAAACTCACTCATTTCCCCCAGGAACCCCATGTACTGGTAGTGAGATTTCCTCTGTTATCCACCAATACTCAATAACAGTGTCACATATCTCATTTGGGACACTGCTGGTGAGGGAGAAAAGACAAGGAAAATAACACAGGAAAGGAAAACTAAATGCTTCTCCTAACCCAGTACCACTTCAAGGAGCTTATTGCTTCAAGTCCACACAGTCACACCAAGTGCAGCAAGACACACACCTGCGTGCCCTGAGCAAAGGCACCCTCAGAGATTTCCCCACCTCAAAGTGACCTTACTTTATTATGGCCAGTGTAGCATTGCTAGCATTTGTAATCCCAGCACCTCTGTTAAGTACTTGTATAATTGTCATTCCACAGCTAAAAGCTGGGGGAAAAAATGTTTTTCCTTAGCATTGCATAGACCATCCCACAGAGACGTACACAGTAGGGAACCATCTGCCTGCCCTGGTGGTATTTCTTTGTTCTGAACCATCGATGACATTTCATGATTATGAAGTGAAAAAAACACCAAAAATAAACCAGGAGCTGAGACCAGGCAGGTATGGTGGAAGACACGTGCCAGAATGCCCAAGTGCAAGGTGAGGAGGTTTGAACTCTTAGCTCATGTTACACATTTCAAGGACATGCCTTGTCCCTGTTTATGCCAGGAACATCTACTCCTGGACACACAGCCCAGGTCCTCTGCCACCATATTGTCTTGCAGGTTATCCACTAAGCAGCCCCACCAACCAATATCAGCACACTTACTGCCCTGTACCATCATGTAACCTCATATTTGGGGGTAATAGAGGGCACTTATGGACACTGAGTATCAGCAATGCAGATGGTGCTTATATCTGCAGTGTAAGTAATGCAGCTGTTTTTAAACAACTACTTCTGATTTCAGATCATTAAAACTGACACTTGAAGTGGCAAGTGGAATCTTCTACACCTGATGATGTAGGTTCAGATAAAATGCTCATATTGCATGGTTCAGAAAATAAAAAAAAAATCTGGAAACTGAATATTACCTAGGTTTAGCTTTGAGTGGAATTAAAAAAAAAAAAAGCTACCTAAGTTTTGTGGAAAGGATTTTATGGACACAAATGTTTGCAATTAAAAAACTTAAAGAAAACACTTTGGTGTTTTTATGTAAACATTCCCCTGCTGCCTTGGAAATATTGACACAGCAACAGTGCACTGAGACATTGCAGAAAATAAAGTATTCTTTAAAGAAAGAGCTACAACCACCAAAAAAGGTAAAAGTACTTCTTGAATTATTTCAAGTTTACAAATAGTAAGATATTGTAAACATGTTCCTGCTATTTAAATCTTTGCTGTTCTTTAGCTGATTGCCCAATAAACTGCTAAACTGCACCAATGCCAAGTGGTTTTGATGAGAATTCCCAGGTGAAGAAAAAAAATAAATACTGGACCCAGAAGATTTTATGCATCAAAAATGTCCTTTATTGGGTTGGGCTGAGGCATCCTAAATTTCTTGATAGGATAAAAACCAAATCTGGGTAGCAAAACAAGAGGGGAAAATAAGATCTCTATAGTTTCTCCAGCCAAGTTTTCAGAGACATAATCTCTTTATAGGAAGAGTCACCAAAAGCACTCCCACTATCAATTGCTGCAGTCCTTGTTAAGTCTACAACCTGGAAAGAAGTGTGGTAACTTCACTAGGCAACATTTCCACCAACACCAAGGCTGTTAGAGCTGAGTCACATCCCTTCAATGATTACAACTGTCTCTGGGGGTTTTGGGTTTGATTTTACTAGAGGAGTGGACAGAAAAAATGCCAATGCCACTGGCTTCTCAAAACCACATGAGCCTTGTAGATAGCAGGGGAGCCTCCTGTGTGCTCTCCACCCAGCCACACTTAAAGACACACTCTGACTTCCTTCATGCTTGACCACACACTTGGCAGAACTACCCACATGGAGCAAAAGACTCCATACATAGAGACAGCTGATCAGACAATGCCCTCAGAACATGGCTGCTGTGCTGCCAGAGTTTTATAAAGAAGATAACCAAGTTGGTAAGATGATTTGAGACAGGAGAAGATAGGAAAGCAATGTTTGAAGCTTAAGTTGGAAATCACACTGAGGAACTGAGAAGGTCTCATCAGAGGTTGGAAGTAATTTTGCTCAGCTGCAGATGCAACAGACTACCTCACATGCAAAACATTCTGCTGTCACCTTATCTTTAAAGACACATCACTGTACTAATAAGGCCAGAAGAGTATTAACAGCCCTGTCTTTTCAGATGCTTCAATTCCCATACGCTTTGCAAATATTCCCAAATGGAAATTCCACCAGTCTTAGCTGTTGGAAAGCTCTGCAGCACCTTTGTATAAATTCTCAAAATCTTTTGAACAAAACCTAAGAAATTGCAGCTACACCAAAGACATTCCTCCATGCTATGAAACAGCACTTACAGAAATAGTATTTATAGAAAAACAACTCTTGTGTATCACTGGTTTCCACTGCAGATCAGTTACCCCACGAGTAACAGAATCATGGTTCAATCCCAAGCCTCTCTCCAAGTGTGTGCTCTATCCTCTCACAGCACTTAGTTAAAGGGTTATCCCCAGTGTCAAGGATAGAGGCAAACCCATGCAGTAACAACTCCTGAAGAAACCCCATGAAGTCCAACATTTTAATGATTAACTAGTGTAGAAGGAGATTTCCTGCAGAATCTCACAGCACAGCAGTGAGAGGCAAAGCTCACATGCAACAACAAACCCTAAAGCAAGGATGCACAAGTACCACAGTGAAATTACAGGATGGCTCAAAGAGAGCGAGGAAGAAAAACAGCAAAGAGGGGAGAGATCCCACATGTTGCAAAAACATCGCTGCCAGTAGCATGAAAACACAATTTCATCATGAAAGCAGGCAGCAACTTTAAAGCAGCCACTGACACTGGAGTGCAAGGTAGAGCTCTGGCAATTCTCTACAGCAGACATGGAAGACAGGGTGGTCCAACCCAGAACCAGTAGCAGCAACCAGGAGACTGGGAGGTGACAGAGTGCCAGGAAGGGCACCAGACTCTATGAAAGCTGGAGAGAGCAACAAACAAACCCAAAACATTCTTGGCAGAAGGACTCAGCAAAGAACATTAGGAAGTGTTTTAGACTCCAGCAGGCTATGCTGCTTCCAAAGAGGACACAAAACCCAAAACTGTTGCTGCGTTGCTGCTCTGAGTCTGTAGGTTAAGACCCACACTTGCACAGATCATCAAGGAGACAGATGAGACCAATTTTTGCTCACCCTTCCTCACTCCACATCCACCTCTTCCCAGACCTCTCCCCAAATCCTGCCACTATTACAGCACTTGCTGAGGCAGAGATGCCTGCAGTGATGCAGCAGCCATGTGGTTCAAACACAGCATAGACCAGTGAGTAACCAAGTTCTGATTTCTTAAAACAGAAGGGCAAGGGAAAAATAGCATGAGTGACCTGATGACTGAGCTTAAGCTCCTTCTTGAAAACAAAAAGTACTCTAGTAACATGTGTAAAGGCCCTCTATATTCCACTGTATCAAATACAGGCATTCACTATAGCGGTTTCAGTTTAAAGGCCATAAAGATACTGGTATTTCAGTATAGAAGCTATTTCATTTTCAAGATCTGGTATGTGTTATCACTCACAAAAACTGGCAGATTAATAAGCTACGACAACTACAGCTACATTATGAAGTCTTTATGCAAAATAATGGAAGAAATTTCCAAAGGCTGATTTATTTTCACTTGTCAGTTAAAATTCAGTTGTGTTTTAATAACTGAAAACCAGAAACTGTGTAAAAAGTCAGGCGATGAAAAAAAGTGAATAGAAAAAAGTGTCCATACAAGAAAAAGGGAGGAAAAAACCCCATAAGATTAATAATAGCATTTAAATATAAAAATTTATTTAGGTGAAGTCACAAACAGTTTGATATCAATTTACAAACACTTTATGTTATGCATATTATTGGAAATATTGAGAAAGGGAGAAGAGATAATGGCAGCTTTTTCCTGAAACAACTAAAGGCAATCCTTTACCATCATGTGCATTACTGGATCATAGTATTACCTTGACCATACCCCTTAGTATGTGAGGAAAAAGGAGAAGAAAACAAAATATTGAGGTGCAGAACGAAAACTGTCAATCAGTGAAAAAGATTTTCATGACCACCAGACTACAAACATCTAGTCTGATGGTCAGGATTAGTATTCTACTAGGATGAAAGCAGAATTATAACTTAGGTCAATCATTATAATTGATGAAGAATTTTGTAATGCACAATTGGGCTATCTGGCAATGACAGCAATGGTTAATGCAGAACAATGGAGAGAGGATACTGAGCCTCACAGAATAATTCTGTTGACAACCTGAGTTATTATCCCGAGTGTATGATACTTTTTTGAGTCAAATACACATTTATGTTGCAGATACTCTCAATGAAATGGCAAAAATAACAGCTGTAACAAGACAAGTTATGATTTATTTTTTTAAAACAAATATAATACATAGGGTTTTGAAGTGTCCGGTTGTGATCTGCAAAGATCCAGGATTGCACACAAGTTTGGTCAAATGAGGAGGCTTAATCTGCGAATTAAATTGGCTTTTACTTTCAAAGTAGTATTTTAGGGCAGGATTCTCCTCCAGGAGAGTGTTCCTGACCTCATTCAACCAGTGTTCAATTTATTCACCTTCCTGAATCTTTGCCCTCTTTGGATAGTCTGTGACAAGTGCTGCGCTGCAGGAATTCCTGTTTTCCAGCAAACTGGCTTGCTCTGCAGGTTTGTAGTCCACTGTTACAATTGCTGATTGGGTAAAATGAATTTCCTACGTCTTCTCTAGCACAGCTTGCAACGCAACAGAAGCAGAGGTAAAAGAATGCACTAGAATACCAGAGCTCCACTTAAACACCAACGGAGTCAGGCTGTTGGCACCAATAAGAAATTCTGTATTTAACAAATCTGCAAATACTTAAGATCCAAAGTTATTCAGTTTTATAAATTAACTCACCCACTTAGTCTGACTCCCATCCGAACTGGTCTTCTGTCTTCATGGAGTCTGAGGGAAAAAAAGAGAATTGTCTCAAGTTATACCTACAGACATAGATTTGCAGGAATGAACCTCAGCTATCCTACACATGTGCCAATTATCACACTCAAACTAAAACTCGGATTTCTGTTCTTTCCACATAAAGCAAAGTTACAGCTCTTCACCTTAGAAAGGACAGCTATCTTCAAACACAACTTTGTATACTTTCACTTCATTTTTACTGTTTAACCATCTGTGGAAATGCAGAATTAGAGATACAGGCACTAAACTAAATGATGCTGAAATTCAAGGAGTCTTGGACTAAAAGGGGGAATGAAATCCAGTCAGGATGCCTAACACTATCCCTCGAAAGTGCAAGAACAAAATTAGATCAAACCAACAATCTGGGAAAAAAAAAGTTTTTGTAAAACCCCTCCTCTTCCTCGTGACAGCATGAATGTGGAAAAGCTTAGGTTCTGTCCAAAGTCTTAAGCCCAACAAGGCTATTCTCTCCCATTTTAATTCTCTAGTTCTTTGCCCCAGTGTGATGTCACATCTTATTTTGCTGAACTGATTTTACACAACATAAACAGAGCTTGCAAAGAGCTAGGGAGATATGGGGAAACGCTCAGGTCACCTCCAAGAAAATATTTCCTTGCTGTGACCTTGCCAATGACAAACTCATGCTTTATCCTCAGCCTCATCTACATGCAACAGCTGCTCAAACCATTATTTCATTTAAGGATATTTTTAACAGTTATGAGACTATATGATACGATGACAATTAAAAACTGCTCTAATGAAAGGTGGCTGAAAACACAATAAATTGCACAGGTTTTACTTTTTCATTGTGCTGCTAAAGTACTACTCATTTTACAAACATTAAAGTTTTGGTACTTTGTAACAGTTAAAATAAACATGTTTATTTTTTTTTCTTTACACACTTTTTTTGGGGAAAAAATACATCAATGCCACTGATAAAAATCAACTAAGAAATTTCCATGAAATCAAAGGGGATCAAGACCCCTGGTGCCTCAGCAGACAACTGAACAAAGCGCAGCACTGACAGACCAGCTGCGGTGGAAGAAGTTACAAGAGTGGTTAACATGACAAGCTGAAGGTCCAGTCTCAGATGAGATGAAAGCTATAAGTCATTGCCCATCTGGTGCTCACATAAGATCTGTAGGAAAACAAGAACTGAGCTGTTCACCTTGAGCATGGAGAAATGTAAACAGACATCAGAAAAAGTTGCAGAACACAGAGCATCAACCACAGAAGGCGCAAGGCCAACAGGCCTGGGTTTCTCTGTCTTACTGCGTGGTGTTTGCTCCCTTTCTCTGTCACAGCTTGGCCTAGAGAAGTTACTTTTGATAGGCAAGACAATGTGATACACCAAGAACTTTCAGATGCCTTGAAAAGGCACCAGGCTAACATGAGTCAAAGAACTTAGCCTCTCTGTGCTGGCAATCCCAGGGAAGCACAGCATCTGATAAATTAGCAAAAATTCTTCTGGAATGCAAAGGTTCTTTCTACAGTTGTAAAAAAAAAAAATTGGTTAGAAACAAACATAGCCAATATAACAGAATCTCTCTGTCACCATTCAGCTGGCATGAAAGTCAACATTCAGCATTTTTTGTGCTGGGAATTTGGCAGACTGTAAGAGAAGCAGCACAACCCCTAATATAGACAGGCAGCCCTTTGTAGCTGTGGAGTTCAGCATCACGCCACAGGCAGGAGAAAGGCTACACCTGCCTACATCCAGCACAGGCTGCACCAGTCATATAGTGATGTCTATACTGAAAGCAAAACAAGTACACAAAATCCTCCCTACTTCTCCTAATCACACTCAGCATCTTTTCCCACGAAACAGGCTCTGAGTTGTGGATTATATCTAGCAAGCCCCAAAAGAGTTTTAATCTTCAAATCACAGTGAACTTGCACACTGTGGCCATTTTCATTGAAGTTTATCTTTATTCGTATCAATTTTTTTGCCATCGCACACTGCCTGCAACTGCCCACATGCTCCCATAGTAACAGGAGAGTCTGTACTCTTTGCCTTGCATACACATAACTGTATTGCTGAGAAAGTTGATTTTTAAGACAAATCAGAGGAAAAGAACAAAACCACAGAACATCTTTCTTCTAACATCTTCAGGAAAATGCAAAAAGTATACCAGAAGAAGGAATTAGTGAGGTTCCTATTTTCTGGTGGCTGGAGCAATAAACGCTCAAACATTTGCTCAGAGCATCCATCCACGTGCACACCTCTCACGGTGGCCAGCTGGGCACCCATGACAGCGTGTCCCTACGGTCAGCACGAGCAAAGGGTCAGTGCCGTGAGACGAGAGCTGCCGACCAAGACAAGGGCACCCCCGCTGCCCCTTTCTCCTCTTCCCGTCCGAGGGAGCACCATGCCCAGCCAGCGGAGCAGAGAAACAAGCGGCCACCGGCCCATCACACCTGGCTTTTCTCCTCCTGCTTGGGGCTCTGGCCCGGCGGTGGCGGCTGGGCCGCCGAGGCCTGTGTCTCGCTCTCAGCACGCGGGCGCCTGGGGACAAGCGACTTGAGAGGCGCCATCCACTTCATCCACAGGTCCAAGTCGACGTCGCCCCAGGGCAGTGAGGGGTTCTTGGCCGCCCGCCGCCGAAAGTCCTCATCGTAGTTCATCCAGGAGGTGCCCCCGTAGGTGGCGTGCAGCTTGCGGATGGTGTCCAGGTACTTGAACATGGCTCCGCAGCGCGCCGGGTGCTTCTCGCACAGCACGCTGGCGTACACCAGGAAGGCCGAGACCCACTGGTCCAGCGTGTCCCCCGGGCGCGGGCCGTGCTCGGGGGCCAGCTCTGTGTGGAGCAAGGAAAAGAGGTCAATGAACTCCCCCCGCCAGATCCGCTCCTTGGTGGCCTTGGCCAGCTTGTAGCCCAACGGCCGCCGCAGCCCCACGTAGG
>WEIU01010519.1:77928-92410 GCA_013389925.1 Aegithalos caudatus | reverse complement strand
TGGGCACTCCATGTATGCACAGAATCATACCAAAGCCAAAACCAAAGAATCCAGTGGTCCAGATAACACAATGTGGTGAAGGGAGAGAGAACACCGTGTCTTGACTAGAGCAACATGACTGATCTCAGCTCTTTTACTTTCTTAATGCATATGAAGAATGTCTCATTCTATCTATAACTTACTGGATGTTTCCCACAGGTCGGTAGAAAGCAACAGATGTCTGAATCCAGCCATTTTTAAAAGTGGTCATGGAAAGGCACAAGTTAAGCTTAGACTAGTCTTTGCTGAATACTGAGAAATTTGCTTAATCATAAACAGAATATGATAAAAGATTGATAAAGAATTATGATTGCTTCTTCTTTTCCATCCTGAGGAAGCAACAGGATCATCATGAGGAAGATGACCATAATAAAGTCTGGTTTTGCAGTGAGACAACTTTGTCAGGGCTGTATGGGGCTTTCAACCAATCTTCCATTGTTATAAGCTTGGCACCTTGCAGGTTTTACAGATCTGTAAATATACAGAAAAGGTGAGACATGAGGCAGTTTAAGAGTTCTAGTGCTATGTAGAAGACATTTCTCTATCTAGAGTGTGAATATTCATCATGGCTACTGGTGCTGTCTAATCAAAATTGATGGTTGGAATGGTCACTTCTGAATTCTCAAAAAGTGGTGCTCAAATTACATCAGCAAGCACACTCTGATGCAGTTTGACCTGATATAATATGACTGTCTCTATTTCAGCTTTTTCTATACCACTTACGGTTTCTGAAGTCAGAGAACTCTTCAGTGAGCTTGGTTTCAACAGCATGCCTGTTCACCTTGCTGTCTTTCAGCAAAATTATTCTGGTGTGGTATAATTCAGAATGGTAGGTGTACCATATTTAATACTCTTTTTCTGTTTACCTTGGATTCTCACAACTGAAATTTAATATTAAAAATCTCTTCCTTACAATTCATAGGCATCCTAACACTAAACTCTTCTTTGAGAAACAGAGAGATATTGGAAGTTCTAACTTTGTTTCCCCCCAAAAAAGTGTACCTTTTAATCAGACAATGAAACTCTTGTTTAATGCATGTTAATTGCATTTTCACAATTCTAGGTATTTTCCAGCTAGCCGTCACAAAGGTGGATATACCCCTTAGGAATAACTAGTCAGAGATTAATAGAGAGAATCTGCTGAAAGAAAGCCTTCAGCAATGGTATGATGGAGTCGGTCTTGGCATGAACACTTTGGGAAAACCAACCTGCAAGGTCAGAAAACACCTCTCACCTTTTTACATTTCCACTCAAAAATCATTAACCCATTTCCTACAATGCTAAAAAAGCAAAGGGTAAAGAAAACAAGTCCAGTAGTTCTTTCATATTGATCAAACTCTACCCAACACATTCTCTCATCCCCTCTTCTTATTAGTTTTAGTCACTCTCCCTGGTTGCTTTCTGCTCCTCTCATGGATACAGAGACCCTCTAGTCATCTCATTCTTTCCTTTCATTTTGCTTACTTGCAAGGAAGAATAATTTGCAGCTTCTTGCTGAGGACCTGTTTTAATTTATACTCAAGCTCTTCTAGATGTTACAAGTGTCCTGAGAAAACCATCAGCACAGGAACAAATTAATTTGGCTTGTAAAATCATCTGCATGTAAGCCTGTGTTGTCTACAGCTCTTTTTGGCAGAACATATATGCACTCCATGGGAAGACTATGTCTGACTCTGTGCATCTGAAGGGCAATATTTGCACATTCAATAAAATTGCTTTATGAGGAATGAGAGGTGAGGGATGGGCACTGTAAACCTGACTGTTCTCATTTGCAGACACTAGCCATACCACTACCTTCCCTGATTCATAGGAGGATGCCTGTGCTGTTTACTAGGGCAGCATTTCAGGCCAAATTCAGCCCTGCTGTGAATGGGCACAACTCCACTGGCTTTGTACAGAGGCTGCCTTCCTGAGAGCAGAACAGGGTAAGCTCTTTGAACAGTGCCAATAATAGCTTCTCTTTTTTTTTTTTTTTTTTTTTTTTTTTTTTTTTAATTCATTTTTAAAAGACAGTGGAAGATCAGAGGCAGCAGCTACAATCCACAGTCTACAAATAGCATTAGTAAGAACACAAATGAAAGGCTTTGTGCCACAGTTATATAGCACATCTCCCACAAATAGCTAGGCAATGAGTGGTTGTTGATTAGCTATGAAAGAGTGTAAAGAGCACAGGCAAAAGCTCTTCTACATAAGTCTCCTGTGCTGGGGAAGTAGATGCCATTCCTGATGAGGGGCCACTGGAGGGATGGGATGCAACTGTAAACAGTGATTCAAAAGAACCAGCAGAGGTTTTAAGGAAAAAATCTTCCCATTGCTAATTTTGGAAGGGCTTTGGACTGTGTTTTATTCAGGACCTGTGTGAGAAAGGCATGCTCTAGTTTAGTGAGAAGAAAGTTAGGGAAATTACTAGTGGGAAGCAGGTGGAAATTCTCATCACATCATCCATATTCAGCTACTTTAACCCAACATATAAACTGTGTAATGCATGTATGGCAAACCCAACCACACTGCTAGTAGACCACCAATCTGTTGAGGGCAGCTGCACTGAACTTTTCAAAAATTATTTAATATTTGACCTTAAAATAATCAATCATTCTCCTTTTGCACAAAAAGCCAGTAGACCTAAAATGTTTCCCCTTAAACAACACTGCAAATATGATTGTTTTCAGAAATAAACAAACACTTCACAAAGTTCTTTCAGGTATAGCTGTAGATCCTAAAAAAACTTAAATATGGTTTTATGACAGCCAGTGCTGCGTAGACCTTACTCATTAAAACCAACCTTACAATGAACTTTATATGGGAATGTGCTTTTATCAAATATTATAACCTCTAAAGCTGTAATTAAATCAGTAAATATGTGCAACAGCTTTTCATCTTAATCCTGAAATTTAATGTTTGTTTGTTTTTTTTGTTTGTTTTTTTGTTTGTTTGTTTGTTTGTTTTTTAATCTTTATTGTTCTGCATGGAGCTATTCCTCAATCTGTCCCAGACAAATGGACCTAGAATCTGGAATCTCTCATGATCTGTGATATTTTAGTTTGCTAGAATTCAGAACTCTGGGGGAAAATTTGCTACAGCCCTTGTTAGCAGGTGATTTACTGCCCTCCAGTTTTCTTTAAGACTTTGCTAAACATACAAGGTAAAGCATTGTTTATCACAAACAGTGATGCACAATAGCAGGAGCTGACCAAGCTGTAATTATGTCACCAAAAAATCTCTCAAATTTATCAGACCATTAGTGAGGGGACACATTTGTCTATTGTGTGTATTCATCTGCCACTGAAGTCATATTTATAGGATTGCTTTTTAAAGGGAACATAAAGAATGTCCGGGAAACCTGCACTCAGATGAAAAACTGCTTGATTGCTTTCATTGTTGCCAGCTTCCGAACAGTGGACATCACAGATTTTCATTCAAAAGCAGCCAAGAACTCTTTACAACTTTGCTTACAGCTAAATCAGGGTTTAAAGGAAGATTTGAGGGTGGGATAAGTCATGGCAAAGTCTTCCTTTTGGGAATGAATGACCCAGTGTCTTGGGTAGTATAGCTCTGCAATCACATTTTTTATGTGTGAACCTGATCACTTAGAAAAATTTCTTTGCTCTGGTCTCTCCCAAATGATTATTTCTTTGTGGATTTGAAAAGCAATAAATGCATGTTTATGTTGCATAGAAGGTGTAAGATGCCTCAACCCCAGGTCTATTCCAAGTTAATGGGAAAAAAAAAAACCAAATAATTAGCAGGAATACATTAAGCAGTACCTGATACGAAAGAGAAAGACCCATCACAGGCTGCTTCTGCAGGAAAAATGATTAGCACCATCTTAAAAAGCTATAAATTCTTCCAATTTAGTTATGCTGAGACACGTAGAACAGAGAGCCATCAGAACTAAATTTCTTCTGTCCTGGAACATTTTTTATAATAATTATATATAATGCAATACATTGGAGATATAATGATGCATTCTGATGCCAGACCATGCAGAGCCTCTCTCTTCCTTGCTCTTTTTGTCTGCTGCTACTTCCTGACTGGTTCATCACGTGCTCACAATGCTTTTTCTTGCAGGTTTCAACATTCAACAGCAAATGGGCAGATAGACTCTGCTCCATGCCTCCTGTTTGCCTTGAAACACCTCATGCTAGCTTGCCCTTGCCATAGCTCAGCTCTACAGATGCAGCAAGGTATCCTGTGTTCACGTAACACTTGCATTTTTTATCTCCTTACCACTGCAGATAGTTGTATTATAAATACAGAAATACCAATAAAATTGGGATTTTTTTTTTCATCAGGGCAGAAGACTGGTTCGTTTGTGCTTCTTTTGTTGTATATTATACCATGCTGAGCTATATGGTCCTGTGGGGAAATTAAATTATGTATATAGTATTGGTAGGTCTGCTAAACTTCTTCAAAATGCTTTGGATGTGCTCTCCTTCATTCTCTCTCCCTCTGGATGTTATTATTTTGCTTTTAACAAGGGCCTGTGCAGGTTGCCTTTACATCTCAAATTCTTTCCAGCTGAAGGTGCTGGAATGTCAGACACTCACTTCCAGCAGGACTTGCTATTTCTTACTATTTTTAGGCCACAGAAAAATATAACAACAACCTTTTATAATGGTGAGCTTGTAGATAATCAGAAAATATATTACAGAATATTCTTGCTCTCAGGAAAGAAATAAATAAACAGTGACAAAAGGGACCTTGAAGTCCTGTGAGGAACTGAGCATAATATAAGTAAGAAAAATACGTATTAAGGAATTTGACTGGATTAGGATATGCTACACTTAACAGCTTGAGTGAACGCATGCATCAATCTCTTGGTGCTGTTTGAAACTCTTGTAAGTGATAATAGCAATATTTTATTTTCTTCTTTAATATAAATGATGTAGGATTTTGTGAACACTATTAAGAAAAGTTCTATATCAAACTCTTAGTATCTCAGAGTCGGGAGCAACAGATCTAAATTCCTGTGATACGAGAGAGTATAGGAAACACGTGAAAAGCATTAAGAAAAAAGAATATATATTCTTGAACACTTCCAAATTTAGATGAGTAAACAAAAGTTTCATAGGAAGTGCCGTGAGGTCTCATTGTTATAGAAGATTTGCTGATTGCGTGGGTGAGACCAATTTACTTTAACTGTCAGACAAAGCTGATGTTGAATTTTGACTTTCTGACTCTACAGCCAGTGAGGTATTAATTGCATTATTTTCTGTTTCATTAAGCAGTAATTGTGCAATTCTTTTTCCTCCTCTTTGTGAGGGTTTTTTTCCTCCTCCTTGTGAAATTTCAAAAAATAACAGAAGTCTCATATTTGGAATCTGTCCAGAGTGTTCAGAGTAGGTTTATGACTAAGTCATGTTACTCTAACTAAATTTAACAAGGCAATCTCATCAAGGTTATCATGCTTGTGTAAGAATGAAAAATTTTCTGGATGCATCAAATCCATCTCAACTTGAGACAGAACAGAAAACTTCAGAAAGATTTACAGAATCACAGAATCACAGAATATTCTGAATTGGAAGGGACCCACAAAATCATTGAGTCTAAATCTTAGCCCTGAATAGGACATCCCCAAGAGTCACACCATGTGCCTAGGAGCATTGTTCAAATGTTTCTTGAGCTCTGTCAGGCTTGGTGCTGTGACCACTTCCCTGGGGAGCCTGTTCCAGTGCCCAACCACCCTCTGGTGAAGAAACTTTTTCTGATATCCAACATATATCTCCACTGACGTGGCTTCAGCCATCCCTCGGGTTCTGCCACAGGTCACCACAGAGGAGATTAGTGTCTGCTCCTCTACTTCCCCTCACAAGGAAGTTGTAACTACAATGAGGTTTAGCTTCAGTCTTCTCTTCTCCAGGCTGAACAGACCAAGTGACCTCAACCACTCCTCATACAGCTTTAGACAGAATAAAGCCTCTGACTGGTTCTCTTATTTTTCATATTTAGACAGCTGAGGAAGAATGTTCTCCAGGCTTTCAAAAAACTTACTAATGATTTGAAGATAAGTGATAGTGTTATAAATTGCAGCAAAAATTTCTGGAAATTAAGTCTCCATTTAAAGTGAACCAATATGAAGCAGCTCAAAACTGCTGCTTTTGAAAACATAGTTCAATGACCTCACACTTATGAGAATTCAAAGGAACTTCTGGGCTCTGACATCCAGAAAATCCCAGAGATCACACTCTCCAGCTGTAAGCTGCAGTTACATTAACAATTTGGCTGTAGTTGCACAGTGAATGCCCACAGGAATTCCATAAATACACTGTCCATCTTCAGTTGGACACAGTGATTCACTCAGTTCTTGGCCAGATTGTTGGAAGCAGAGGCCCTTGTCATCAGTTCTGGACAGTTTATATGGAATTACAGCTCCTCCTTGGACCATTTCTCCCATTTGAAAAATTGCCATAGTGAGTTCTCCAGCCTGCCAAGTTGGCAGACTCCATCCTTGAAGCTGGAGAAGAGCCAGAAATCTCTGTGCAATTGTGAACCTCCAGTCTCAGTCAGTCATAGCTTCTATCAGCACTCTTGCTTATGTTCATGGAGGAACTTCCTGATCCTAATTTGGGCTCAGCCAAAATCCGTCTTCATTTTAGGAAAATGCTGAGCAGGATCCTATTAAAATATTTGGATAGACTTATACAGTAGACCTATTCTCTTGATAGATTTCCTGGAGAGTAAAAGAGACTTACTAATAAAATGTGCTGCGGATTTCCTTCTGGTATCTTTTCAGCATGAAGGGACATAGTCTAAATAGCAATAAAGGACTGAGAAATTGCCTGCCACTATGACTCTCATCTGTTTATTTATAATAAAGTCAATCAGTAATTTTGCTAATTTCAGCAGCTAAAAACTTTTCTGGAACTTCTGCATGCCAGCTTTTTCTAATTGTTTGGATACTACAGGGCATGAAGAGCTATTGGGATGCTAAGTGATATACAGCCACATGCAAAAGCTCATAATAACATTTTTACTTATCCTGAAATGCATAGGTAATTGAAAAGGTAAGGCTTGTAGAAGATTAAGAAAATGGGTGGAATGGTGGAAATTACTAATAAAAATAGGGGTCTAGTTGAGGAACTGTGAAGATGGAATGGCAGGTTTTCCTCCTGATTTAAAAAATGCGGGGAAAGGAATTTTCTGTGCGAGTTATTTTCTCCTTTAATTCTGCCCATCTTCTGTCTCAGAGGAGGTGAGGTGTGGGCCAGTGGATACTCTGGGAGCAAACTGGTGCACACTTATTCAAAATAATTGACTCTTCACTCAATTCAGTAGCCAAAGTTCTATACATTTCAGTGAAATCAGGGCTGCATTGCAGAATTAGAAACAGCAGCAATTACAAATCAGTCAGCAGCCAGAATGCTTCAGCCTGCAAGTTATTTGACAATACCAGACAAACAATAAGATGAAGATTACTAGTGTTAGGTTATGCGATTAGAGCCTCATTTCAACAAAGACAGAGGGTCCTAGGAGATACAGGGGCCCCAGGAACCCCAAGCACCCTGGACAAAAGAAGAAACATAACTCCCTGCTCTGATCCATCACAGGGCTGATCAGAAACACAGGCAGGGTGAGAACCACCATGGTGAGCTAATGGACACTGTCTCTCCAGGTGTTAACCCCACACAGCTGCTCCCTCTCTTCCCCACCAATAGGATCAAGGAGAGGATCAGAAGGGTAAAAGCTGGAAAACTCATGGGTTGAGATAAAGACAGTTTAATTGGGAAAGAAATGCTATGTGCAAAAGCAAAACAAAACAAGAAATTCTCTGTTTCCCATGGCAGGCAGGTGTTCAGCCATCTCCAGCTGAGCAGGCCCTATCACATGTAAAGGTTCCTTGGGAATGCAAATACCATCACTCCAAATGTCCTTCCTTTCCTCCTTCTTTCCTCCACTTTATATACTGAGCATGAGGTCATACGGAATATCCCTTTGGTCAGTTTGGATCTGGCTCCTCCCAGGCTCCCATGTACCCTCAACTTCCTTGCCAGCATGGCAGTACAAAAAGCAGAAAAGGCCTTGTCCCTGTGTATCACTTAGCATTCCAACAGCTCGTCATCCCCCTGTAGTATCCAATCTTGGCAATAGAAAAACACCTCTATATTATCAGCCCTGTGTTCAGCACAAACCCCAAACCCCATACCAGTCACTGTGAAGAAAATTAATTCTACCTTATCCAAAACGAGCACAACACAACAACTCATGTACTGGGAAAGGACTGTCACTGAGCACAGGGCTCCTTGTTGGATGCCAGGGGAGAGCATTTGGGGTTTGTACCTGACTTATAATAGGAAGTTTAGGTCAGGAACAAAAGCTAGGGAAAGAAAAGAATAAGGGAATGGAAAACACAGGGAAATAGAGGTAAAAAGGGGTTAAAAGAGGCTGGCCTCCTGAAAACTGTGGCTGGTTCAGTAAGTATGTCTGATAATGCCCTGTGCTTGATCAGCACAGTTTCTGCTTTTTTCTCATTAAAGTCTACTTCTGACTATTTTCCTGGGTGAAGGGATTCTGTGCTGTGTAGGAATGTGGGTTATGGGTGTCTGAGCATCAGTAATGGGTATAAAACCACAAGTCAGAGGGAGTTGTGTGCCAGCAGCTGGGGAAGACAAGGAGGGGTGTATTGGGGGCTGTATGTATGTGTGAGCAGAGTGGATGTGGCAGTGAGAAATCACTAGCAAACACCAAGCTGGCCTTGATGCTGAGTAGTATAAGAGGATTAGGTGACAAGTACTGGAGTGCCCACGAGTCTGGGAGAGAGACTGGGGAAATCGGTGTCTGTATGATCCAGAAAGTCCAGAGCTGAAGGGACTGTGGAATCTGGCATCGACTACATGTAAGACTACAGTCTGGACTAGGTACCAGGGATATTGTTCTGCATGCCTGCTCATGACGTAGCTAAAGGAGACCAAAATATCAACAGCCCAGCTACCAGCAATCTGAATGTCTGTAACTCTGCTACCACGGGGTCCCTGAGAGTGTTTGTCTGTGTGCTCACACAATTCTGAGCTCCAGCAGCTGCTTGGGTCTGGCCCTGCGGGTCCACATGTGACCATGTAGGAAGACCAAGGGACAAGGCCAGCTAGTGGATAAAGTATGAGTCTAAGGCTAACTAACATATAAATGTGTATACTTTCCACTAAGAGCCTATTGTTCTGATCAGCTAGAGAGGGGATCAGGATAAGACAATCAGTGCTGTTTGCTTATGTGTGAGCACTGTGCCCTGTCTGTGCTCTTCTCTGTGCCTGGCTATGTGTACATGTGCACTGAATTGTGGTTTGGGGCTTCCCATGGGGAATACCTGCTCAGCCTCTCTGCTGGGTGGACCTGGAGACATGGAGCTGTGACAGCCTAACCCGGTCTGCACTTTCAGCAAGTCCTTACTAATGTTTTTATGTTAAAGCAGACAATATTGTTTACCTTTGGACATGTGATAAGAGAAAAAAACAATGAATAGCAACAAAATGATTTAACAGAAACATTTTTAAAAGCCCCTTAAAATTACTTCATATTCCTACAAAACTTGTGATATGCTACAACTGTTAAACATAGTCAGAAGTACACTACCTCTTAAAGAAAGAGAGGAAGTGTTCTGCTTGCTGCTGAAAGTGGCCTGCGGAGCAGAACCCAGCTACAGCATATTTATCCACCTATTTATTCATTAATGTCCTGTCCTTACATCATTCATCCACATGACTTCTGGCATTCCAACACACCCATGGTGCTGCCAAACACAGAGGATGTTTTTCCAGGGCTAATGTCTGAAGTTCTATCACAGGGTGTGCTGGCTAAAGACTGCCAAACTGGCACGCTGGTAACTGATTAAAACTGTTACAAATAGAAATTAATATCACTGTTATCTTGGCTGGTACCTCTTCACCCTCAAAAAGAAGGTAGAAAACAACATAAAACTCTAATTTTTTTCCAAAGCTTTCTGCTGGAGGTAAAAAAAATAAAGGAGCTGGTTCTTTTTAACAGTTTTCTGCCCATAACAAATTCTTCATGCTATAACAAACTGTTTAGAGGAATACATTTTTAACACAGTTATTACAAAACTCTCCTGACAACTCCTGCTGAAGTGAAAGGACATCAGTCAACAGAAAGGCTGGATTTTTCTTCACTGACTATACACCTGAATCTGGTGTCTAACTGTGTGTGACATGAGCTAGAGAATCTGCTTTGTTATAGGCAATAGAAGGCTTTTCCAAGCTGAGTTACCTCTCATCCACCTTTACATACACCTTACACTCATCCAGCTATCTACACTGTGTGCCATTGCCTGTACTTCTAAGTGGAGCTATATACATGCATCAGTCTATTTTTAGTCCTGTTTATTTGTTACCTGATAGCACACATGCCCTAAAAATAGAAGAAACCTTGTTTGTTTGGTACCAGCTTCTCCTACATTCAGAACATTCAAATGTTCACTTATTTTTCTGTTCCTACATCTCCTAACCAAACACACAAGCCACTGTTATTTTTCTCTGCACCTAATTTCTTTGAATCTCTTCTTTTTCCTTTTGTTTCAATTCTTTTCCCTGCCCTGTCTTTACATTGATGCCATTCAAGTTCTTAAAAGTAAAATCAGAAATTAAGCACTATGGCAGTCAGGCCTGAGACTGTAGTACTCACTGTCATATCTTCTTAGCTGGCTGCAGGGACAGGAAAACTGATTTCACCTTAGAGTTATGGGATTTATGGGAGCATGTTTTTGATTTGCATGCTATAAACTTCTACAATTTTCTTAATCAGGCACAGAATATATTTTTTCATCAAAGATTCTTCAAATTTTCATAATGATTTCATACTTTGTAGAAACAAAAAATGAAAATCTTTCCCTATCTTTCAGTCTTATTCTTCTGCTCTGTCCTCATGTTCAGACAGAAGTTTTAAAATTTGTCCACTTCCCAATTTCTGTTGTTTATGCCAAGGTTCATAATTCCATACCATGCATCTTCTCTTACATCCAGCATATAATTCTATGGCTATGACCTCCAGATTCAAGAAAGTCTTAAGGTTTATTTTTCATGTTTTCACATTTCATAATTTTATACAGATACCATCTTCACCTGTCAGATACAGTGCCAATAAGTAATCTATTTGTGCTGTCTGCTATAGTTAAAGCCAAATAAAAACTGATTTACCAGGTAAACATAGCCTTATACATTCATCCTTACAGAAAACCATTTAATGGTTAATTTTAAAAGTAGGATTATTTTTGTGTTTGCTTGTCATTTATTATGTTCTTCCAGGCTGAGATGGCCTTGTTGGGCCAGAAGTCACACAAGTCTCCAGCACAGTCAAGAACAGAACAATAATCCTTGACTCCTTTTCCTGTGCTTTAAAAGTATTCTGATATTTGTGACACCTGGCTTTCAAGTTAATTCCCTGCTCTATCCATTTTACTGGATGCTTTTATCATTTCTCAGCTTGTTTGCTGACTTGTTGTTGTTGTTTTCTTAAAACCTCTTTATATACACCAACTGACTTTGAGTACTTGTCAGGGTCATGATCTACCTATGTCATATTTTATTTTATAACTAAGAGAGACTCTTTTTTTCCTCTTCTGGGGCAGATATTGGTTATGGAATAAATCAGTTCATGACAATATTACCTTCATCATTTCTTTGACATTTCCATCTGCATTTGGGAGGCATCCAAGTGTTCATGCCAGTTGTGTTCATCGCACAAGAATTTTGGCATCAAAACCACTGNTTTTTTTTTTTAAGGAAAAAAGCTAAAAAACAAAACCTAGCCAGTTTGTCAGTAGGCTCCCTTCTTCTTATTTTCAGTTCTGGCTGTCAACCCATAATATCATCAAAGTAGCTAGGTCTGTTGAGGATCAAGTACAGAGAGAAAGAAGTCAAGAAATTTCAGAGGAATAAAAAAATCATTGTGCAAAGCTGCCCACTCCATAAGACTGGGCTGGAAGTTTAGAGAAGAGGGAACTAATTATAATCCCAAGAAGAAGAAAGGAGATATGGGTCACAGTCTGGGAGATGGGGCACTTCCCTTCCCTTGCCGTTGTAATCTGAAGTCTGTGGAGACAACACAAGAGCAGAGTTCTATTCCAAGTAACTGCATTTTTAAAATATTTGTAAATGCCCTTTGCTGAGGTTTCTGACTCTAGGCACTTCTGTTTGGCTGCCAACAGAGATAGCTGACTACAAGGATTATACAATATTTAAAGCTGTATTGCCAAATTCCCTTTCACCACTTTCTCTTTTCCTTCTAAAATGAAGTGTACAAAAATTACAGTTGTGTTGCCAAACTATGCTGCAGTGCTTCACTGTAAGTAAATCTGGGAAATAATATATATATTCCATTCAAATAACATTCTACAGCTTTTATAAGAGTATCTGGAACAATATCTCCTTTTCTTCTGAAGATGCTTTGACAGTCTTTCCTGCTCAGTAGTAGCTCGGCATCTTCATTCTCAAGATGGATATTTTCTTCATGGTGCTTCATGGTGTCCCTGGTGCTCATTTTCTTTGTCCTGTGCTAGGTCACTGCCACAGGAGCGAGCTGTTTTGGAATAAAAAATGCATCATGCAGAAACTCAGTCATGGTAAAATTTTATTTTCACGTTCTTATCATGCAGTAAAAGTCAGTTAATCAAAGTAAAGGTAGATTTTCATGAAAAATCACTAGATTCATGCATTATGATGGAGGTAAATACATTTTCGGCTTCTGAAATTCCTGAAAGGCTGTTCNATAAAATAAAATAAAATAAATTGTAGAATATATCAACCCATATGTGAGTTCAGCTGTTCTATCGGTCTGCCACTGATGGAGACTCTTAACCAGCATAGTTAATCTGATTTTGAAATTGGTTTATGCATTTGGTCAGCTTTACGTTGTCCTGCATGTGTTTATTTCTTTCTTTTAAACAGAAAAACATCTGTTGAAATTACTTCTTAGATGGCCTTTCACATTGTAGAAGACTGGGTTTAGGTGAGTTAATGCTCTTCTGATTGGTCTATATCTTTCTTTGCAATGAAATGTAAGGCTCTCTTTCTTAAAACTAGCAAACTTTTCTGCATAGGACATGTATTTCTTTGTTCTCAGTACCTCGGTATTATCCAGAATTTATCAAGAATCTCCACATTACGTTTTCTTAGAACAGCTGAATTTTTCCAAGTTTTAATTCTGAAGTAATTTTTCCTATTTGTTCTGAGGTTCTAAATCAGACTCCATTTTAAGGCTCATCCCTTTCACTTGTAAAAACATGCAAATAACACTTCTCAATTGTTTTCTGAATTGAACAGTTTTAAAGATGTTACAGCATACTCCTTGGGCATTTCTGTAAACTCATGAATCTGAAATTCTCTTGAATCATCTTTCTAATGTGAATGTTGTTTAAAAAGAAAAAAAAAGGGAAAAAGGGACATCTGCATGTGACGAATTTCTTGAAGAATAAACAATCATTTGCTTTGTAGGACAGCAAAAGTAGAGCTTTTAGATTCCTTTTGCATTCTTCTGTTTACCTGAACCCATTTACTTCGTGCAGACTGTTGCATCATCTTCTTATTGCAGCTCTTGAATGTCTCTGGGGTCTCTTTTGGAAAGAACATTTGTATTGTATGTTTTGAGGTTGAAATTGACCTCAAACAATGTTTATTTCTGGATCCTCTCACTTTACATACATGCTCACCAGTCCTGTTCTTAATCATTTATTCTGCCTTCAAAGTGACAAAGGATTGCTAATCTCTTAGGTTTTTCATTTACGTTTCTGTGTTCCATTTTCACTTCAGAACCATCAGCAGAAGACAGGATAGAATGACCAGTGGTTTGAGAATACACAATTTCATATAAATATCAACTATCACATAAAAAATATTGTTTGCTGGAGTAAAAAGGCTTGTTTTGACAAGCAACAAGTTACATTTTTTAACAGCTTCAATTTCCATTACACTAAAAACTTTTTGAAGCTTTTCCCATCAACACTAGTTATTAGATACTGTGCCAGCCTTTTGGCACTACTCAACTGAACTATCAAACAAATCTTCATTCTTCAAAAGACAAAGAATTTTAATTTTTCCTCCCAAACTGTACAGTATGTTAAAGTCCCCAAGTATCCACATTTATTAAGTGTATTCAGATATGCTGCCTATATTTAGTTGGGACTTCATTAGACAGCAGATTTTTTAACATATAGCAATCAATTTTAAAAGTCTGAAGTTAAGTTATTGATGTCCCAATTACTTCTAGTAGCATTGTTAGTTGCTGACGTCAGGCTAAAGAGAAGACCTTATCCTTTGATATTTGGATTAATTTAAATAAAAAATCCTGGTGCAAAACTGTCACTTAAATGACCAATAAACAATACACAACTACTATATTGATACACTTGGGCTTTCAGTTTTGTTTGCATGTGTGTGCATTTTTTTTTTTTGTGCTTGTATTTCATTTACCTGCAGCTTTGGTTCAGTGCTGCTTCTAGTGG
>WEIU01010519.1:51793-77867 GCA_013389925.1 Aegithalos caudatus | reverse complement strand
TATCTTTGGGAGGTATTACTAATGGATTAGGTAAAAAGGAAAGGTAAGCACATGCCCATACTGACAAGTCATCAACAGAGAAAAGCAGCATTGTTCTTCTGTTTAACACAGGAGGACAGCAATTCAATCTAGTGTTTGTGCAAGGCAAAGAGTAGGGGATATATATATCTGGGAATATAAGCAGGAGCTGCAATAGAGAAGAGTGCAGTGGAAGCAGAGGACATCTGTGGAATGGGAGGTGGTATCAAAGACAGACAACTTACTGAGCGTTTCTGGTGAAATGACACCATTTTTTGTTCCTGGGTAACTCACATTTTATTCAGGTATTTGGTTGAGAGTGTTATGTGTAAGGCAGTATGCTTTCAAGTGGCCTGTGAATTAGTGCAACACAGTAGAAAGGAACATAACTGAGGGAAACAAAATAAAGCAGAATGCATCTTGTAATCTATACGCTAAAGGCAAAGGGAGCCACAAAGCCAACATTGTGTCACTGCTACCTGTTTCAGTAAAAGGTGAGGCATTAGAAACTAATAAATATGCTGATGGAAAATGAAGTGAGTATACAGGAAAAACCTATTTTCTAATGACAGAAGTGTGCTAGGGATTTTTAGAACCCATTAGAAAGAGGTATCATCCCTATATCTGAGAACAATAGCATTTACCAGGTTTTATCATTGTCATGAATACACATTTGATGGCATTTAGAGGTTGCAGAACACAGAATAGTGTTTGTCTAATGTAAAAGGTGTTTCTAATCTCCATTTGATGAGACACTTGAGAAGCATAGGCTAACAAAAAAAAAAAAAAAAAGATTCATACATGTAAGAAAAGCTCAGAGGTCTTTAGCCAGCAACCCTTTGTTCCCAGGAAAAAATTAACAGATTGACTCAGTGTCAGGGTACAATGTATTGCAAAGCCTATAGGGCTGTTTTGTGTCTCCTGGCATGAATTCCAGAAAAAAAGTCCATGTCAATTTGAGCAAAGAGTGGCCTGCTGATATGTTGAAAATATAAAGGTTTGGTCTTATTGTTCTTGTGCATATCAACAGTAGAACATTAAAAGCAGTTCAGCCCTATTTGAAATTGTTGAACTTCATCATGCACTGCAGACAGATGCATTTACACACATCTGAGATTTCTAGCTGTCTGCAGCTTATATAGATATATATCACCTACAGTCAGTGACAAATATGCTTACCCGAAATGGAAGGACAAGGGACAGGGATTTTAACCACAATGCTGAAGTCAAGAGACATTTTCACAGTCCTGAGCTTATGAAGTAGTCTGAAAGATCAAGAGAAATGTTGTTAAATATTATTTTAATACTAAAGCAATTCATATTCCCCAGAAAGTAAGCTTAAAAATATACAAGAGACTGACTAGAAGTGATGAAACATGGAGCAGGAAGTAGAACCAGAAACTCTCCCTCATCTACTGGTCACTGTAATAACAAGTTTTATACAGGGTGGATCCTGAGTGAAGGAACAGAAACATTTATCATTTCAACTGGTTTTATACACAGAGGTAATTGTGTTAGGAGTTGCACAAAAAAACAAAACAGGTGGTCTCTGTCTATTCAACTCCATTTTATACACGTGTGTGCATGGAGATATAAGTTTATTTATACATATGTGTGTCTGTAGTCATATAGGAATGATAACATAGTACAGCTGAAGCCCACAGACAAAAGGGGACCACAACAAAATGATACACATATGGCAAAAGAGAAAAGCATTTTAAGATATGTCACACCAGTTCTCTGGCTGTTGATGGTTTTCTTGATGGTTACATAAAGATTGTAATTATGGTGATCTCATAGAGAGTGTAGTGTAGTAATCCACATCTGAAAGAAGATTGTATGTTTCTTGTCCAGTAAGAAAATAACCTCATCACTGGTTCAAAAAGAAGAGGTGACTTGTCCATATGGATCATACAAAAATATGGCTGATATTAGCATAAGGGCTTGTCTATTGCATTTCTTCAGATGTCTTTGCACCAGTGCTGTTTAAAACAATGCAA
Source organism: Aegithalos caudatus (assembly GCA_013389925.1). Taxonomy (NCBI): domain Eukaryota; kingdom Metazoa; phylum Chordata; class Aves; order Passeriformes; family Aegithalidae; genus Aegithalos; species Aegithalos caudatus. Next base: position 75,849 of record WEIU01010519.1, on the reverse strand, counting down.
GATGCTTACTTATCTATTGCTTTGTATCTGCTGTCAAGCATCACTCTGCTTACAGAGATTTGAAAATGGATGCATAAGAGAAGCTGTGTCATAATTTGACTCTGTCACATAATAGGGCAAAAGTGGTGTGTGCTATCAAGGATGGGGAATTTTTCTGTGTGCTGTGTTGCACACTGCATTAATTCAATTAATTGAATTTTCAGAGTTCTCTTGTGCTAACAGAGAAATGTGAAAACACACTGCCTAATGAAGAGAAAGACTGCAAAGCATTTTAGCAATTCAAGCTATTACAATTGATATCAAATTTACTTCAAATTTTAAAGTTGAAACACTGTAAGCAATTGAAAATATTTAAGGCATTTTCAACACAAAAACAGCTTCACTAATATGAGCAAAGTTAATAGGAGTTCCTAGGTTTCAATGTTTTTGTTGTACCACAGCAAACAATTCAAGGTAAATGAATGACCTAGATAACTAAATCAGTGCTAGTCATCATTAAAAAGGAAAGAACAAAGGACTGCAAGCAAAAAGGGAAAGTGAGGGTGAAACAAAGGAAAGAAAGAGAAAATTACTTTTGAAAATAAAAAAATAAATGCCAATAAAATGTGGTATTGTGTGGATTAGATGCACTCTATTTTTTCACACTGTTTTATCTTTTTTATCTGGTTTATCAGTGCATGAGTCACTTTCTTCAAACCTTTGTTTTCAAATGTCCTTAACTTTATCTTGCTTTTGTCTTGAAATTGGACTGCTACTATTTCACATGACAAAGTTTCTGTTTATGTGATAGTCTATTACTTGGCTGTGGGCAATTTTTGTCCTTCTAATTTAAAAATATGATTTTCCTCCTACTCTTGCCATCCTGAGGCATTTGGTCTAGCTGTGTGGTTAAAGTTGTCATTCACCCCTGAATCAAAAGCTCAGTGAGAAGACAAAGTACTTCCTGAACTGACTTTATGGGCCAAACAGAAAAGATGACAGTAAGGAAAGCATCAGTCAAAGATAGGATTTGTGTCTATGGCTGTCATATGAAAATATCTTTATATAACTAGAAAAAAAAAATAAGTCCTTTGCTAGAGTTGGCTGAATAATTCATTGTGAATAAATTATCCAGCAGATGTACTCCCCACACACTGCTTTTTGTTTGTTTGTGAATGGTTTGTGAACAGACCTTTTCTTCTGCTAATGTATTCCTTATTTGGAAATGTTCACCAGAGTCTTTGTGCAAATCAAAGATGCTTCCCAAAAGGTATTTTGTAGTAATGTTATCCCTCTGGGTCAGTCACATGGTTCATTTGGGTCAGTGTTGTATCAGTGGTGTCCATGGGAATGTTAGAGCATAAGGAAATAATATGAACTTCTCACTGAGATTCTTCTCTTAGTAAACCAGTGATTTTCAAACTTTCATGAGGGAGATTGCATCAAGGTTTCTTAGCATAAGTGTTTGTATATTCATTTGCCATAAATGTGCCAAGTTACTTTTTGGCTCACTGTGGCTAGGAATTTTCCTGTTTAATTCCACCATCAGTAATCAGACATGCTTTTCCTGTTAAATTTGATGCTTGGTCCATTTTTCTGTTGGGGACAGTCATATATGTTCATAGCTTTTGTGATGGTCACTGTCATATAATCATAGAAAACCAGTTACTTTACTTTTGAGGGCACTCATCATCATAATTTTTTTTTCTCTTTCTGAAATTTTCATATATCTCAGCCATCACCCTTTCAGTTTTCCCTTATTTAAATAGCTTGAATCTTTAATTTGTTTTTTCAGTGATCCTCTTTGTAGATTTCTTATTTTTCTTTCTTTATTCCCTGTTCTGTCTCTGATGTGGCTAAGCAAGTATGTTGACTGGGGCTGGACAGAGTACTCCAGCTAGGGCTCTCTACAAAGTGCTGCAAAGCCGAAAGATTTGTTCATACTTTTTGCAAGCTATATTCCACGTACACATCTCAGTATGATGTTTGCCATCTTCAGAACAGCATGATATTTTTGGTCATACTCGACTGTAGTCTAGTTAACTCCTTGGATCTCTTTCCAAAAACTGCTGTCTAGGCAGCTGTTTTCCATCCTGTATTTGTAAAGTGGATTATTCTTACCTGTTTTTAATACAGCGTGCTTGTCCCTGTTGGATTCAGACCAGTTTTCCCAGACCTTTTCTCTAATTTACAATGACCATGCCTTCTACTCTACTCTGGTGAGACCCTACCTGCAGTACTGCATCCAGCTCTGGAACTCCCAACATAAGAAGGATGTGGATCTGTTGGAGTAGGTCCAGATGAAGGCTACAAGCATGACCAGAGAGCTGAGCAACTCTCCTAGGAAAATGGGCTGAGGGAGCTGGGGCTGTTCAGCCTGAGCTAGAGAAAGAGAGGCTGTATAGCACCTCCCAGTACCTAAAGAGGCCCCCAGGAAAGCTGGAGTGGAACTTTTTACAAAGGCATGTAGTAACAAGACAAAGGAGAATAACTTTAAACTGAAAAGGTTAAGTGTAGATTAGGAATAAATTCTTCCCAGAGCCGTTGTATGTGGAAGCTGCATCCCTGCAAGTGTTCAAGGTCGGGCTGGGTGGGGCTTTGAGCAGCCCAGTGTAGGGGAAGTGTCCCTGCCCATGGTAGGAGGGCTGGAATTAAATTGTCTTTAAGCTCCCTTCCAACACAAACTGCTCTGTGATTCCATGATTCTAGATTATAGGTGTGACTCCTATCTGTTTCAAACATTCTCACCTGCATTTCCCTTGCAGATTTAAGAATATATAACCCTCTAAATATTAGCCCTCTAAATTAACTTTTACAAACCAATGGAATAATTTCATTTTTTTTTTTGACATCTTCTCTCATTTTCTTTAGTAACGTTTGTAGTAAATTTTCTGTATTTTCAGAGCAACTAAAATATATTTGGTTTGTTTATTCAAACAAATAGTGGGCTTAAACTGCTGGTACAAATTCACAATATCTTGCTAAGAGAAGTTCTTATACTTTTTTAATCTTTCTATTGGTACCTTCTGTTTTCCCATGTCAAACTTTTATGAAGTGTGTCTGAGGAAATCAGTGACTGTGGTTACATTCAGAGTAAGTTAATACCAAAATGTTAATTCTCTAGTTTGCTTTCCATTTTTCAAATTCCCTTCCTCTAAGTATTTTCTCCCCTAGGAAACACCTTTAAATATGATATCCCAAAGGAATAAACAATATCCCAAAGGAATAAATAATGTGACTCTTTCAGTGTTTATTTTGGCAATTTCAACATGTTATTTCTTCAACAGAGAAATAGCTGTACTACCAGCCATAACACCATATCACCTGGCTGCTCTAAAATATATCATCTTCTATTCTTGAATATCTTTTTGGCCATGACCAATACAATGATTGGCAGAACAAGATGAAAGGATCATTTATCTTGATGTACTGCTTCTGCTGTCATCAGGCCCTTCACACTGGTTATCTTCTTCTATATTTGTCAGCATAGATGTTGTATCTCATCAAACTAATTCACTTCTAGCAGCTTTGATGAATATGTAAGAGAAAATTAGTATATTCCACATCGAATGGCAGTTTTTCAAATGGTCTGTGTGATGCTCATCTGATTAAGCACAGTTGTTTTACAATGGAACTATCTACATCCTAATTAATAATCTTAGCCTGTCTTTACAGTTAGTGGACAGTAATTCTTGGGACCTGGTATAATCAGCCTAAAATTGTGAATATGACTATCTCTATGCAAAGAACTTTTTGTGATCAGTAAGAACAGACTGATTTTTAAGGAGAAAGATAGGACGAATGTCATAACATGGCATTGACTGATACGTATTGAAAAGCAGTATACTTTATGGAAACCTAAAGATGAAGTCTTTGTATGAAATTCACATATGGTGTTAAAACCAAGCTCATGTCTTAATAAATTTCATCAACATACCTGTATTGATTTAACAATTAAAAAAAAAATTAAAAAAAAAAATCAAACAAGAAAAAGAAAATAAAAAAGTCTATTAAGATGTTGCATCAGGGTTTAGCAATTTTTATTACTTTTGGTAGCCTAGTTGAATTTTATGATACAAATATAATGACTACACTCTGCTTTATCTCTCAACACCTTATTTGTAATGATTTCTGAATCAAGTGACTGTATTTCATTAAATTCAATGAGTTTGTTCATGTCTATTAACCCACGTGTCCCAAAACAATAAGTGATTTTAATTTAAATATGATGAAAAAATCAGAATCGTAATTGTTTTTAGAAGAAAGTGTTGGTGTAGAAGACTACATAGAAGATTATTGATCATTAGAGAAGTCTTCAGTATTAAATTCACAGTATTAAATTTTTCAGTGCAGGTTTTTATTTTCTTATGCAAGCTGTTGTGCACCAGCTTTCTACCTCAATGGCAATGACATTAGTTTAAATGCCCTCTCTTTCGGAACTGCATTACAATAACATTTTAAAGCATTAATTTCAAGACCTATTGATTAACTGAGCTGTGGTGAACAGTTGGGAAAAAATTTCTTCTTACAAGTGCAAATTCCAAGAGGTCATAGTTTGCCTTTTAAGAATGGAAACAGTAATTTAGTTGTTTTTTTCAAAACAAACAAACAAACAAACAAACAAATTAAAAGATGGGAGCTGTAGATTTCTTTGTATTCCAGTGACAGGCGACCATGAGTAACCTGTGTCTGTGTTTCTCACGCTGCGATCTTCCATTTGGGTTGAATCTGGACCTACCCCTGCCTCACTGAGCTCTGTGGGGCTAATTGCCAAATGAGCTGCTGCTGAGAAGCCATCAAAGGCAAGATAAATCTGAGACCGTTCCCCCATGTTGTACACTACTTACAATAGAAGAATTCAAAATAACTTTTAATGTGCATTTATACTGAAATGAAACAGCTCTATTAATTACAAGCATAAGTGAATGGAGTCAAAGGAGAATCTAAATGTTGATGATTTTGAAAACATGACTGAATATAATATCACTATTATTGTAGAAGCTACAGAACCATTGGGTGCTACATCAGTAATAACTTTCTGAAGTTTCAGTGTGAGGAACTAATAGATTTGATTTAGACTAAGAACTTCAGAATGATTTACCATTACCTCATCTGTCACAGGTAGCAAACACTATGTTTTATGTATTGAAGAGCTACTTTAAAATACTTCTCAGTACATTGTACATAGGAATCAAAATAATTTATAAAAATTTCAAAAGTTATTTTAGAATATAAGCACTCAGTATCTAAGAAATCTTGTTCAGGTAAATTAAAGAATTTGCCTTTGGAGACCAAATCAAGGATACTCCAGTTTAACTTTGTTGTTCATCACTTCCTTGCTTTTCAACATCAAACATACATGTCAAAACATTTCACAGTGATTTTAAGGAATAATCAGATCAAAAAGATGCTGCCAGAACACAATTCCCTCCATCTCTTTAGCAAATGTATTTATGACAGGGTTTTCTGGGTTTCGGATCATCAAATTCCTTGATAAACACTGAGTACTCAGTAATGTAAAGTGAAGCGAACACTGGATACTGATGTGATCTATCATTCACCCAGCATAGTATCTATGCATTAAAGCCACAGTTTATGTGTGCTATTTGTCTTGCTCCTCACGGTTATAAATAAAAAGAAACACAATTCTGAAGATAAAGGTTTCTAAGCTCAGTAATGCAGTAAAGAGTATGAAGTATTTAAAAAAAATTCTGACATACAAGTGATAGAAAAAGGGTGAGGCTCTGAAGGCATCAGCTTCACTCTGGAGTAAGCCACACTGAATAAGAAGCAATTAGATATGAAAACTTTTCTTAAGCTATTGAAAAAAAGTATTTGAAAAAAAAGAAACAATATGACTATTCAAAAATTACCCACAGACCTACAACTTTGAATATATTCATTGTGACAATTTTTTACAATTACTAGTTAAGAGAAGGAAATAATATTATAATAGACAAAATTAATCTTGGTCTACCTTAAAATTTAAGAAGTTTGCTTTGTAAAATTAAGGATTCTATAGGACGCTCCTTCAAACTACAAAGAATATATGCTGGCACACCATGTAATCCAAATGGTAACATGTTTGTTTACTATTTCCTTTAGTAGAAAATCCCCAAACACAAACAAATTTCTGACACTATCCAGTTCATGTAAATGCAAAATCTTTCTAGAGTGTCATCTTCCAAAATGCTCTAGTATTTAATCGACTCTGCCAGTTTAGTCATTTTTATGGAAATGCATCATAACTGGTTTTCACAGGATTCTTAAACTATATTTTACTTTGAGTCTTAAATATCATTAAGTAAATATATTAAAAGGGATGCCTTGTACTTCATAATAGAGCAATCAGAAATGGAATAAATGGTGTGTCCAGCTAGACGTATTATTTCTTTGTTTTCTAATCCTTTTGTTGTGCTTCATTTTGTAAGTCCTCCGTACAGCTGAATAGAAAATGTTATCAATAAAGGCAAGCCATTAATCCACCCATGACAAAAATTAAGATATATTTGTCCTTTAAGGCTGACTGCCTCTGTTCTGTTCAACTATGGAGGTCAATAACCTGTAAGTGTTTAATGAATATTGCTATAATGTTACTTTCATTATTGAATTAGAGATCGCTTTGGAGAAGACATAATGGTTTCATCTGTTTTGTTTTATATTTATTAAACTTTCAAAATCTATGAGTAATATTTTTTCAGTTGTTATTTTAAAAGACGATGAATATTTACATGAGATTTACATAAGAAAAAACATTTAAAATTTATAATAAATAATAATCTTTCTGTCTATTAATGAACACATTCCTACTTTTGTGAATCCTGGCAAATCTGAAATAGATTTATTACTGTAGACTATTTCACAGTCCTGGGATTAAATTATTACCATGTAATTTTATATAAATATTTTATATATTCATTATTTCATGTTAGTTAGTCTTTATTGTCAGCAGATTAAGAAAATGGAAGGGCTAATTAAAATCACAAGGATGTCACTGTTAGCAGAATAAAAAAGTTCAGGTACAAGGTCCAATCAGAAAATGAACTTAAACCCAGATGTAGCTGATCTGTTCTTTCTTAATGAAAGCTCATAAAGACATAAAACAAGATACTTTCACTTCTAGTAAATGTGCAGTGAACATGTCTGAGAACAGGTTTACCTCTAGCCATAACACTTTTACAGTCATCTACAGAAACTACCCTCATTAACACTTTTCTAAACATACCAGACAACATATTGAAGAATGTTTCTGGCCCTCAGCCACTCAAATTGTATGAAGAGACCAAATGCTGGTCTCTGAAATTGTCCTAGATATTTACACTGCTGCATATTTTGCAAGTTCCAGTAAGGAATGAAAAGGAGGAGTCTCCCTTTCTTCTGCCTCCAGTGGTATATGGATTTCGTTACATAGTTGTATTGATGGCAATTTCTTATAGGAAGTAGAATGGCATAGGACTTTTCTACAGAAAGTCTGACACTCCAGTTTTCCTAACAAAGTAGACCGGAACCTAAATTTTTAAGTCCAGTTATACTATTCAACTCTTTTGAAAAACCTTCCCATATGTTGAAAAGGGATATTTGTTAAACAAGCCTTTAGATAACAAACTGCACAATGAGGACATACAGAAATCTAAATTATATTTTAAAGCCTTCTCTAATGTCATAAGTTCATGTCCCAACTGCTTAGAGCAGGCAATATCACAGTACAGGACACTGAACAGATTTATAATAGAAGATTAATTTATAATTCTATATATTCTTAAGGTAAGTATGTACAGCCTTCAATTCCTTTGTGTTTCACAAAATATTGACATTCTCCTTTGTTTTATCTCTTTTTTCTATTTTACAGCAATATATCAGATACAGGTTAACCCAACTCATGGAAGCACACAGAGGTATATATTGAAACCCTTACTGTGTTAGGCAGCTCAGCAGTCCTGTTACTTTACTTATATGACAATTTCATGATTATGTTTGTGTTTAATAGTTTGGGGTTTTTTTCCTTAACTAAAGGTAAGCACATGATAATGTTATTCTACCATATGAGTCAAAGTATCCTGAAATAAATATGCCTTATAAAAAACTGACATAAGTATTCTAACATTAGACTGGAAATATAAGTAAATAAAATTAGATCACAGGGTAAAAGGAAAAAAGAAAACACCCAACAGAATGGAACAATAAAATTAAAATTATTCTTGTAGTGTTCAGAAAGAGGTTATATAAACTAATATGTCACACCTGGTCTCCAAATGATACTGCAATTGCTTTCAAGTGGGAAGGAGTAGAAAGCACAAAAGGAGTGCCATGTCATAGATGCTGTTACCAATATTTCAATATTTCCATAAAAGTTCTCCTGTTGACCATTAGACATATGTAATTTGAATTTTAAAAATACAGACACATGTTTTTAAAAATCTTGTCAAACTACCAATAAAATTAATGAGAAGTTCTTTCAGAGCTTTTAGAAATTGTTGTTTTACTTAGTAGAATGTTTTCTAGCTGTTATGGTTGCAAAGAAAATATTTGTGATCTGAAAAGGGTATTAAATGGAGCAGTGTCTTATTTCCAGACATAAAGCCAAGTGAGATCCATTCATCAAAGGAGGCTATTAACCTTTATACCTAGAGCCTCACTTGTCAATATCTTTAACTTTCATTCTGATGATCATTTTATCAGAAAATCTGATTCTTTTAGTCCCTCATTCCAGGCTGCCAATCACATCTGCCAAAATATCCAGCTTTCTTGATGGCCTTCTTAATGTAATATGTTGTAAACATAATGATCTTAAATATATGAATCTGTGGAAGAGTATAATTTAAACTGAACAAAATAACAAGATAGATAACAGTGCTTCTATTTTTGCTGGATACTGATATTACTATTTACATTGCTAGAAGCACTTTCTATATGATTAGTCAAAATCTTCTTTTCTTCAGTTAATGCATTCTGCCACAGAAGTTCTAGTTTGTCATTTTATAATGCCATACAACTCAAAACCTACATCTTAAAAAGAGATAAATGCTTTGTATCTAAATATGCAACTATGTGAAAATATTGCTATTTTTCCTTTATGTGTCTAGTCACATCTTTTACTGTCATATTTTTCTTCAGTGCATGAGCTTGTTTCCTCTTTAGATACAAGTTTCTCAGTAATTCAAATGTCCTTTCCAATATACTTTTTTCAATCCTACAACTCCTTAACCTTTCTCAGTTCATGGGATTGAATTCTACTTTCCCTGACTTAAGAAATGTGATTTAGTCCCAGAGTCAGACATCTAAATGCAGATATCTACATAGTAGTAGATAGTCATGTTTCCTAGTTCAGTCCCTGGAAAGCTGTATCTCAATTTGACTGATCATACATATGTTTCTAAAGCTATTTAAATAACATGTGATAACCAAAGTATTTGGTTTATGGCAGATATGATTAGAGACTTAGGTATATAATACAGTGATATGAACACTGATCCTCTTCTGGTGCTCAGTTCAGGGCCCTACTACATAAAAACCTGCAGAAGCAAGTAGACAAGGACAACAGAGCTGATGAAGGGGATGGAGAACAAGTGTTATGAGGAGCACCTGAGGGAGCTGGTATAGTTCAAGCCTGGAGAAAAGGAGGATCAGGGAGGACTGTACTGCTCTCTATAATTGCCTGAAAGGAGGCTGTCACCAGGTGAGGTTGCTCTCTTGTTCCAGGCAACCAGGGAGAGGATGAGAGGACACAGCCTCAGGCTGTGTCATGGGAGCTTCAGGTAGGACATTAGGAGGAATTTCTTCACAGAAGGAGTTGTCAAGTACTGGAACTGTCTGCCTAGCAAAGTGGTCAAATCATCAACCCTCAAGGTGTTTGAAACACAAGTGGATGTGGCTCTTTGGGACATAGTTTAGTGGTGAAGTTTGTAGTTCTAGGTTAATAGTAGGACTCAATGATCTTTCCCAACCTTATAAAATCTATGATTCTATGCCAGAAAGTATTTACAAGAGTATCTCAAATACCACTCACATTTAGGTGACTGAGATTGGTTACTCTTTGACTTAAGCATTGGAATCATAAAGCAGTTCAACTGAATGAAATCAGATACCTAGTACTAGGACATAAAAGCTCTCTCTTTACATCCTGCTGGCTGTATTGACCAGCTCTCCACTGACTCCAGTGGGTGCTTGAGATTGCTAGGGCACATATTGGTTACTATGAATAGACACAGGCAAACTGAATCTTATCTGTGTTCTTTGTTTCTTTTTTCTCCTGATGTTGTTATTCATTATGTTTTCCACTCCTGGCAAATAATCTTTTAATTCTATTTTCCCTGACATTCATTTATGACAAACCTAAACACTGATTTCCTTTTCTCTTCACCTGTTTTCATTTCATCCTAGTTTTCTGTTGTTTATATCCTTCCCAAACAAATCACCATAGTTGTGCTCCTTTTGCTCAAAGTTCAATGTTTTTAGTGTAGACATGAAGTCTAGAGGTCCATCTTTGCCTCACTTTATAGTCAGTGTAGGAATGCAGGCATTTTTAGAAAGGGATTCATGGATTTGCTTTAGGTAGTAACTCTAATATGATAGTAATTATGACTCTAAATGCCTATTTTATTCCAGTGAATATTTCTATTTAGGAAAACTATTTGTGAATACAACAGGAGAATGCAAGTTGAATAAGTTCTGCAAAATTAAGGATTTTCCATGTTAAACCACAGATAAGCAGTCTATTTCTAATTTAATGCAAATTATCTAATAACACATCCACTCATATTTTACTTTTATACATTCATCCACCAGGCTTGACTTATTAACCTCATGTATATTTTAAAACATTATTATTTATTTATTATTTTAATAATAAAAATTAAAAAATCAAGGACCTTTTGCATGCAGTTTATGTGTATTCATCTGTTTGTTTTGGCATACTGAAAAATAGAAAAGCCTAGGGAAAGCTCACTCATCCTTTGCAGACTTGCCACTTAGCTGCCAATATTTGATCTCCAATCTTACATCTTGTTTATTTTGTTTGTAGTGAATTATCATTATGGCATTGTGCCTTTTGAACAGACTTCATTGATATAAAAATGTGCTCTGATCTGGCCAAGTGAAAAATATGTAATGTCTTCTAGCAATGTTTTCAGTGAGTGTCCTTTTAGGACGCCTTTTAAAAGTAGTTAGATGGACATAACTTCAAACCAAAGAATATTCAGCAGTGTAGCTATTGTCAGTCCAAAATAAGTTAATAAGAATGAAAACAATTCTTGATCAGCTTTTGATTGTGATACAAACAAGTAATATACAAGACCAGACTTGTAATTTGCTTACTGGACTACAAATGGGCACACACAACTTGTGACAAGTCCCAGCTAATGGGACAGTATAGAAACATAGTTAGCAGTGTAGATAACATAGAAAGTCATAAAAATTGTGTGCAGAAGATAGAAGTTGTAATACATTAAACTGACATTTTCATATACAATTTGAAAGGTGTGTCAATAATTCCACTTTACTTCTATGTAATGTATAATTGAGAATTCAATTCAGGCAGTTTTGAAAAAAAATACCCCAAATCCACTTTAGTTTGTTTGAATGTGGATTGCGAGTTTTAATTCTGCATTCCTTCCTCCATTTCCAAAATACACAGTAAGTAGATGTCAAGGAATTAATTTAACATTCAAAGGAACATACTAATTTAGATTTAAATTCAATGTAATAATTGATTATTCCTTCAGGTTCTAATACTTTAAGAAGACTTTTCCAGAGTTTTGAGTTTGACCCAAACTGAGCACGACTGATCATCATGCAAATACAACCTGTGAAGTCCAGTGTTGCTTAATCTGGATGCATGCCTCAAGATAAGAGAGGGAAATGTCTCTTTCTTGCTTTTCCTCTTAGTTACCTCATGATCCAGGTGACTTTCTCATCTCCTTGGTGATGCATAATGATGTGGTGGTGAAAGGACCATTGCTCCAATGCCAAAAGAGAATGATGATATTGTCCACAGAAGGTGTTAATTCAGTCCAATCCTAAGTACTTTGGAGAGAACATGGATCTAATTGTCACAGCTTGGTTACAGACAGGTAATGATTATAGAGAAAAATAAATAGATATTAAAAACAAACAAAACCAAAATAAAAACAAAACAAAACCAAACAAACCCTCCCAACCAATAATAAACACGGAAACAAAAGATCCCCATTCTTATGAAAAAAAAAACCACACATTTATTTAGAATTAATTTTGTCTGCACCTCTGTGTAATTTGTGATTAGATATCACTGATTTACAGATAAATGATGTATTTATAGGATAGCAGTAAGGTCTGATTCTAGCAGCTTAATATAAAATAAATTGCATGAATTTAAATTCCTGCTCTAGAGTTTTGGACAATATCAGACTGTCAGCAATTACTTAGATACTGTATGGGGATCAAACGATTTCATATTTAGTACTTGTGAGTCAGGGGTGTGTGTATGTGTATTTTTTCAACCATCTGGCACCAGCTGAGCACAGGATGACCATTTCAGCCAGGCAGTAGAGGGCCTGAGCCAGGTGTATGAACCCCTGGGGGTCTAAGATCTCAATTAATGACCGGGTGATGGGCCACAGTGCACCCTCAGCAAATTTGCTGATGATATGAAGCTGAGAGGAGTGCTTCATATACCAGATGCCTGTGCTGCCATTTAGAAGGACCTCAAAAGCCTAAGAAATGGGCTGACAGGAGCATGCTGAAGTTCAGCAAAGGAAAATGACCAGTCTCACTTCTGGGGACGAGTAACCCCAGGCATCAGTACATGCTCACTGTTTGGAAAGCAGCTCTTCAGAAACAAAAAGCGCAGTAATCTGTGCCCTTGTGGCAAAGAAGGATAGCTGTCTCTTGGGCTGGAGAGGTACCACCTGAAGGCTGAAAGAAGAGACCTTTTCCCTCTTCTGAGCCTTGGTGAGGCACATCTGAATTGCTAGGTCTGGGCTTTCCAGTACTAGACAGGCAAAGACATGCCATAGCCTGTCCAGCAAAGTGCTGTGAAGATAATTCAGGGACTGGAGAATCTCTCCCTGATAGTTGGAACTGTTAGCCTGGAGAAGAGATGGTTTAGATGGATCTTATACATGTATATAAATACCTGAAGGAAAAATAAAGACAATGGAGGCAGGATTTTCTCAGTGGACCTCAGTAAAAGGATGAGGGGTGATGTGCACAAAATGAAATTCAAGAAATTCCACCTAAACATAAGGAAAAGCTTTTTTTACTGTGAGAGTGATCAAAGACCAAAACAAACAAAACCTCAACAAAGTTGCAGTCTTCATTCTTGCAAATATTCTAAACCAAACTGAACATAGCCCTGAGAAACCTGCTATAGCCTGAGCATGGATCTTGGACTAGACAATCACCAGGGGTGCCTTGCAAACTCAGCCATTTCTTGATTCTGTGATGACATTGACAGTAAAATTTAATTTTAAAATTGATATATCTCATTATTATTGTCCTTATCAAAAAAAGAAAGAAATACAGAAAGCAACATACATTCTATTTCTTTATCTGAAATACAGGGGTTTTCTTCTGAAATTTTGATGTGAAAACTTCCTGTCGGTGCACGGGAAATTTTGTCTGGGAGACTTATTAAATAAGAACTGTAACAGAAATCATTGTAACAAGTCTGGTTGGGATAGATTTCTTTTTCTTCATAGTAACCTATATGGTGCTGGGTTTGGAGGGGGATCGGGGTTGTGATAAAACAATGGTGATATCACCTCAGTGTTCTAGTTTCTGTAATTAAGCTGTCTTTATCTCAATCCACAGGTTTTTCTTGGTTTTGCCTTTCAATTCCCACCCCCACCCTGCAAATGTGCGGGAATTTATCTGCTGCCTGGGACAACCCACCACCACAATAATTTAGACCATTTAGATCAAATACAGATATGAGCTCACACAGTAATCAAACAAAAATTGAGGCTAAAAACAATTACTGTAAAAACATTACTATTTGAAATTCTGTTCTATTAAGCATAGACAGAAATACCATAGAGATTTCATGACACATGGAGTTGTATTCTGTATCTGCTAGAGCAAGATTAGTGATATAAATGACTCTCAGTCATCAAGATTATTTAGATATCATTCACAAAATTGCAGCAGCTCCAGACTTGTGCTGTTTGAATATCTTATGATAGTGTCTTATTTAACTGATTGTATATAGCCTATAAGTGACAGTTTTGCAATATTGCTTTTTATTTCACTTTACTTTGGCATCTGAGAGACCACAGAAACATGAGCAAAAGGGCAGTGAACAAGGCTTGAGGGAAATTGCTAGAGACAATCTTACTTCATCTGTCATCTGAGTTTCACTGGTAGTGCCTGACGCTCATGGGGGGAAACAAAACCATTAAATAGGTGTGGAACTTGTAATAGTATTTAGCACAAGCAGTCTACTTGTAATGTATGACTGATTTCAGTTTTTTGATTCTTCAAGGCACTCTCACTCCTTGTAGGCCCCAAATCACTTTTTCCCTAAATCAATGTGCAGCACCAGTATCTGATCATTTGTTCTTCTTCACCTCGTGCCTCAAGTCAGGGTTGTACTTTTCAATTATGTACAATTGCAAGTGAGAAGCAATGCCTATTAATCCATCAGTTTAGAACAAAGGTGGCTTCGCAAAATATGTTTCAAATCAAGTATCCCACTGCAGCACTTTCTCTGCAATTAATATTAACATAGTAAATAGAGTATCTATTTGGGTTTAAAAGCCACAATAAGAATATTTGAATATAAGAATATTCATTAATGTGAAGTATATTGCTATTGTAAATAGGCCAGATACCAGTGCAAAATATCCTGGTTTATTGAAAGGCTAGACCTGATGCCAGCTTTCTAGACACTTCTAGAAATGAAGACAAAAGTCTCATTTTCAGAAATGACAGAACTTTTCTAACCAGACACAGCTGGAGCAGCACTGATTTCCCAGAGGCTACTTGGCATCCCATAGTTGATATGGAAGGCACACTTTTGAAAAATTTGGACTAGAGGATACTAACCCTATTTGTCCTTGTTTTTTTATATTTGGAAATATCAGCAAGCAACATATCTCTTGGTAGGTGGGTAGGTGTAGATCTGCTTCTTTGTTCATACTGGTGCTGTTTCCTAATCTAAGAGCAAAAGGTACATGTGCATCAACTCCTGCACACCCCTCTAAAAGTACTAAGTATCCACCACCCTGAAAAGTAGTTTGTGTTCAGCTCAGGACTTATCAAGTGTTAGGTACGCTGCTTAAAATGAGCTTTTGGAGATTAATTTTCCCCTTACAATTAATTTAATATAAACATTTTGTAGCATTTGGGTAAATTCATCTTTTTTCTAAATCTTCTGCCTTATTGGCTAGACTACATGAGACTATTTAAGAAAAGCTATTGCACGGGAGAGCAAATCCACCCATAGGAATTCAATTCTTTTTAGTCACCTGTATGCTCACAAGACATTTTTAGTTACTTATGCAGCTCTTACTGGTAAATTTGAAAAACCCTGGACTAAAGAGATTTTTCTTGGCAAATGGTTAAGTTTTATATTTCACCCTTATAGTCACTCCTACTGTGCTTCCCTCAGTGGTAATGCTGAAATAGTTCTGAACTAGTAAAATAAACCTTTAAAAAGTTTCAGGCAGATTTTCTTGATTTAAAAATGATGATTTATGATTATGAGAACTAGGTTTAATATGCATTAGGAATTCAAATGCTGTTGCAATAATTTTTTAGTAAAAGCTGCTTTTTAGAACTACCTTTGCACATTCTCTCCACAAGCAATAATTCTTCATCTATAGAGTAATTTATTTCTTCTGGTTTTAATATGTTACAGATGAATGGTTGTATGTCTTTCCTGTTAGAGCATTACAAGACAGGCCACTTTTGCATTAGGCTGGTACTACAACAGATACCTGTGGTGCTCTTCATGGTTCATGTGGTACTAATTTAAATGGGAAGTTGCACATATTTCATTGAAACACTTGGTAAAGCCAGCTTTCACAGAAGGGTGCAAATGATGGACTGTTCTCTGTGTGCAGCTGAACTGCTCTAAATGTGTCAGTGAGGGTTATGGATCATTTCATTCACCCATCAGCTCTGGTCCGCTGTGTGTACAAATCACAGTATAGTGTCATCCAACAGAACATTCCTGACAATACTAGAACATTTATAGTACTGCCATTTTTAATAGGAGTTCTGCAACCCTGTTTAAATAGTATTACTTCTTTAACTCTTTAAATTCTGAATTCAAAGAAATTTTAAAACAATTTTGTTTTCCTTCTCTGTTACAGTACCCCAGTTTGGATTTTTTTCTCATTTTTCTTGACTTCCTGGCTAGTGAGAAAGGAAATAAGTTGCATCTAGGACCTACATACATTAAGCTTTCAGTCTCTATAAATGGTATGTTTTTTCCTGGGCTTTCTTTTTTTTTTTTTTTTTTTTTTTTTTTTTTGTTTTTTTTTTTTTTTTTTTTTTTTTTTTTGTTTTTTTTTTTTGTTTTTTTGTGGGTTTTTTTTTGTTTTGTTTTGTTTTTTGGTTTTGGTTTTGTTTTTGTTTTTGTTTTTGTTTTGTTTTTTTTTTGTTTGTTTTGTTTTTTTGTTTTTTTGTTTTTTTTTTGTCGTTCCTTAGAAGTGATCTTTGGATAATTCAATATACCCTGAGCATACAGTGCCTTTAAATATCAACAGTCCACCTTCATTTTCTGTCAGAAATTGATTGAATTGATGATAAACTTCATGTGATTAGTGAACCTTTTGTCTTTCCATTGTCAGGATGAAAAACATTTTTGATAGTTGTACTACAGTATTTTCTCATTACCTAAACTTTACAGCTTAGAAAAGAAAGAAGTGCAAATGAAACCTTGTCAGTGGCTTCTCATGGATGTAAGAAACTACACCAAGAAACCTAATATAATTACAATTTTTATAAAAGCAAAGACATCTGTTTTGTTTAGTGAGTGGTCAACTATTTTAGTGCTTACTTTTATTCTCTTACTTGTCCTGTGTTAGAACTGATCCCTTCTATTCCTAATCAAGGGTTGTGAGTATTCTCCTGAAGAACTTATCTAGGTGCGAGGGGGATTTTCACACTGGTGAAGTTAAGGTGGCTTCTTACTCTTTTTACTGAAGTTTTAAATTCTTCTTAAACCAAAGCTGACCATTACTGGACATTGCCAATCTCCTAAGTCATCTTTTCAGGTTTCTCTGTGGACTACAGGAAGACCCATTGTCTATGTCAGGGATCAAAACTAGGTGTTTGAACCTACATAATATGAAAATCTGTCTGGACAATTACGGAATTGAGAAGCTTATTTTTAAGAAATAGGGTTTGAGAAGTTTCAGTTCAAATTTTGACTGTTGGTATCATACTAAATCAGTTTATTATAGTGTAGCCCTTGAGAGTGGCTGATTTTTGGTCAATGATATGCTAGATACCTAATTTCTGAGTTTATACAATGCAGTGTTGTTCTGCATATCTCCTAGATAACATAGGAATTGCTCTGAAAGTAGCACTTGTTAGCAAAACAAGGCAGAAAACAGCATTATTTTTTAATTGGATGACATAATTTTTTTTCTGAATGTGAGTAAGCCTGCAAATCTGTCCTGGCTGAAGCTAATATCAGAAACATTTCTAATACCACTAACCATTTCCTTTACTTGAAAGTAAGATCCTGGCTTATCACTGGCAAACACTGTAAATATAAGGATATCAGCCACTGAATATGGGTTACCTGTTCCCTTCTAGCTGTGGTAGAAAATACTCCCTCATGAAATATACAACAAATGTCAGTAAAGCTTTATTTTTACTGTTTCAAACAAAATCCCATGCTCATGCTGTGTACACACATTACCAATGGACCCACAAATAGGACCATGATGTCTCATGTATTTTTTATTAGTAATTTAAATGTATCATGATTAAAATTTCTCTTAGGCTCTTCATAGAAGCTGAATTTTTTCAATTTTTTAGGTACCAGATTAGAAGTAGTTTAGAGAGGCCACTCTCCAAAGCCACATAATGACACCTTCCTTCTGTCTTTTCTTCCCTTCCTAGTGACAGGATTCAATGGCAGCCCAAGAGGTTAAAGAAATAGGAAGATGAATAGAAATATCTTACTGTATAATTTTTCCTGTTGCAAGAACTATTTACTTTATTCTCATATTTCATGTCAGGGTAAGGGCCAAGATTTCAAAGTTTGGAACAAAATTCCTGTCATAATTTTTAACTTAGTGACAATTAACATGCATTTTATTTGACTTGTGAGTATGGTATAATTACTCCCAGCCTGCTCTTACTCCAGCAATACCTTTCGCTTCTGAGCTTTAGATTTTTTTCTGTAGATTTAAATACATATTTGAAAACATATATAAAAAAGAATCACACTGTAAAAAAAGGAAAGTTATTAAGTTGACTATGAGGACAGTTTTGAACTTAGTTTTCCTCTTGTGTGTGATGGAAAGTTTTCTCTTCTACCATTGACTTCATTGAGAGTAACGTGAATTACTATTTCTGCTTATGTAAATTAATGAAACTCCATACTGGAGTCATACAGCATGTCAACATAAAATAACTAAAGGATTTGATCATATTTGTGTCTTTAGCCCTGTGAGATNTTTTTTTTTTTTTTTTTTAAATCTTTGTTGGCAACATCTCAGAGCTAGAGGGCAAGGGCCCTTTCTTGGCTTCTGCAGATATGCATGCTGTGTTATGGAGACACTCCAGCTTCTCCTTAAATAAACTCTAACAATACCATTCATCCCCCCTGTAAATGAAAAGAAAAGCCATTATACTTTCCAATTTTTGAAATTAAAGTTGACAGACATTGGTGGTATGCTCTGAATATATGATTGAAATTATTTGCAAGATTAAAACACATAAATTACTCCATTTCACACCATGTGTAAATAACGCTTCTTTGTACCCCTTCATACAAGACTGTATGCTTGGGAACAGCCACTTTTTCTTTAAAAAAATCTATTTGTTAAAAGTGAGACACGATTTCCTGCCAGAGAAGCTGACAGAGGAAAAAAAATGGTGATGGAGAAGATTCTTTTCATCTGCTTCTGAATGATCACTGCGTGATGCTTCTTCCTAAATTCCCTAGCTAAAAGCCAGCCTCACTACAGGAAAAATTACTTGTATCCATTTCCCAAATTGAGTAATGGCAAGCAGAGACTCTTGGAATATGTCTGTGCTTCACAATGAAAGGCTGTGTCGGACGTACTCTGGCGCGCTCGGAGCAAGCTGCTGAGTCTGTGTAGCGCGAACACAAGCATGTGACGCAGAAGCCACAAAACCACATTAAAGTAGCATAGCCCTGACAGACAGGACTAATAAGCCCATATGCAGTACCTCCTGCTCCAAAGATAACCCACTCCCAAATTGCTTGGGTACTGCATTGTGGGACTTCACACACAGACAGTCTTGTCAAATGCCACACAGGAATTCTATTCTCTTCCCTGGTTTCTGCAAGTGGAGGCTTATGGCTTCATCTTTAGACTTTAGATCAGTATAGCTGGGTATTTGAAAGGCTGTACAGAGGTGGGGCAAATCAAGAAAAGCATAAAAGAAAATTTTGCTGAAGGGGGAAGTTCAGAATGGCTCACTGTTGCTACTGCTTCAAAATTGCAATCTTTCCCATGGGGAGTTCCTATTTAGGAGGCTTGAAAACTGGTGAGAACTATGATTTTTTCAAAAGCGTTTTTTTATTTGGGTTGTTTTTTGGGGTTTTTTTTTTTTTTTTTTTTTTTAAATCCTGTGTGTATCTGTGTGCTGTGCACCAAGCAAGTGACTTACATAAACCCATAGAAAAACATGCTTGCCAGTGACACGATTGTAAGAGGTTCGACATTATCTTGAATATGTGGTTGTGATTGACAAAGCATTAGTAATGCAGGTTGTGTTTGGCAAAAGCAATAATGATGAAAAATGTGATTAAAACTTTAAGAACTGGGCCACATTTCACAAATACTGATTGTTTAATCACGACATACCCATTGACCAATACGACTCTAACAATGAATGTTTGTTTTCAAGGAATATGGCAAGTTCCAAACTGATTAACAAAATATTAAATGAGCTTTTCCTTTACCATTCCTGCCTTCATTTTTGATCCCCTGTACATCGTATTCTTCCATCTCACACAGTTATGCAATGTGCAGGTTAGAATTAGTGGAATTCCTAACCCATGAGAGAATTGTAAACTCTTTTCCCATTGATATTCCACAAAGGAAGTTAACTTGGAAACTAATGTGGTTTTGGGGGAAAACCTGAATAGAGGTCTTAGTGGTGTTCAGTTTTCAGAAGTTGGCATGTTGTTCAGTTTTGTCCAATTATCAATAAATAAGAGGGATTAGCTGCTGGTAATGGTGCAGTGGACAAAAGATGCAGGTCACATGCAGTGAATTCAGAAAAGTGAGAGTGTACTTAGGAAAAAAAGCTTTTCTAAATTAGTAATAAAAAGAGATGATTAGGTTAACTGTTTAGTTTCTAAAGTAGATAAATCCTGATGATATGAATTCACTGCTGAATTATACCCTGAGTGATATGTCAAGGTTCATCTAACTTTCATCTTCTTGCTACAAAATAATCATTTAGCCCTTCATCTAACTTGCTGAAAAAAAACCAAAACCAAAAACAAAAACAAACAAAAAAAACCCCTTTGGAAACTGATGAATATGACCTTGAGAACTGAAACTAAAAGAGGAGACAAACAGAAGAGAAGTGAAACTTCAACTGGTTAAAATGTAGATTAATGATTTTAGAAGTTTAAATGTCACTATGTCTATTTGCCTGAAATTTGTCCTGAAAGGAAGACTAAAAATGCATGTCTCTAAGTACAGAATGTAAGCTTTAACAGAAGGTGTTCAGTAGAGAAAGTATGCTGATTTATGTTATGAACAGTTCCCTAGCTTTTATATTCCCTCTTTCAGTATGATTTTAAGCAGTGAGGTAATCAAAGTTAATTAAGAAAAGTTTGGTATTTAGAGTTTAGAGATGCAGATGCTTTGAGACTGATATTTTCCACTGTCCAGAAATCTGAGAAACAGTAGATCAGGAGTGATTCATACTCACAAATTAGTTTGGAGGCTTAGAGCAAGGGATAAATAGTAGGGTAGTGGCTTCTACTGAGCACACAGAATCTAGGTGTCCAGTAAATCCTTGCCACACTAGTTCTTCAAGTGCACAGAAGAGAAGGACCCAGTAAGGCATGTAAACACTCAGCATCAGAAATTTAGAAATTTTATCCAGTGGAACATTTTCTAAAATATGACATTACACACTATGCCATCAGCTGATAAATCCAACTGGACAACACATTCCCAATAGAACACCATACACAAGTAATTTCTATTCAATTCATTATATATCTGAATGAATAATTTGCAGAAGAAGTGAAAAGAGAGCTTATAGTATTTGCAATATATTTTAATTTTAAAACCCCCATTTTTCTGAAAGCTGGCATGATGGAGACTCTCAGTTTCTCTTCAGTACATGGAAATTGATATTTCAAGTTAGTTTAAAGCCCTAGGTAACATGACAGGCACAGAAATGTCCACTTGTAGTTCTGTTGTTTGAAATAACTGTCTTAGTCAGATGCCTTTTAAACACCCTTTCATCATGCTTGTGCTGAGAATGCCAGAAATAGAGATACCTCTGTCTGCTTTGTGTATTATTTTTTGTCAACAAGCATCAAAAGAAGAAAAAAAGACATGGCTGGGCAACTTGTTCCATGAGGAAAACAAGCCACCAGCATCTTATAGATATTCTTTACATGTCTTCAGTTTTCCCAGCACAAACATTAAAAGTTTGAGAATATAGGGGAGATGAAGGGCTGGGAGTACTAGAGTAGATCTCCCCTTTTTCAGACCATGGAGCTGACCAGAGTTCCTTAGGGGCTGTGCTGACGAATTTCCAGAAGTCTACCTCTTTTCCAATCAGCTACCATATGGTATTAAACCCAGTGTACATAGCAAGGGATGTTGTTCCATTTTGATTAGAGGAGGTTGGAGACACATATTCCATTTTATGACCTAAAATACCTGCTGCACTTGGCTTGTGGATTGTACTTTTCTCAGGTATATGGCCTGGAAAATGGCTGATCTGTGCCAAGTAAGTGATGTTTATCAACTTGCAGCTTTTTATGAACACAGGGGAGAAAAATGTGTATAACAGGATTATAAAGACTTGAATCAAATCCAGACAAACTGTTCTTGTTTTCTAATCTGCAAACATACTGTTATAGCTCTGAACGTAGAAAAAAAAGTGTAACTTTCCAAATAAAATTCTATTAAACTCTGCAAAGTTAATTAATGTAATAAATATGCCTGTGCTATATTAGGTGACAAACCTAACACTATTATCTCTTCCTATTTTCTTCCTGGGTAACTCAGTACCATCAGTATTCTAAGGACTTGAATTATATAGAGTGCACTCACCTAACTATCAGCACTCAAAGCCAAGTATTTCAGGAACACACAGCAGCAAGTTATAAACAAAAAGTGGTTATGATTATATTGAGTAAAGTTTGGAGCCAGGATTTTCTATTGCAGTTTGATAGTAGAATGTTTTATAAAATTCTTATTAAGAGGCTATAATTGCTGGAAGTGGGATAGAATGTTTGTTTTATGAGACTGTAATTCTATAATAAAGGTGGCAGTAGAGGAGATGACTGACAAAAGTTAATGACGTATTTAAGAACTACACTCTCTACAGTTTGCAGAACATGTCTTGTGATGTCAACTAATCTTGTCACTTTTTATTCAGGCTCTACTAATAACTAACTGATTCACTAACTTTGGTTATCTTAGAATAGCAGACATTCAATGCATCAAGTTGCCCATGTATTTGAGAGAGGAAAAACTGCCCTACTTAGTATATCAGTTCTGCATGTATACATCACTTTTTATCTGAATTTCAAGAATTCAAAGATCAATCTCTTTTCTCACCATATCTCATATTAAGGATACTAATGTTTTAATGAAATATCATGCTTGAGATTTCAGAAAGTCATAAATACAAGCAGTCCTTCTTGCCCTTTTGAGGAACAAAATTACACTTGTCATATTTGCTACAAGTTTCCAGCGTTTTTATCAACTATACAATGCCAGGAAATGGTCCATTCTAATGAATTTTCATTGTGCAACATTTTCTCCCACCAGGCCTGTAGGACTCTCTTGAGAGTAGTGTAGTGCTGGTTAAAAGTAAAGGCATCCAGATCCAGGCTTGCTAGCAAAATCTCTCCCTCACTGGCTGATGGTGTCATTGGGAGGTTATCTCTGTGATCAGAGGAATGAAGGAAAGGGAAACAGCGTCAGTGTGCAGACTCTCATCTGTTTGGAGGGCTCAGGGCACAGTTTAGTGACTTACAGGTACAAAACAGAAAAGAAGTCAGGGAGCTATTTAAAGTATTTAAAGAAAAGTGTTTACAGTTCAGTTCATGTTTGTGTTCTGATTGAGAATTTCTTCATATCCAAGTATATCACAAATCTAAGTTTTGTGTCCTTTGGTTCCTAGAGTCTCAATAAATAAGTTCTGAATTCAGTGCTTCCACAAATTTTACCAAACATTATCCCCACTAATGGGATTCACTTCATGAAGTAGTTTATTCACTTTCTGATATTCCCTGTTCCAAGATGTGCTAAATCTGACCCATACTTTCAGTAGGCTTGCTGGTTGAAATTTCACATTGATTTTGTGAATTTCATTTGGACTGACACCATGGACTAGCACAAAAATGCGGTTCTATATTAATTGAATATCTAGTGCACTGACAATATTTTAGTTATATTGGGATATAGTGACATCAATAATATATGGATAGATATTTACCTTGTCCTTGGCAAGGAATGCTGGATTCTATGTCCAAATGGAAGACAGTCCTTTGCTCAGCCTGAGATACTGCCAGCTATCTCTGATGTGGAGAAAAGAAATAGAAATGGAATTTATTTTTTTTTATTGTTGATATTGTTGTACTTGAGAAGTTATTAAAGGTTTGTTGGAGCTCTTTTTTTTTTTTTTTTTTTTTTTTTTTTTTTTTTTTTTTTTTTTTTTTTTTTTTTTTTTTTTTTTTTTTT
>WEIU01010519.1:9104-51768 GCA_013389925.1 Aegithalos caudatus | reverse complement strand
CAATGGATAGGTTTTGCCATATTAAGAAATCATACATATGCAAGTAGTAGAATAAATTTGCACACTTAATTCTTCACAACAATTTTGGCAAGCAGTACTTACGTTTTATCTTTCCTGTAACTAGACTTTGTTTTTAATACACTACATTTCCATTTACTTCTGAAATCTCCTCTAAAAGCTGGGTTGAATGAAAGGCAAAAACAGAGTCTCTTCTTCAAAAAGTGTATGAAGGAAGAATGAGCAGAGAAAATATATATATAAAACAAAAAGAAAGGTAAGAGACACACACTTTTGTTTGTTTCCATGTGCAACACTGTGATATGGATATGCTTTTCTGCTCATTTGTTTAAACAAAAAAATAGTCTTTCAGGCCAGACTTTTTCTTTTACACTGATGATAATGACACCCAAGTATATGCGCGGTCTAATGGAAGAGTTAATCTATCTTTGAGGTAATACATTAATTATTGTAACTAAAAGTGCAGAATTCAGTGCTTTAGGCTTTCATTTATTGTTCATTATTCTTTTTCCCTTTTAATAGTTCTGTGTGCTTATGGATATGCACATGCATTGTCTGACATTTCATTGTATATTAGCTAACCATCATCTTATGCCACGTAAAGGTAGCAGAACCAACTCAAACAGATTCATTCTATAAGGGCTAAAGATAAAAGTTACTGGGTTGAAATCATAATTTTCCAATGAGGTTTTAATTTTTTTAATTAATATAAAATTGTTTGCAAAAAATAAATTCAAAATCCAATTTTTTAAATTTTCATTAAAGATGTTTCAACAAAAAACAATTAGGCATTTTAGATACCTGAGCAGCAGACTACGACTTCATACATCACCTCACAAACCCCCTGAACCCCAAACACTTGCACCACTCTTCACAAACACATTTCAACATGTGCATTTCATTTGTACCATAAAAACATCCCCTAAGCCCACCACACTATGTCAGTGAGAAAGATTTGCAAGCTGTGAATAAGCATGCTGTGATTGCTGACACTTGTGAGGCTGGACATGTATAAGGAAGAGCAGAAATCTTCAGAAACCTGTAGGTGGGAGGACTTTCCTCACCAGTTAATCAAGCAGAACACAGAGGACTGGTTCTGTGTGACTCTAAGACAGCTGTAAGCCCCTTCTGCAGCAATAGGGGCTACATAGAGCCACAACTGAAGCACGGCTGCACGAGACAAAAAAATACAAGTGTGGTGAAAATGTCAAAAAAGATGAGAAAATGTTCAGCTCTGAAAGTGCTCACTTCAGTCTTGCATATGCACATAAGACGTTTCTCAGCAACCTGATTAAAACCCATGGGTGTAAATATCCAAAAAAGGTAAACCTTTCTGCACAGAGGAGTCTTTATTCCACAATTTCTGAGCAACTGATGGTACAAATAGGAGCTCTGCCACAAAAAGAGGTTTAGGTGTCAGACAGCTTCCTACACATTGGGCACAATTCCCTGACAAAGTGTGCATCTTTCCAAGCCCAAGATGTGGAAGAGAATGATGGAAGTCCATGAAGAGTTGGTGCTCTGTACTGAGAGAAAACCTTCAGCTCTCTAACCACACCAGGTGTTGTACCAATATCCTCAAGGACACGAGAAAAAACATTCTTTTTTGTACTTGTGATGTCCTACTTTCATCCACAGGGTCATGTCTGAGCTCACTGTCAGGCACTGGCCCCCTTGTTCTTCTCCTGGAATACTGTCTCTTCCCTCTCTTGCATAGATAGCTCCCAGCCTCCTTGTTGAAAAGCTCCTCCAGTTTGTAGCAAAGGTTCCAAAGGTTGGAAGTCATGGAGAACATGAATGGTGGAATATCAGGCCACACTGCCCAGTGAGGTGTTTGCTTTTGGAGACAGAACTCCAGGCATGGACCTTAATAGCTGTCATCTTTGCAGACTCCATGTGTATGTACCTTCCATCACACTCACAAACTACAAATTTTTTCCTTATTCTCCCAAATGGGACAGGCTACCTGCAGCCCAGAGGCTGTTTTAAACTATGTGAGCAATAAGGAAAAATCTAAAGGTACATTTATCCTGCTAGTCAGTGAGATGTGGGGTTTACTTGGAGTAACACACGCACTTAAAGGCCTAAAGACTCTTCAATATAAGAGATGCAGTTATGTATGTACCTGAGAGATGATGAGGTTTAAATGTGTATTTTCTTACCTCTTTCTTACCATTTTCTGAGATTCCCCCTTCTGATCAACTGATATATAAACAAGTATATGTATACTGACATATGTGTAGATTCACATATAAATGTTTTTATATATGTGTGTGTGAACTTGAGCTTCTTCTCTGATCCTTGCATAAACAATTTATGGGTAAGTTATACCCCTTAAAATTGCCAAACTTGTCCCAAATAGACATGGATAGAAGGATCACTAGCTACCCCAATTGATCAGAGGATCCTGTTTTTGCTAAATAGATATTAAAAAATGTCAAGATTCAGTATGCCAATCTGCATGGTTTCAACTGAAAAAACATCTTAATGTTGGAAGTCTAAATAATAAAAAATCCTTCAGAAAGGCCTATCGTGGTAAATGGATCTGCACCGGTGAGAAACATCAAAGTCAGCATGTCTTTTCCTTTGAACTGAATTCCCTTTTATCATCCATTTTTCTTCTATGTGTTTATATATAAAAATACAATATTATTAGCACTCTGTCATCTTTCCACCAATATCATGAGTTAATACAAATCAGAGCAATAGATAAATTACATTTTCTTTGGAGATATTAGTGCAAACAGAGGGAATTTATATACCTGTTCCTATCTAAGAACATGATGGCAGAATTTTCAAACATTTCCTGAAGGGGTCTGCTTCCACTAAAGTCACTATTGCTTCAGAAATTCATACAAACTCTGCTGCTTCCAAAAATCACATTAATTAACTTCCTTCTATGTTGTCTTAAGACTGTGCAAGATATAGATACTGTAAATAGATACAATAAAAACTGAATTCAGGAGATTTTTTTTTTGGTCTGTGACTAGCTATGAGTGGAGAAAGGCTGGGTGACACGCATGGTACAAATACATTCAGTGATACCAATTTCCTGTAGTGTTTGCCCAATAGATTGCTCATAAATATTAATGTTTTTTTCAGCTGATTTTTTTTTTTTTTCCAATGAGTGGTACCGTTTTAGGAAATAGTCATAGATTAAAGGCCACATTTTGACAATCTAGCAAGAAAATTATTCTAAAGACTTTCAAATATTAACATCCTTACAATGAAGCTAAATATGCATTCCTTAGCTATAACCCCATTATTAATTAAACAGTATTGTTGGAGTGTTCCATTTCAGTGTCTAAGTAAATCGCATCAACTTTAGGTTAAATTCTTCACAAGAGGTAGCAATGTATCATGAAAAGTTGCTATTCATTTCAAGAAATCCGTCAAAATCTCTTGTACTCTTTTTTCCTCTAGGCACATGTATACTGTTAAAAATTGGAACAAAATATTCAACAGAAGATAAAAATTGAAGCAAGAATTGCCCATAATGAATAAAGAGGATACAACTTATGAAATCAGTAGTACTGAAAGCATCTAGGAATAACATTAACAATATCAAATATATGAATTTTGAAGACACTGTCAGAACTCATCTGGCATCTTCACATGCCTTGGTCTTAGCAAGAAGCTTGCAGTTAAAAAAAAACCCCAAAAACATAAAATTCTCTGCATAACAGCCATAATGATGGGAGTCAGGAAAAAAAGGTTGTATGAGTTTCTCCTTGTTTTTTGCTCTGCAAATCCCTTTTCCCTTGAAAGGGAGTGTTTTGAACACGCCAATTTAGAATAATATTTGTAAGTCATTCTGTTGGGAAGTCACACTTCCTTTCCATGTTTGGTTGTGGGCAATCTATCTGTCTGCATCTTGCAGAGAGTAATTAGTGGAAACATACAGAGCATGCAGGGCAGTCTATCATTTTAAGTGGCGATTTTGGGCCTAGGAGCCTAGAGAAATGGTATTTTATTTCACAGAGACAATATACTGAATCCTGTGCCCATGGTATCTTTCTCTACTAGAGAATGAGCAGGAGTGCTGTAATGCATGCAATTCTAGGAACTTTGTGTGATAACATGATGAGAGTGATGTCTTTGTTGTTACCACAAGCCTGACAATGGTCACAAGAGAATATGTACTTCAGCATTGTGTGTAAAACAACATCTTATCCATGTTACTAAGTTAAGAGAATAGAGAGTACTCCCTGTGCTTGCAGCTAGGTTGGAAGTATTAGAAGATCCTCCTTACCCTTTTTGGTTTCTTGACTCCTTCTCTTCTGTAATATTATAGACAAATTATCCATGAAGACACAACATATAAGGGTGATATTTCTAATAAACTCTTACTGAGACTTCCTCAGCACACTCTTCAAAGAAAAAAAAAATTACAAATGTAGAAATTCCTTGCACATGGAGTTACCTGCTCTGTCTGTTTTTGCTTCTCTAAGCTTTAAACAGCCTTAGTTTGTGATTCTGAGATCCCTAATTATAGATACATCTCATTACTTCTTGACTGGCAAGATTTTCTTCAGCTAAATCCAAAAACATTGACCAGAAAAGCCTCACTCATCTAGCAGAGGATAGAATACTGCTCACTCATTTGGAAGCTTTCACTTGGTGCTCCTGAGGGTGTGAGCATTGTGCCCAGTTGAGCTATTAAATGACCAGCATTTCCCAAAGAACATGAAAGGTATTTATGATATCTGCCTTATGCACTTGTGCATGTACAACTGCATGTTTTTGTTAACTAGAGCCATGAGTTTCTCCTTTGTTGCTATCCTTCTGTAATATTTACTGCATTGTTGCCACTCCATGCTGAGCTCTTTGATATAAAGCATCTTTCTACTTTTAGCTTTACTGATGTGTGTTTGTTTATTTTAGATATAGTTTGTACTAGAACACATACACATATATGCAATAAATATGTGCACTTTAAAGGAGATTAAAGAATAAAATCCAAATGTCAGGAATTAATCTGCATATTGTGAAAACAAGCAGTAATTCAGACTGAAAAGTTGACCATAGAAATCATTGTAAAATTCTTTTTTATTTCTTAGGAAGATATGAAAAAGAAGATATACATTTATGTGAATGTTTTTTAGTAAGGGTAATAATATAACAAAGGGGAAAAAAGAAGGATCAGTGATTCATTAAAAACTATTTTTCATTCTTCTGAAATACGAAAAGAGAAAATGAAAGAAAACACAGTAAAATCTCATTTACTCCAGAGAAGCACAGACTTGTCAAGGATATTATCATCAGGATTTGAATTTCCTTCCACAGTTAAAGGGATTTCTTTTTGGCTAAAAGAGAATTTCAAAGCTTCATTAAAATAAAACACCATTAAAAAAAATTAACTTTAATTCCTCTAGAATGATTGATTTTGTCAATTAGAAAACACTTCTGGAGGGCAAGGCCAGTGGCTTCCTTGGTTTTTTTTTTTTCTTGGTCTAAAGGAAGAAAGAGTAAAATAAGTACACATCATTATGCTTTAGTAGTAATAAATTGTTATTATTTAATTTTCTCATGCTTTAAAATTCTTACCATAGGAACATCTTTAACTAGGAGTAAACTATGGAAGATTATGAGGCAGATATGTATTCTGCACATTTTAAGCATATTGCAAAGATTTGAAAAGTTTTGTTTAGTGTTCATTTTTGATGTTGGACTTTATTCTGAAATAAGATCATGCTTTCTCCGATGTCAGAAACTACCTAAAAATGTTGAGAAGGACAGAAGAAAAAACTGATTTTATGAGTAACCTTACAAAATATAAAATATGAGGGCTTTCCTGAAGAAATCTTTTCTACTGGAAACCATCTTGGTAAGGATAGCCAAGTAGGACAGATATTACCCCAACAATACCAGCTTCGAATGTCTGTTTTCTCTCAGGATTGAGGAATTTATGCAAAATGATGAACTGCAGGAAAGAAATATGGATGAGTAAAATGCCATGTATAATTCCAGTAATTTTTAAAGCTCTTCTTAGGGTTTAGCTCTTTATAAACAGTTCTTATTCAGCACATAATGGAGGATTATTTTGAACTTGAGCCAAACTTGGAACTTTCTATTAAAAATGCCAAATGAGATATTCGACCATTTAAAAAGTCTTCATCGATAAAACTTTTGAATCAGGTTATTCCAGACCACCTTTTTCTTACACACAGCTTAATTTCAAAGAAATTTACATTTTCTAATGAAAAAAAAATTACAGCTAAAGATGATTTTTGAATGCAGAATTTCTTAAATTGGGAAATACAAATTACTTCAGACATTCCTGTATGGTTTCCACCTTGTTTCTTGATGAGATCTTGATGAGATGTCCACCTCCAGTGTTTACAAGGCTGCACTATGACTCATTTTTCTTTCATTCCTATTTAAGTGTCATGCTGTGACCTGCAAACAGGACTCTTCATGGACATCAATAGAGAGTATCCATTCTGGTATTTGTATTGCCTTCAGTGCTGATGGTAGTGGTTGCTCCTGTTATCTACATGAACCTAGGATGGGCTAGTTGCATTGACTGATAGCAAACAGTCTCTCACTTGAGCTTGGGCTCAGCACCTGGTTAGGCTCAGCACCTAGATGTTAGGGCAGCATTGCAGAATGACAGCTTTCCTCAAATGGACAAACATTTTCAGGATGCTGAACACTGCCACAGGTGTTGGCTCATTTGAGTACACATTCTAGGGTCTTCAACTGTGATGTCTGAACAGGTAATAGTCCCAGCATCTTTAATCTTTCGTCCCTTATTGTTGTGGATATTGCATCTGTTCAGCCCTTGGAGTTTAGTTAGATCAAGAGTAAGGCATGCCTGGAGCAGATGCTTCACAAGTGGGGAGAAAAAAAAGAGTGTTTCTACGCCATGAAAGGTTGGAGTTGAATTTTCTCAATCCCTCTGAGAAGTACCTTTCTTTGAGTAACACCTCTGACTAGAAAATGTGTAAAGTACTACAAGATAATCTGGGCAATGTTAGAATTGTATCTGACTGTGCATATATTATTTATATATGTATAGAATTAGGTGTTTTTAAGGGATATTTTATATTTTAGAGATACCATCATTGGTTAATGTCCTGCAAAATTAAAGAGTGCAATTATTAAGGCAGCATATACTTCTCATCCTACCCACCAAAACACTCAGCCACTGGGACTTTATTTCTCGCTTTTGCATCTATTCAGTCAGTTCCCATATCCCCCCTCCCCACTGCCTTACCTGTCATTTCCACCTAGCAGACACAAAGCTCTGCACACACACACAGAGAAACTCAGCATTTTCTGCAATCAACCAAATAGCCTGAAGTGAAAGACAAACACGATGCCTGAAGCAATATTGCTTGATTAACAATGAATAGTTCTTTAAAGTAATCACATGAACTTTAATCTGAAAGATTGCTTTGAATTGTTAAGGGTGGAATCTGTTGCTATGAGAGTTGTCAAACAACTGTGGTGAATTTAATGTGTAATAGATGATAACCTTTGTCGGTTTTAATATTGAATTCCATGTTACTGATCCTAGTAAATAATCCTTACCTTCCCCTAGTGAATACCTGCTACATCCCAAAGCTCCACACAGTACGCAAAGACATTTTAGTAGAGCGTTTTTCATGTAAAGCACACATACTGTATAGATCTGACCTCATCACAGGTTGCCTCAGGCTATCTCCTGAATACCGTCTGTTTTCCTGATTTTCTCCTGAGGTTGTCATTATCTAAGGTTTGTAAATATTTCAGAAATTTGAGATTCATACAGCAATTGAAAATGCCATATTGCTGTTATACTGAACTTTCAGTAGCAGTCAGACATTCATTTTTCTCTATTTTATCTATTTTAGTTCTGAAT
Source organism: Aegithalos caudatus (assembly GCA_013389925.1). Lineage (NCBI taxonomy): Eukaryota > Metazoa > Chordata > Aves > Passeriformes > Aegithalidae > Aegithalos > Aegithalos caudatus. The sequence continues at coordinate 43,904 of WEIU01010519.1, read as the reverse complement.
TATACAAATTCTACAATACGTGATTTAGCTGTAATTGAATTTGCAATCTATTTACAGTCATTTTAACCAAAAGACTCCAGATAAGCATAATTTTGATCTCAGTTAACAAAGAAACAATATATGTTGTTATTTTATATTGTGCTATTTTCTATTTGCCAAAGTGCTATATAGATTTTATGGATATTTTATGCAAGTTTATGCATGAAACTCAGCTGTTTGTAGAAACTGATGACCTCTCCATTGAAGGGAAAAAAAAACAACAAACCACAGAACAAAAACTGAAAACCCTTTCGTCCTTTAAAAACCCGTAGGAATGTAGTATGTATCATAAAGGACACGTGTACTTGAAACAGATTAAAAGAGTTACAGAACTGGTTCCTTCCCAGAATGCTAGTATATATGAATTTCTTTGTATTAAAGCAGCCGTCATTTACTGAATATTTTTACTTTCATGTAATTATGTACATATACTTAGCAAAGTATCTTGTATAAAGCAGAAAGCTACAGAAGCCCTTTAAAATCTGCTTTGAAAATCATGTGTGGCATGAATTTTGGCAGCATTATCATCACATTCATTTTTGGAAGTATACTCCAATTTTTGCATCAGCTCCTGTATCATAGAAATAATTTACTCTGATATTAACATTAATATCCAATTTTCATATCAAATTCTTCATTCCAGTATAATTTACTTCAATATTGCATTGCTAGCCATACCTGCCTACATTGTTCTACTTTTGTAGTTGCCTTCAATACACTTCTTTTTAACATTCATTATGTTAAGACTGTGATGATACACCACCAAATGGGATGGAAAGTGGAATGCGTAGAGTGTAAAAAAGATGCATTGTGATGATAGGGAGGCTTAAGAGTGTTGATGGATTTTTAAGATCCTGCTAATTTTTTTATAATTATTTAATTAACTCATTTATATTAGGATCAGAAAGTTCATTTGCTTTGCACCAATACAGGCTTTACAGATAAGAGGGAATTCCTTGAAATTTTGCTTAGCATGTTCTTATATAGAGTCACGTGGATTTCTATACTTTATATGAAACATTTGAAGTGGAGGCAATAATTTGTAAATGACATGAGAAAAAGAAATCACAGTATATTTTCTTTTCAAAATATTTAGTGTCTACAATTCATCTGTGAACCAAGTAAATCACAGCTTCTTCAAGTGCAAGGATCGAAACCAATTACCATTAGTGACCATCGGGTGCAGCCGATCCTTTCTGTCCTGTTGCCTGAATCTCAATGATCTCCCAAGTGTGCCCATGCAATTTAACAGGAAGATCAATACACCGCGGCAGTTAGCAGCAGCTCTCTTGAAGTGCTTCACAAAACATGCTACATTTCTCTACCGAATAAATGTCAAAACATTCCAACAGCTACAATTCTTGGGAGAAATTGTTCTTGTGAAACATTATTGACATACTTTAACCCACATTTCCCGCTGCTCTCCAGCTTCCTACAGGCCAGTCAATTCTGATTTGGCAAGGGCCACATCGACACATGTCCCCTGCTGACTTTGTCTGTAGGCATGAAAGATATCAGGATGCAGTGCAGAAGTCCTGGGTGTCAGGGGTCAGTGGTCCAGCTCTGACCCAAGGTCAAGGTGACAACAACCTCTCTCCTGGGACTTGTCTTCATCTCTAATATGGCCTTGGAAGCAATCAATATCATTACAGAGCTTGCTTTTCTAACAGAGAGTGCCACCTGATCTAAGCATTTCAAGATGAAGGCTTGCAAGGTTTGCTGCTTGAAAATGTCTTCATTTTCCCACTGTACAGCAAAACATCTTTATTAGGTCTGCCATTGGGGTTTTTTTCATTTTTTAATGTGATAAATTAAATGGATTCTTTTCACTTTTTAATAGATTTCTGCAGCATGGACTTTCTTGATCTTTCCTTGTATATTCTGGAGTCTTTATACATAGCTCAGTACTTTCTCCCAACATCCAATCTCTAAATCTTTTTTTCTTTTTATTATTTTTGCTCCCGCTTGTTTTTCTCCCTGTTTTCTATTAATAACCATTTTCTTCTTTATTTCTTTCTAGTTTTCAGGAAAGGAAATCCCAGTGCTGCATCTGTGTTTTGGATTTACATACACACACACACACACAAACTCAAACAAATCTTTAAATATCTTTTTAAAAATATAAATAAAATGCAACGTCCTTACCGATTTTGTGGGGCCATAGAGAAGAAGTAATTACACACATGAACAAGCTGATAACCACGGAGATAGACACTTTTATCACCTGTTTGCAAGAACTATGTATGGTAATTTCCAATACAACAAAATGTTGCTTTCTTCAGAAATCTCAACCATAATGCCTCAGTACAAAATTCTGTATATCTGAGGTTTTTACCTCTTTTAATGTGTTGTTTTTTGTTTGTTTGTTTGTTTTCTTGGGAAGTAAAAAAAAAAACCTTAGAAACGAGACCTCAAGCTAAAGCTAATATGAAAAATTTAAGTGTTTTTAAAGAAGTGTTTCTATTAATTGAGCTACACTAACAGAATTGACAATAACTTACAACCAAAAGATTAGAGGAGGAATAGAACTTACCTATATTGTGTAACTAAAATTACTCAACTTTCTCATCACACACAAAATTGGGCTTCAGATTGCCCCCATAATGGACAACTGGGATTAAAGCCTGAAAGCAAATATTTAATTCAAGATCAAGGTATCCTTACATCATGCTGCTATAGAGACCTCTTGTGTCCTACATAGACTGGTAGATAAAACCAAAATAAAACAAAGTAAAACAAAGTCCAAAGCCATAAGTACTGCTTTAGATGTGAGTCAGAGCACTCTAATATATCTGTAATGTACCTAGAACACTTTGAGGTCTTTCAAAACAATAGCATCTTCAAAGAGAGAGAGAGAGAGAGATTTTTTTTTACTCTAAAGGTTACATGCATAAACTTTACTCTATGTTTTATGTACACTAAATGAACCCTGAAATCCAATTTGGTGGATGATTCCCTTTTAGAAAATGTAGATTCTACATCAGCTGCTCCTAGCTGCCGAAAGGAGTTAAGGCATAAGCTGGAAGGATGGGCTTCCCCGTCTTCCCTCCTCTGTTCCCTTCTGTTTATCCTTTTGCACCCAATTCTCTCCTTGGATTTATGAGGCTGATGAGACAGTTTCATTCAAGATGCAGTTAAATGACAACATTCCCAATTTACACCTCTGTAAAGAAGAAGAGAATCAGGCTCTTTCTCTAAGTTCAGCAGTTCACAAGGCTGTTACAATCTCCAGGTCCCCTTGTTGCTGTTTGAGGGCTTTCAAGAGAAACAAAAGGGCTGGAAGGATCTTAGGTGACTGTGTATGAAAGCTGGCACAAGACACCCCTGAAGCTGAGTATATACCTGTAAAGAAAAAGTGGAAAATCTCTCATTCCTGTGCAAGAAGTCTTGCAAAATTACCTCAAGCTTATACAAGTGAGGTGCTCACAGTTTAGCATACAAGAACTAGCTAGGTATTAAGGGCTCTAACTAATAATTACCCTATGTCTCCTGTTTGCTCACAGGCCTTCAGTGCCTCCTATACATTGGTGGCCAGCACATTCTGTGCAGCCCATTCTCAGAATTGGAAAATGACAAAATAACCATCTTTCTACCTGTCAGTCAGTGATCTTCTGCACATGAGGCAGTATAGGAAGAAGTGAAGTAACCTATCATCAGAGAAGTAACAGGAATCACAAAACTAGTGCGTTCTATTCAAATCGAGGTATTGCATGGAAGAGGCTGCAATGATGTTTTTCCTTAGATCAGAGCAGTTGTGGGCTGCCTTTACCTACCTCAGTCTTTTTCAATGATTCTTGGAGGCATCTGCCAGTTGAAGTGCTGGGTCAAACTTGTGCAGTCTTTCTGCACTTTGCAGGAGGTCACTTCAACTGTAGCCTCTTGAAGCTCTGACTTGTCTCCCTCAAACCAGACACCATAACTGCAACTGCACAAAGTGATAACTGCTAGTGGAGGAACATGATAAGGCTTTTACCTTACTTTAGGCTACTCTAACAAGATGCAGTTGCCTATTAGAAGTCCAGAAGTGTGAAAATGTGACTTTCTTTTCCCTGTTTACACTCTGAATTTTCAAATGCTGTCTAGAATTTTACCTAAAATGAAAGGGCTGGCAGGATCTTAGGCGACTATGTATGAGAGCTGGCACAAGATATCCCTGAAGCTGAGTATATACCTGTAAAGTAAAGTAGAAAATCCTTTAGAGTAAAAAAAGAAAATCTCTCTCTCTCTCTCTCTCTTTGAAGATGCTATTGTTTTGAAAGACCTCAAAGTGTTCTAGGTACATTACAGATATATTAGAGTGCTCTGACTCACATCTAAAGCAATATTTATGGCTTTGGACCTTGTTTTACTTTGTTTTGTTTTGGTTTTATCTACCAGTCTATGTAGGACACAAGAGGTCTCTATAGCAGCATGATGTAGGGAGGGATACCTTGATCTTCTTGAATTAAATATTTACTATCAGATTTTCTAGATTTTTTGCATTTTCATTCCTGCACAAATGTTATAATAGAAACTTCCAGCTTATGGTAGGTAAGGCATATTACAAACTTCTTTCTCTTTTCTGAAGTTAGGAAAGCTGTTTTCCATATCCTTCATATTTTTCTATTTATTGACCATGGAAACTACACAGATCTGTCAGGACAGAAATTGCCAACCCAGGTGGAAAAAAAAAATTAACAATCAATTTTTGTGAAAGAGAATTACAAGTTTTCTTTGTTCCTTCCTAATTTCTGATGAAAGAAATTTTATCTTTCTATTGAAAGAAATTCCAGGGTATTTCTGTTTGGAAACAAATATATTTAATAGAGAATTGTTGGTGTATTCAAGTGTAATTGTAGGACATATATAAGGAGACTCCAGTGTACAGTAAAATCAGGCAGTAGAAGAAGATTTATGTAATTAAAGAAATCTGGACAGTCAAGTAAATTTGTTTGTGATGTCAGTTCTGTATTATGAGAACAAACTTCAAGAGAGGTAGAGAAAGGAAACAGTGGAAAGACTGAAAAAATTGAAACTTGCTTGAGATCTCTTGCATTTTTTGAAGTGACATTTGTGGCTGACATAGAGGTAAGGTATTTTACGCTGCATCTTGGAATACAATGTGGTGAGGAGATCTTTGAAATCTCTCAACATGTTGCCACGTAACCAAAAAAGCAAAATTTATGCAGATATGAGAGTACAGTATTTTTTAATATATATATATGTATTTAAATCTCAGGAGCTAAACAAAATGTAGCAAACATTCTCAGTGCAAACATCCTCTCTTTCTCTGCCTTGGAGAACTGCAGAAAACAGTGAATTCATCTGTGGTAAGAAACAGACATTTTTAAGCACTACTTGGAAGGGAGATATCTGTTTTAGCATTCTTGTCATATATTTCACTCTCAAGTCTGCTTGGGAATATGTCTTCTTATTAGGACCATCATCATTTGTATTTTAAGACTAAAGTAGTTTAGTTTTAGAATCTAAGAAGTTACTGAGACATCCAGAGCTAAGCTCCATTAAACTCTTTGACCTAAACCCTATGAAGAGCCATTAGTTCAGCAGGAAGAACATTATTGCTCCAGCACACAGTGTGAGGACAAGTCCTCTTCCACCTCTGTCTGCCAGCTTCCCTCCCCCTAAAGTATTACACTTAATATGAAAAAGCAGAGGCCTTAATGGATTATCAAATGAAATATGATCACCAATGGTTATGTATTATAGTTAATGTTTCATCAGTTGTAGTAAGAGCAGACAAAAAGATTGGTTTTACTCTATTTTTCTGACTTCAGCTCAGTTCTTCAGGAATTAATTGTTAAATTATTTACCTCTTTAATTTTCAGTTTCAAGTTGTTTTTGACTTTCCATGTTTTCTTGTGTTTTACAGCCCCCTCCATCATTATAGAGACAGAATTTTTCATGGGAGCCATTGGACAGAAGATGGAATGAATGAAATGATTAATGAGAAGGCAATTGTTGTCCTTCTGATAGTGGGTGACATAGATCAGAGTGATCCCAATGTCACAAATCTTGCTTAGGAAAGGAAATGGTGTTTACCTGTGATTTTACTCTCATGTTAGTCAAGGGCTCTGTTACCCTTTGAAGGGACCAAGTATGAAAACTTATTTTAGCTACTCTCTTTTTATAAATCCTTATTGTAGATTAGAGGATTTTGGTTTATTCCACAGATGAAGTCAACACGGTGTTTGATATTGGCTGTTTACTCAAATACCTATCTTTCATATCCACCTTTTGCAATTCACATTATTTCTCCTGACAGTATTAGCCAATTCCATACTTTTGGAGAAAAAATGCAGACTTCACCATTCAGAAAGAATGTACATCCATTCCAAGAATGGGTATGAGACTTCTTAGTCTGGTGATTCCCTTCAGGAAAGATCAACAGTTGCAACCCGATGATCCCTAAGGTTAATGGTGAATGTGTTTGCATTCACTGTTTACAGGTTGAAAACTGGGTAATTCTGCACTAATGACACCAAGAGGTGTTTGCACTCATGTGATCTACTACTCAAGCAGAATATTCCCAGAAAATCATCGAACTTCATTGAATCACAGATTCATACAGTGGTTTGGATTGGAAGAGACCTTAAAGATTTTCTAGTTCCAGCCCCTCTGCCACGAGCAGGGACACCTTTCACTAAGGCCAGGCTGCTCAGAGCTCCATTCAACCTGGCCTTGAACACTGTCAGGGAAGGGGGACACACAATATCTCTGGGCAACCTGTGCCAATGCCTCACCACTCTCACACTAAAGTTTCTTCCTTTTACCTAAACCTGCTCTCTTTTAGTTTACAACTATTATTTTTTGTCCTATCACTATGTGACCTTCAAAAAGCACCTCCCCCTTTCTCTTCTAGTCCCTTTTAGATACTGGAATATGCTGTAAGCTCTCCCTGGAGTCTGCTCTTCTCCAGGCTGAACAGGAGAGCTTCTCCAGCTCTCTGATCATCTCAGTGGCCCTCCTTTAGTCTCACTCCAGCATCTCCTTCTTACGTTGGGTGCCCCAGAGCTGGATGCTCTTGTGTTGGGTACCCCGGAGATGGACTCCAGGTGGAATATTTCATATTATTTCTCTACCCTGAATTACAATGTCATTATACAACTATTTCAACTGTGCTGCTGCAGATTTATTGCTGGAGAAAAATAGATTTCAGTTACATGAATTTTCTTCTGTCACTCTCAAGTAAGGCTGAGGCCTGATTTTAGTGTAATCTTCTCTAACACTACTACCAGCAGGTATTTCTTATTCTGTAAAGTAAAGAAGCCACAGAGAAGCTCAAGAAAAGTAATTTGCACTCTGCCCTGGAACCCTTTGGCTCTAATCAGGTCCAGAGCATTGGGAACTCTGTTCATTTGTGCTTGGCAATTTCTTATAAACTTATTTTTGAAGTCAGCAGTTGTGCTTCTCTATAAAATGCAGAATTTCAGAATTTGAGACTTATCACCTGCAAGCTCAATAACAGCCTGGCCTTTGAAATATCACCTTGTTCTGGATACTAAAATTTAATACTTTACTTCAATCACAAGGGACATTGGCCTATGATGTTGTCAAGACCCATGATATAACAGATGCAGAAAGGCTGACAACAGAACAGCATGTTGCTTATAAAATCAAGCAAAGCACTTTTCTGTTTGAAAATAACTAAGACAGCAGGTTTTTCTCCTCTTCTAAGAGTTTTCAAAAAATACTCAAATACTGTTTGAATACTTGCATAACTTTGTAAATACATAGCTTTCTTCACTGTGAAAGAATCTCTAGAAATTATTTCCATGTCATTTTTCCTCAAATAAATCTTAATTTCCAGTGTTTGCTGGTTTATTAGAACATCCAACACTTCAACTCTGAGTAGGCAGAATAACAGGTGGGTAAAATGATGTTTAACAAATGATTATTTGAAGCAATTGTCCAGTGTAATGCTCTTTTCAGTATCTCCTTTTATACAGTAATGGTCTTGGTTACCAAAGACTGAGTGCATTTCAGCATTTTTATGAGCAGTTTTCTTAACCCATTCAGTTAGCAATGTTCCACTCCAGTGCTGGTGACAATACAGTTGCTTCAGCAAACAATGAGGTCAGAGACACTTGCTACTGACCTCAGCAAAATAATCAGATAATCAATTGAAAGGAAAAAAACCCAGTTCTATACTCATCACCATAGTATTTAACTGTCATTTATAAAATGAAAGTCACACCAATTAGCTTTATCTATTATCTCTCTCCTCTCATCCTAACGACCAAATTTCCCTGATCTCCTTCAGGTGCACTATTCCCAGTGGGCTAAATCCTTCATGTTCAGTCTGAGGGAGTCACACTATATTGTCCTGAGCATGAGGCAAACTTTATTTAACAATTGTATTTACCAAATAGAGATATCCAAGAATAATCCACAATCTGTGCATAGTTTAGGGTTCTTAACCACATATTCACAAGGAAAGGAAGCCAGTCCCCTTGCGAGCTGCACTGAGAGCTGTGAGCTGCATGAGAATGGAGAAAGGAGACCTAATTTTTGAGATCCTAGGTTTCTAAGTAGGAACTCCTGTGCACCTCCAAATATGCAGTTCATTGCTTTCTGTTGCAACTCTTAATTATAGAATTAACAAATTATATAGACTCATTTAGGTTTGAAAACACTTTTAAGCTCATGGCGTCTAACTGCTAATGAAGAAACACAGGTCAAAAATATGTCATGGGGAATAGGCAGAACTAAAACCTACCTGGCCTCAGAGAGGTTGTCCTTTCCCAGTAAATTTTTTGTGACCCTGACAAAACTGTTGATGAACTAACCAGTAGACTAGCCAACTTATTCTGCTCAGCACACACACAGCTTCTAGATTTTAGTGAGCTCCCATTTGTGCTGGATTATAAAGCCAGATAAGAGGAGTAAAAAGAAGGTCAAGCAACTTGCCTGCAGTCACACAGTGAGTGGCTTAACTTCTATTTGATGACAATTAAACAAGCACTAAAAATACAAAAAAATCAGATTGACTAAAAATAATAACTGCTTGAAAGTAGAAAATAGGACGGTTAAGGAACCTAAAGAGTTTTTATTTAGCCCCTGAGGTGCTAACCATTTCCAGTTTCAGTTCTTTGTTCTTTTATACCTAAGTCATAGATGGTATTATTTTCAGATCAGGGTCTTTTTCACAGACCTTTCAGAGATCTACAGTCTCTGGCCTTAGAAACCTGAAATCTGAAGGAACAGGTACGTGTGCACAAACCACAGGTGAAGCGCTGAAAATGTGCATGGGATATTGTATTTTTGATCACTTTAATGCTTATGTATGTATATTGATGTATGTGATGCTTCATCAACATGCTCACCTTTGCTGTTTTCTAGTAAGTGCTATAATTTAATGATGTGGTTTTAGGGGTTAGGAAGTTTGTGTATCTAAGTACACTAACTCTGTGTTTAATGACACTTGTGTAAATGGTAGCACCTGGAGTCTTCCTCTCAGTTTCAGCAAGGTACTTAAGCACATGCCTGGCTTAAAGCAAGCAAGCAGTCCCATTGAAGTTAATTAGACTTCCCTTGTACTTAAAGTTAGGCATGTGCTTAAGTACCTTGCTGCATTAAGACCTTAATGAAGATTGGGGTATAACTGCCTTTGTTGCAGTGTGTGTAATGTGAGTCATTTAGTGCATTCCGTGTGGAGCTGGGAGTACAGTAAAGCAAAGCAGAGTACAAACACAGAAAGGTTAGGATGTATATAGTTTTGTAGCTGTTGTGGTCACTGCTCAGGCTCAGCTGCTTATTTTACATAATGGTGTCTCCCAAGGCGTTGTTTTCTATTTTTTTTCCCCCCTGCAGCTCGCAGGACTCACAAGAAGTGTCTGTTGTATTTTAGGGGTTTTAGGTACCAATATTGATAGAAAGATATTGATTTCAGAAGTTCTCCTGGCTGGTTTAAGCATGCACCAGTGTTAACATCTATTCCCTGGGGGACTGGATCTGAGGCCTTCTGAAGTCAATGGGAAGGCTCTCATCAGCTTTAATGGGCTTCAGATAAGGTCTTTAGGAGATGAGAGAATTTCTTTGAGATCTGTGTTTTGTATCTCAGCCAGAAGCCAGCATTGCACTGGCTCTCAGCACTAGGGAAGCAAGCTGGAGGGGGATGGGTGAGGGCAAGAGGGTGAAGGTACACCTTGGACTGAGGAGTGGCTTGAATTGCCACCGCTCACTGCTGTAGTACCTATCTATAAATTAGTATGAGGACAATACTCACTGAAGAACTAACTCAGTCCCAAACAAATTAACAAGGTCTGTGTGGATTACAGCACAAGGTGATACAGTGTCAGGCCAAAGCTGGAAATTTTGCTCTATGTCATTTAGGGCAAAACATCCAGAGATACTGACTTTGGGTTTTTCTTAAAAGGAATTTTACAGGTTACAAGAATAGAAATAGTAAAAGCAAAAGTTAATGCAGCAGCAGGTTGTTTTTCTCATTCATATTCCTATTACTGAGATGAGATGCACCATAAACAGCAGTTTCCAAGAGCTTTACAAAGAGTCCTGCAACTGCTACTGATTAGAGAAAATGATCCTATGCTTTCTATAACCATACTCTTTAACTACTGCTTATTATAGATGTGGTGTAAGGTGGTAGAGTTTATTTCCAAATGAACATTACAAACACACCCTGATATCAATATATGTAAGAAATGTAAGAAAATTGCACCTGTACAGGCAATTCTCATTGGATGCATATAAGCATGGCTTTTGGACACATTGATTAAAAATTAATTTAAAACTGTCTGGAAGGGATTCAATACCAATATTTGGTGGAGATATTTTTTTAAAAATTCTGTTAATTTTGGGGAGGTTAAGGTTTAAGGATGGCAGGAGAGAACATTATATACAGGTCATGAATGCTGTGATTTGAACAAAGGAAGAGAGGCAGTTTGAAAGCATTAAACATATATAGCACAGCATACATTAGACCCCATCAGACAGAACCTTTAAGATCCTGAATTTATCAAATGACAACATTCATTTTGTACTATGTAGAAGACAACAAGAAAGTCAGCAACTTCATATGCTGACATTGCAGTAAAACATGATTTTAATTAGCTCACACAGAGGGCACATTGAGGAAAAAGTGACATTTCATTGAGGAATATACTATTAAACACAACCCTCCTTGACCTGCCATTTATCAGGGTGAAACACAAAAGTCACATGACTCATCCTGTCTTTCTCATTGTCCTTTGAACCCTGGAAATTCATGGTTCATTTTCAGTGACATGGGATCCTCCTGGTTTCTTGACACACAGAAGTATCTTCTGCTTTTCTGTACAGTGATGGAGAGCAAGAGACACAACTCTTTGTAGCAGTAGCCAGTTTGAACATCAAAATAGCTGCAGGACAGGCAGTTTAATTCTTGAAGTTATCAACTGAGAGGAGTTGAGGAAAAAATGGAATGCAAAAAGAATCTTACTTCAGAGAAGCACCAGATTGTCCTTAAATTAGAAAAATTAACCACAAACAGGAGCAAAAAATTTAAATAAACATATAACAACTAACTTAGGGTTAGTATCATGACAAAAATGTGTTAGACTTTGGTTACATGCAAGTCTAAAGTCTATCAGTTGCTCTTATTATAAACACTAATGGGAAAGGTATGCTGTATTGATACCTCAATTTGGACCTCAGAGATGAAGAAAAATGCAAATAGAATTTTACCTTTTTTCCTATGTTCTTAGCAGCTGCTAGACCCAACACCGTAGAAAAAAAAATCAGCAGTCAAATATATCCATGATGATGTTCAGCTTCCTGTATTTCATCAGTCTCATTAATTCCCCTGGAGGGAAACTTCTGTGGTTGAAGTTCAGGAATGAAACTCAGGGGCTTGTCTAGTCCCTAATTCTGCAAGATTCTCCTTCTGAAACTGAGCAAGTTAGTGACCTATTATCTCTGTATCTATAAAATGGGCATACTAACTTTTGTATCTCAAAGAGGTTGTGAGGGTAAGTCTACGAATACCTCTAAGATGTTTAGATATGAGGGTGATGAGTGCCATAGAAAATCGTATAAATAAAATAAAATAAACTGTGAGAGCCTGAGGCACTGGAAGCTGCTGCCAAGGCTGTGCATTTCCACACTCCCCTTACTGCGGGAGATGTGGCTCAGAGCCAATATGCAGTCTGAGAGCAGCTCCTGCATTTGTGGAGTGTGTGTGTTGTTTGTTTATTTGGTTTTCACAAAGGGTACCCACTACATAACCAAGGTAACCACAGTCTGTTTAAAATGGGCTGGTGCTGTGATGTGATGAATCTGATATGCCTAGTTTTGGTTGCTGGCTGATTTTTTTCCTTTCTATTTTTGAGTGACAAATGTATTTCCTAAAACCCTTCAGAAATATTTTATTGGTGTGGGTTGCTTCAGTTGCTCTAATTTTCTTTGGGATTTCTCTTTGTTTATTTGCAGGCTGTGCTGGCAGCTGGCAGGTCTGAGGGGCTAGCCCTGCTACCCTCAGGGCTGCCTCCTCAGCCTGTCCTCAGCACACCACCTAAGGACAGGACCAGCAGTGGGAAACATTTTCCCAGTTTCTTTGGCAGATTTTTGGGACTAAGGTCCTCGTACCAATGCAAACACAGAGAGGGGAGCTCCCACAAAGGAGATGACATTTTCCGTAGCAGCTAGTAAGGGACCCTACCAAACCTTCACCATTGTTGGGCAGCTTTACTCCCTGAATGCTCCTTCCTAATCGGTGGCTGGGCATCATATCACACCTACTCTGAGTAGCCGAGAGACTACATACACGTGTGGTCTTTGATTTTCTTGGTTTTAGGGTTCCCAATCTGCAACATCCAAGTGACTGTGCACAGCTGACATGGTGCAGTGAGGAGAGCACCGTGTTGTTAACACATACCCAGAGAGGAGTAACCCTCCAGGACCAGTTAAAGCAATTCCTGGCACCAGCCCTGGTGAGAAGGGACAGGGGAGTAGCAGACAGTCAGGGCATTCTCACAGAGTCTCAGTGGAGAGATCAGAGGAAGGGCTACAATATCCCATTTGCCTCTAGAGGAAACGCTGGCTGTTTGGAGTCAAGTACCTGCCCAAGTGGATGTGTGGTGAGTGAGCGTGCTTGTGATATCTGTGAGTTTGTGTGTAATCCACTGTACAACCAATATGAATTATGAAATGGGAAAATGAGAAACAGCTATGGTAACATACATCTTTCCTGTAGTTTAATTAGCAAGACCCATGCTTTATCCCAGGGGAAGAGACCATCACAGGAACTGTGCAAAAACACACTTCAAAATAAGCCAAGGCTAGGAGGAATTTATAAACTAGACAGGAGAAGAAAAATCTTGCCCCTCAATCTCCAAAATAAAGGTTTTCTCAAAGAAATGCCTTAAAAGGCGAATATTATTCCCTTGCAATACTCCTGAGAGGCTGAAGGTTGAAACCAAGTTCTTTGCCCTGAAGTAGTGAAGGGCATGACATCTATCAGGAGTGAAAATAAGCATAGTTTAGATTCTCCAGTAATAAACAACCCATGGTTAAACTGCCACCCCTATGCTGGGGCAGAAAGAGGCTGTCCACAGCAACAGCTAGGGCTCGATGAGCTCCTCTTTTAGTTTTTCTCAGCACCAGATCTTGCCTCCCTGTGGCTGCTTCCACTCTGCCTACCTTGGGACTTGAGAACTGGGAAAACACAGCAGGTCTGTCCCCTTGCATCCTATCTCTAGAATCCCAGAACAGGAACAACTGCCTGTGGGAGTCAAGATTCAGGCTTTTCCTCCTTCTTGAAAGACAGGACAGGACAAGAAAGGAGAAAATTAAAGGGAGAGAAGACAGAAAGGAGCTAAGAGAGAAGGGAAAGAGATGCCCTGTGACTGAATGTGGTGGTGCAGAATCATTTTGTTTTACCACAGTTCAAGTTTATTCTTACTTCACAGTTTGTGTTAGTTGTTTTATGTTACATGTACCCTGATGGTTTGTTCCATGTACCCCTTTCTTATTCCCACAGTTGGTTTCTCCCAAACCTTCCCCCTGTCAGTCCTGTCAATCCCTACCCCATCCTCCCTGTCAGTCAGGGTCAGGCCTCTCCCTGTGTTCTGGAAAGATCCAGGGAGAGCATCAAAATGATTGGCAGAGGCCCAAGAACTCCCCCTCCCCTTGTCCCCTGTTGGATGACAAGTTGTCAGTTCTCAGTAGAGCCATCCCTAACCCCTCTCTCATTGGACCTTTGTAATCTCCACCCCTGTGATCCTCCCCTATTCATAAGCTGTGTGCACACAAGTTCTCTGCTCTGTCTGGGCAGGTTTTCCTTGGAATGAATCTCCAGCCTGTTGCACCTTGACAGAGTCCTCCTTTCTTCCTTTACCACAACCACACTTCGCTTCTGCCTCACTGGTATAAGGACCCACTGTGCAGACAGTGGCNACATTTAAAGTAAATGCAGTGAAATTAAACATTGGAGCAGACTGTTCTATGTAAATGTCATGAAAAAGGGGCTGGAGGGTGTTCAAGTCTTCTTGTTGACAATGTCCTTCCATGAGTCCCTGTATCCACCAAACTGTATTTCCTTGAACCAAAACAGCTTGCCTATTAAAAATTCTAACCCTTAAGCAAAATCTTTTTTGTTGGATTTTGAGTCCAGACCTTCTTTTCAGATTGAGCAGGAATATGAGTAAGAGGCTTTTCTGTTCTTCTTGGAAAAACATGCCAAAACTCCCTTCTTTATCATCTTTAGATGAACTAAATGCATCCAGGCTTTTTGAAGGTCTTCATAGGCTTCTGATCATTCTTGTCAAAAAGATATATGTCAGTTCTGAAGTGTGATATTCACACATTTTTATTAATGCCTTCACAAAATAAACAGAAATTTATTTTATTTTAAATATTATGTATATTTTTCTCTTGTATTTGCAACACAAAATAAATTTTATTTTTTTTCTTCAGAAATTTGCTCATAACACATCAAGCCTGCAGTAGGGATGACCCATATAGCTACTAATTCCTAAGAAAAAATTCTGTCTGATCAGCTACAGTCTATCCTGTATTTACTGAACATTTATATTTTAAGTAGTGCCTTGCACTTGTCCTTTATGAATTTCATACTCCCTCCCTGTATTCTTTTCCAGATCATTTTGCAAATCTACCAAGGTCATTTTGAATTCTCAGCCTTTCTTGCAATGTGCTCTGGTTCTTTCTTCCTACCCTCCTCGCATTTGCATGACCAGTAAGGATATTTCTCCATTTCATCACTCTGTGTGTGTTAGTCTCCATGTACCTGTATGAAAAAAGAAAATGGGAAGAGTGGACCTTTTGTGCATCTGATTGTTTATGTGTTAGAAGCAGCATGAGATGACAGATGTCATCTAAGTGACAATGTTGCTCTGCAACAGTTTTTTCACTCAGTGAAACGATCATACTTGAGGAAACCAGCACTTTGAATATTGATCAGTGTTGGTAATCTTAAAACCTACCACATTACTTTCATTTTGTCTTGGTAAAATGAAACTTGGGTAAAGAACAATACATACATATTTACTCATATTCTTGTATATAAATATACCTTTGTGTGCATGCAAGTGTATGTATGTCCAGATCCATTTGTTGCTTCAACTGTTCCTAATACAAACAAATAATAAATAAGGGAGCCAAATAAACTAATAAAGTAAAATTAACTCCTTGGAGGGACTCCTACATTTCAGTGGAAAATTCCCATAATTTCTGACGCGTGGATAGGACATCATCTTTCAAAATCACACTGTGTCTTTTTGTTCTGCACAGAGCTGAGACCTGAAAATGAATGTACTGAGGCCTATTTCCATTGCTTTTGAGCAAAGGCTTTTTCATTTACTTCTCAGCATAACAGTTGGACTGCACAGAAGCACTGGAGCTTAACAAAAAAGACTCTCATCTCAGACAAAAACTGTAATTATCACAGGGGAACAAATTAAACAGAAAACCCTGCTGGAATGAGATTTCCACATATTTAGAGTGTGTTAATACCAATAATATGGTACATACTAACAATAGAACCTTTCCATAGCTTTTGTAGTATCAGATATGAATAAAAATATGTATGATTACACTGCCTCAAAAGAAACAAGATGTTCAAACTCTTTTGTGGATTATTTTTTAAATGTTTTAGAGGTGTGGAAATTAATTTGAGAAAATTTAGTGTATTTTATTTACAAGTGTTTCCATTTTAATCAGTACTCATCACAATAGTATTGATCTAGACAATAAAAGAGAATTAATTTCAAATACATTTGCTAAAGTACAGCATGCTATGTACAAAAATACACTTTTAACATTTATTTTACCTTTATTATATTTTTATTATTTACAATTATTTTTCTATCTGTTCTGTCATCTGCCAATCACATATATTAGGTGTCCATTAAAATAGGCATCTATGAAACAAGCAGACTCAGTACAACCAGTCAAGTGTATTTTCGTAAAGGATGAAAATGCCAACACCGCAACAGTTGCAGGTAAACATATATGTTTGTGCATATATGTGTATGTGTGTGTATCTAATGATGGAAACTACAGAAGGAAGTGTGTCAGCAGATTTATTCATGCCATAGGTCTTACAGACAATAATTATTGTTTCATAGTATTATCAGAGTCTTATGTCATGATGTGTATATAAACTGCAATAAGATTTAGTTTTGCTTCAAGGTTCAACAGTCCTTCCCCTAACAATGAATATCATGTGCATCTCTCTTTCTAGAACTTGAAACTATGGCATGTATTAAGCCCGCCTATGAGTGTGAACATATATTTATATATATAAATCTCTTTTGTGTGCATATAGATGAATGTTAGAGTGTCTTCATCTGTTTCCAGATGCACTCAGTCCCTGAATGATTGACTTTTAATCATAGTGTTAGATAGTACTATTCAATTTTAAAATAATTATGATAATTTTTTCATTTTCTTTTTTTTCCTTCCTTTTAAAATTATTCTACTGGAACTAGAACAAATCTTGCATTTTTATAGAAATAAATAAATTGTAAAGCTCTGTAAACAGCAAACATTTTTATGGTGTGATGAAAATATCCTGTTTGAATCTGCACAGACAATATTTATGTTATTTTCTTTTTTTAAGGACTTATCTCCATAACATTAGTTACACATTTAGATCAATATTTTTAAAGGTTTCTCTCTCTTTTTTTTTGTTTTTAATATCAAATGCTGTAATGATTTGTATGTTTACCTTGATAATATACACTTGTCTCTTTAAGATGACAGCAGATGGTCCAATGAGAAGTGGCAGAACTAAATGCTGAAAATATAGCAGCCCATCTCAAGCTCCCTTAACCATAAAATCTATGAATTTATGCTCAACTGAGCAATAAGACATAGATAGTCATGAAATGTCCAAGGGTGAATCAGGGTGGTTGAAAGTGCACCTATTTCCTCTGCACAATGAGAAACTGTTCAATGCACTGTCTAAACGCACAGGCAATATTTAGTAGCTTTATTTATCAATTAACTGCTTCCATCATGGTCAGACTGTGTACATCATAGTGTGCTGCTGAGAATTGCTGTACTACTTTGCCTTCCAGCCTTCTGTGGGCTGTTTTGTTAATGCACGTTCAGTAGCTCTCCAAGGTTAGTTAAATGCTGGCATTCCGGCGTGAACAGTTTGATAGTCTGGGGATTAAATCTTCAGAGGATGTAAGTCAGTGCATATCCGCATGGCATCACAGTTTGCATCACAACACCATCAGATCCATTACTTAACACATAATTTCAGGTGATGTGTGATTTCCCAGACAGGACTTTATCCTTCTTTGTGTCTGTATCTATCTCTCTGTCATTCCCTGCACCTCCCATTGTAGGTTACATTCTCTGCTCCACCTGTTCCACAACACACAACCAAACAGAGTAACAATGGTCTG
Organism: Aegithalos caudatus; assembly: GCA_013389925.1. Taxonomy (NCBI): domain Eukaryota; kingdom Metazoa; phylum Chordata; class Aves; order Passeriformes; family Aegithalidae; genus Aegithalos; species Aegithalos caudatus. The sequence goes on along the minus strand of WEIU01010519.1, from coordinate 25,995 downwards.
CTGTGTTAATCAAATGAAGAAACTACACCAGAAAAAGTATTTTAAACCATGGATTTTCTTCTGAACCATGCTATGTCAGCTCCATGTTCTCATTCTCAAATTACTTCTGGTGTTGAACCAGAGGATTGCAGATCTGTTCCTCTACAGAGGAACAGCAAAACCATATTACCTGATTAGCCATTATCTCTGCTGTATTTGTTTTCACCATCCTTAGGCTTACTGGAATGCAAAACCATTGCCAACATGATCCAGATCTTCTTTGGACACACAAACCAATAAATTGTGTATTTTGAAAAAAGTCAGTGTATTTTCTGAGGAAGCTCAAGGAAAGTGAGTGTACCATTTGATGTTAATAAAGCAGGCAGGCAGACACAGCAGATCAGCATCCAGAGAAAGGGAAAGATGCCACCAGAGAAACGGACTACTTATCATCCTTTTCTGTCAAGACATTATGGGCCTGGCTGTGATGTAGCATGGCCATTTTCTGCATAAAGTTAATTTAAGCAGCCCAGGACAGATAATTCCCCTGCAAGAAATAATTCCTGCTTATTCTCCAAGCTGCCAGTGTAACGGAGGAAAAGAGCAGAAGCAAAGGGAGGAGGTGGGGGCTGTTGTACCTAATGCGCTGTGTCAGTCCTCAGTCCGGAATCTGAACTAGCTGCATGGTTGAGATTGTTACAGTTATTTTACAGGTGGATAGTTTGGGAAACAAAGTTCCAAGGCTTGAACAAACCAAAAAGCAATCACAGTCACCAGGGAACACTGGATCTTCATTCTCTGTTTTCTGAAGGTAGGAGTTGGAGACAGAGAGAGAGAATATGCATAATGTATTTTATATGCAAAACACAGTACTATATAAAAACAAAGATCACTCACAGTTTTGCCATACATATATATAGCATAACATTAAAGAAATTGCTCATCAAAAAAGCACAGTGATTACACAATAAAACATTTTGAGCAACAGAGATATAGCCTGGGCCATTCTCCAATGAAGAATTTTAAATTAACTAATGCAATTATTTTGACAACTGTAATTTCGGTAAAATTAAAATTCTTGATGTTGTATTTCATCATTAACACATGGTTACAAGAGCAATATATGTCTCCCTTTATATTTGTCAATGAATTGTTCCAGAATGATACAAAAATACTCTTACTTCCTGTAGTTGCAATTTACTCTATATTTTGCTCATTTGCCATCATGTGAAAGAACTAGTTTTGAGCCTGCCTTTGTGATTTAGAGTTGAATGTAGTGCTCTACAGGGTCAGAGTGTTACAAACTCTGCACTTTGGCAGTTGTGGTAGACAAAAATACATCAGAAAAAAACTATATATCTGCTTGAGCTATTCAAAAAGTGTATTGCATATTACAGCATCCAACCTCTAAGTGACCAGCCCTGGGTGTGTGTCACATTGGTGGGCTGCCACATCAGTTGTGTGCAATCCTTGCACACCTCAGTACTGAAAAAGAGGCTCCATCCTTCCCAGTGCCCCATTGCCCCAAGGACTCATCCTGACCAACTGAGTGCTGCAGAAGAAGGTGGGAAGGTTGTGCAGTTACTTTTTCCCTCTTTGCAAGTCTATTCCCTTTCCCTTTCCCAGGTCTGTGACTACTTCTAGTGCAAGTTCTAAATGAAGTTTTCTTCAAGTTCTCTGGATTCTGTGTAAAGCCATATTCTGCTATGTAAGGAGGGAATGAAGCTTATTCAGCTGGTAATCTTTCACTTTTAATGAACTTTTAAATGAGCCAAATATTCTTGGCCAAGTGACCACCCACCTGTGGAGGGAGTAAAGGTTAGTTCTATTCCCCTTCAAGATCCACTTAGCAAGTTTCAGAATTGCAGTTCCAAATGTCAAAGAAGGAGGTACTCAAGATGAAAGTTCTAGGAAAAAAACCAGCCAGAGTCTAGAAGAAGAGCCTCTGATAAACAAGGGGGATGAGGGACAATCTTTCCATTACGTCAGCAAAGAAGTTTCCTTTCAGAATACCTGAGGTACCAACAGATAATGTATCCTACGCACCCTTTTCTTGTGTGCCTTGAGGCAGAGACTGGGAATGTCTGTAGGATGTCTCTTCTGGTGGGCCACAATTTAAAAATACTATTCCAAGAAAAACAGCTGTGATCCCAACAGGGGTTGGGAGGAAGAAATCTTCCTACTCGAGTGTCCTTATGACATTACAGTACATATATTTAAGTCACTGAAGGTGTGATTCTATCCTCCCAAATTAGGTGAATATCTATTCTCCTTTGAGTCAGGCTAATTAATTGCATCTTCATTCTATGCAACAACAGACAGCAGAAACTACTAGGATAGTTAGCTGGTGTTGCCTGGTATGTAACAACACTGTTTTTTCTGACCTGATTAATAAATGAAAACTGAGTGATTAAATTAACTTCAATACTTTCACAGAGCTCCTGAAAATAATTTTGAAAGTTGCAATAGGTATTTTTAAAATAATATATCTATCTCTATTGGGAAGAATATAGAAGTAATCATGTAACTACTGGAGACCAAAAAATCCTGCTTTAACAATCTAAAAGACAGTCTGTGCAACTTCTTTTCATGAAATAAAGTGAGTAGTCCTTGGAGGAACAACAAGAGGATGCAAGTGATCTACTGACTCAAACTCTTATATTAAACAACCTTAAGAATAGAAGTTTGCAAACCCACATATGTTTCATTGTTTAGTCATAAATTAAAAGCTGATGCAGAACAAGCAAAATGAAAACCCATTTTTTGTCTTTATTTTTGTTCTCATCTTTCAATATTTTAGAGGCATTTATAGCTTAGTATACCAGTGATACCAAAAGCTTTTGAGAAGCTTTAGATTCCTAACAAAACCATAGGTTTTACTATGTCAGATATACAGAAGAAAAATTCTTCTGAACTGAGTTGAACAGGGCTTCTGTTTCCAGTATTCATTTACTAAAAGATAAATTGTACAACATAATACATTTGCAATTCCACTTTGCCTTATAAACCTTATTTCTTTGCAGTTGCAAGGATTTGGGTCCATTGATCCCTGCAAGTTGTTTTCATCTCTTGCTATCTTTTTCCCTTAACATTTTAGTTGTTTGCAGGGATTAGACCCTTTTGCTACCCAGACATTACCACAAGTATTAATTTGGTGCTTCAATAGTTTCCTAGGTGTCCTTTCTGCTTGAGAACACTGACTTCCTGACCCTCAGCATCTGCACACTTCAGTAGTCCTAAGCTCTCTGATTACCAGCCCATGGTCAGTGGTATGGGTGTCCCTCAAGAGTTCCACTTTGGGAACATGAAACCAGGTAATTCTGGACATACAGCATCTTTGGAGAAAAGTCCTGGTTTCCTTTGTGATGCACATCAGAAAGAGAAAATCTCAGCTGATTTCACACTGTGGATTTCGTAAGCATTTTTTTTCTTCACTGTCCCTTTCTTCCCACCAGGTTCCCTTCCAGCTATGAAGGATAAGAACAGCACCCACTTCTTCCACAACCTAACACAATGCAGGCTGAGTTCCTTGGCAATGCAAACCAGTTCCGAGTATCTTTTCAAGTTTGGAGATCCAAGCCTTCTTTGCAAGTTCAGCCTTGTAAATAATTAATGGGATAATCTTCATTATTTTTTCTAATTGCTAGTCTCTCCTTCTTATCAACATTTCAATTGAATACTGCCATTCTTTCTGTCTCTGTTGGTTTGGGTTTTTTTGTTCAGAGAGCTCTGTCTTTCATTTTCTCTCCTTCACCACATCACCTGTATATTCTGCAGTTGATTACACATTCATTTGTCAGACAAGCCTAACCACACTGGCTGAACCTTGCCTTTCTTAAGACAGGCATATAATTCCATGTGATTCTTTTCTGAACAGTGCTTCACTTTTAATAGTGACCAGCTTTGGCAATTTACAGCCCTATACTCTTATGTAAAACGACACAACAGACACCTTCATGTTGTCAGCAGGTTTCTAATGTAAAGATATTCTTTCTCTCTATTTTCACATAAACTCTGGTAATACAGATGCTTTAGTCCTTCCTTCTTCATCTGAGACCTCTTGACTCCAGCACTGAAGCATGCCCCAGGTCTCACTCGCTGCCTGCTGCAGTGAAATACACATATGCAGAGACCAGAGCAACTTTGTTCTGGAGGCAGAGGTCAGCCCAGAAAGTGTTTGGATTATGGACAGCTGTGCTTTGTGGAGAACCTGACAATGTAAGGCTTCTTTCTGTTTAGGATGGTGCTGGAGTGAAACCAAAACTGAGACTCCATTGAAGTCACAAATTCAACTTGCCCGTTAATATAAATGATTTTTTGTGTGCTTCCCTCAGCTTCACCAAAGAACATAATTCTTCTTTTTTTGTCCTCTAATAAATAAGTTTATTTTATCCTGTTCATCTGTCTGTTTCTCTATTTGATCTTCTTTATTGTTTGTTTTTATCTCAATTACTGTTCACTCTGGCTTTTATTATTAATTTTTTTCTATCGCTTTATAACATGTTAGAGGGGGATACAAGTGGATGCTGAACTAACCTGCTTTTGGCTTTAAGAGTAGGTCATAAAATAATGTAATGATCTGTAGAGATTCAGGTCATGTCTTCAGTTGAAGATAAAGTGTTTTTTACCTCTGTCACTCCAAGAAAATTAATGTAGCCTCTACTTGCCTCTCTCCACCTTGGTATCCCTTATTAAACTTAGGGCAATTATGATCTGAACATTTTTAGGATGAAAAACATCAGGGATCACCCGAGGTTAATGTCAATTAATAGGTTGTGGCAGTTATGGAATAACTGGCAATTTGGATGAGAAAATGAAAGAAACAAAGAAGCAGGTAAAGGTAGAAGGAGATAATATTGTCTGGCTTAGAAAGCAAATATAAAAATCCAGTAAATACTGATACTGATAAAGGAATCAATAGACGTTAACTTCCATAGTATGTGTCAGTCCATGCTTTTATGTCACACTGGTAACTTGCAGCAATGAACGGCAGTGTCTCTATAGCCTATATTTTGTCAAGGAGTTTCACTGGGCACATGGGAGCTGTCAAGGCCTGGAGAGGTGATCTGTCAGAAAGATGTCTGCAGCATTAAGTGTTTAATACCATTTTAATAAGACCTGGAGCATCTGTTTTGCAATTCCTATATGTATCTGTGAATGGCTGTGTAATATTTTAAAACACTTCTTCCTTTTTATCTTCAGGTACAATCGAGCCAGATCCTTTACAGACGTAATTTTCTATGGTTCTTTTGATTTCACCAGGATTGTGCCATCTAAAGCTAAGACCCAAGAGATTTTATATCCTCTGAGTACCATACATCCTGGAGAAAACAGATTTATGTAGAAAATGGTTTTCACCTGGCATAACATACCGTGAAGGAAAAATGAGAGACAATAAACTGACTGCTTTCCTAAGTTAGAACTTTCTCTATTTCAGTTAATGAAGTAAAAAATAAGACATTATCTATTATTGCATTTCTTTATTATTGAATCAACTTTAAATAAAAGTCTTGATTAATATACATTAACGTATTTATGTGGTTTTTTAATACATATAAGATATTTTAAAAATGCACATTGGATCTGATTTTTCAATTAGACACACATTAGAATTTAACACAAACTAAGTGTGACACTGTCAAATTTATATTACCTTACCATGAACTCATATTTCATGGGAGATGACGAGCCGTTTCAAAATCTTACTAAGTATTAGAAACAAAATATGATTTCATGAAAAAGGTGTTATCATCGGCGTCACAGCAACTGCACTCACAAATCAGGCACACAACTGAGCATAAAATATATGTTGGTAATAAATTTGAATTTCAGACAATTATGTCTTGCACCTATCTTGTAATTTCCATATTATTTTTATCTGATATTGAAGGCCATAGATTTAATGATCTTTTGAAGACGTCCAGTGTAATTTTTAGCTTCCTGATGCACCCACATTTGGATGTATGAAATGCAAGGTATGTTATGAAGAAAGGGTAAGAAGAAAATCCAAAGTAATAAATAATTATGTGCATACAAGAAATACCAAATTCTCTTGGATTACAACAGTTGTATTTTGAAGACTTGTTCTTTTTTTTTTTTTTTTTAAATTCCTTCTTTCATCTCAGACAATATTTTGATGCTGCCAAATATCCACTATTCAGTGTCATTGCAATGTTCAGTGGTGAGGTTTCTGTTTCACTGAACTATTACTTCTTTCTTTTTTATTTGACTTCATGAATTTAAGGCTTGCAGTTTATCTTAAAAGCATGTAATGAGAATCATGGAACCATGGAATATCCCGAGATGAAAGGGACCCACAAGGATCATCGAGTTTAACTCCTGACCCTGCACAGGGCAATCCTAAGGATCCCACCATCTGCCTAAGAGCATTGTCCAAATGCTTCTCGAATTCTGTCAGGCTTGGCACTGTGACCACTGTCCTGGGGAGCCTGTCCCAGTGCCCAACCACCCTCTGGGTGAAGAACTTTTCCTAATGCTTAACCTAAGTCTCCCCTGACACAATTTCATGCTGTTCCCTTGCATTCTGTCACTGGCCACCACAGAGAAGCGATCAGTGCCTGCCCCTGCACTGATCCTCATGTGGAACCTCTAGACTGCCATGAAGCCTCCTCCAGACTGAATAGACCAAGTGACCTCAGCTGCTCCTGGCATGGTTTCTCCTCTAGAACTCTGTCTAAAAATGATTTTGTTTGCAACATCTTCCTTGGGCAGATTTCTAGGGAAAATCAACTAACTTCATACCCTATATCCATAGGATTTAAGAAAAATAAGATTCTCTACCTAGCCAGAGGAAGAGTATTTGTAAATAGAAACAGGGAATCATGTTGCATTTTAATGGTTGTTTAGTAAATTGATGTGCAGCTATCTCTGAGACATATTTCAATTTTAAGGCTGGGGAACATGGTGAATTCCATAAAAATAATGCCCTGAACACAGCTCCAACATATTCATGTATGTTTGAATCTTAATGGTATGTGTCTGTTCTTTATGTTTGAAACTGTTATTCTAAAAGAAGGAGAAAAAAAAAAAGAGGTAAATTTTTCAAAAAAAGAGCAAAAAAAAATCCATTTCATCTTACCCAAGATGTAACATTTTTAAAGCCCACTTGGTAGTGAAAAGTAGGGAGATAATATGTGTATTATTTAAAATTATTGCATATCTTCTTACTTAGAACATAATTATATTAGTACAGTTGACGACAAAAAAAGGAAATAAATTCACATTAGTTTGTTGAATCTGTGTTAGCGGACATCCTTGGTGTGTAATTCAGATTAATATTTATAGCTCTGCATGAATTTCTCATACTTTGCTCTGTAAATTTAGTTTGGAGGACACCAACAACTGTGCTTAGTTTGTGATGCAATGAAAAAGTCCATGCTGATTGAAGTCCAAAATTATTTTCAAATATAAATGTGTATTCGTGCTTCTGGTTTTCCAAAATGGCTGATCTAAAAAAAGCATCCCAAGTTTTCTTTTTTTTTTTTTTTTTTGAAAGTCTCTCAGCGTCAAGATACGGTGTTCCTACATTATAATGTGAAAGATGGAATTCCACGTGTGTACGTAATTTTTTCGAAGCAAAAAAAAGCCTCTTTGAACTTTCATCTTAAAATCTAAGTCACGGTTGAATCTCTTAGAAAGATTCCTCATCTGTTCATTAGAATTCTGTCTCTGCATTCATAGTTTCCCACATCTTTTTTAAATGCTTTTCTAATTTTTTTTTCTTCTAAGTAATATTTTGAATTAGCAAGAGAAGTCTACTTTTTCCATACTTTTCTGTATCCAGAAGTTCTAAGATCTTTCCAAACGAATCAAATTGACAGCGTATTGGAGGCCGTTTGCTGAAGCAAAAGGCAGCAGTATTGGTCACAAAGACAACCACTCCAGTACCTGCAATACCCATAGAAAAGTTATATCAAGAAAATGATCTCATATGAAGGAAGACAAACTCTTCAGGAAACTAGCAAATTATCCTCCACTGGATGGGATTTTGTGTTAAAATTGTCTTTGCAGGTAGCTAGAATTTATGAAGAAAAATATGTTCTTTTAAATAAGAAATAGCTTTTAGGGTCTAAGGAAACATTTTAAACTAATAAATGCTCAGATTGATGCATGAATTGCAATGCACATGTATTACCAGTTATTAACGTAAAAGATATGCCCCAGATTAAAGAAAGTCAATGTTTGTGCCTAAATTCAGTAGACCCCCAAAAATATTTGAAATATTATTCTCCTGTCAATAGATAACACATTTTAAATCCAGTGTCTGTATTCACAGTTGAATCAATGGAAAAATGTTTGTCTAGACAATGACAATGAAAAAATCACAATACATGAAAATTTTACTCAGTTTATGAGAGTAGTTTTTTGCTTTGCTTGTTTTTTGTGTGGTTTTTTGCTTGCTTTTGTGGGTAGCAATATCTAGAATAGAGGCAAATTGTAAATTTTAGCAGTGTTTTAGGAATAGTTCCTGGCTTTATTTTCCTAAACTGTGCATAGATAGGTTCTGGCTTTACTGCTATGTGCTGGTTTTCTGATATTAATTTGAGATGACATAGATAAGAGAAGCAATTCCATTCATGAAATCAAATTCTGCTTCTAAGTATGCCTTTTAAGAAAAAGGATGATCTGTATTTCTTCTAAGTGTTTGCAGGTCGTGCATCTGTGTTAACTAAAATAATGAAAGTCAGGATTGATGATTGGCTGATTCAGTGAAGCTCTTTGCCAACAATTTTCAAAGATTAGGAGGTTGTTGGAAAGATATCAATGAAGGTTTAGGGATCACTGTCTGAAGTATTCTAAATTAACAGCTAATGGATGTTTTTAATAGCTCTTTTATAGATGAGTGCAGCTGAATGTAAACCGACAAGAAAGCTCAGCTTTGCTTGATACGAGCTTTAACTTTTTTTCACACATGATAACCTGCCTCTGCACTAGCTTTCTCACTTTGTTTCTGCATAGGGTAAAAATTCATTTATTTTATAGTTAATAAACATATCCACACACACTTTAATCTTTTAAGGTTTGTGGGGTGTTTTTTTTTAGTAAAGGTTTTGTTTTTTTTTTTTTTCCTCAAATGTTGCATATACCCAATGCTGCATTGCTCTTTTCCAAAGATTTGTTCATCCATCCTGCTGTTTCTGGCAAAGTTCAGTTCTTGCAGAAATGGTGAGCAGATATGAAAAAAAATGAATACTCTTTGATTATAGCTGGTGTAATCAAGTTGTCTGACCTTCCTGGTGCACAAAGAGACCTGACTTGGTTATTCAATATTCAATTTCAGTGGCCCAAAGAGATGAATAAATATAAGGGAGACAGAGTTCATATGAAAGTATACCATTGGGACAGAAAATAAATGTCTTGAGGTTGTTTTTTGCACTAGAGCTCATGTGATTCTGATCATCTCCATTGATGCCAACGGGCTGTCAAAAGAGACAGTATTTTTGTCATAGAATAGGAAAAGATTTGACATCATTGGTTCTACCTAGTTCACAGGTGTTTAAAATTATCTAAGTGTTTTAACTCTCAAAATTTTGCCAAGAGGGATTCAGTGACTACCTCTTTCAATAAAAAACACTTTGTGCTTTTATGTTTGCTCTTTTTCACTTCTGTACTATGAGTATATCAGAAGAATAAGAAATATAGTTTAATATTTTGCATTTACCTTAAGGTAGACAAATTAATCAGCAAAAAGACATCTTTTCCTCATACTGAGGATTTTTGTTAATATAGAAACAAATATTTTAAAATATCCAAATGAAAACCCACACATATTCTTAAAATGGACCTGATGTCAAAGATATGTCAGTTAAATGTCATTTCAGAACTATTTGTCAAATTGGAAAAAGGCTATTTCTACTCAAAGGCTGTGCAAGGAAAACATGATACCACTGGATGTATATGTGTGGATAGCTAAGTCAAACTACATATATCTAGTTACTGTAATTGTAGCTTAGACATCTAGGACCAATGTGAAAAATACATTTAGACAATATGTTTTGGTGTTTGAAACTGGAGTGGAGACACGCTATAGAAGTCTTTAGATTATGTATCAATTAAAAAGTTATTTAATTCCATTTTTTTTCTTGTACTATTGTAGTACCTCCTGTAATGATGAATTCCAAGAACTAGATATCAATTGATACCATCCAACAAGGACAGAAATTCACTTGTTTCATTTTTAATAATTGCTATGAGAAGCAAGAAATGTCAAACTTTTTTAAAGCTTTCTACATTAAACATCTTTATGAGAATCTGAGTAACATCTTGAACAGGAGTATATGTAAAGTATATAAGGAAGTTTTACAAAAGATTTCAGTCTACTATCAATACAAGTTGGTGTATTATGATCCTTTATTTGTAAGAAACCATTAACTTCTTAATGCATTGCAGGCAGTAAGATTCTCAAGCATTTTTAAAGCTTTCTTCAATCAATTAAAAAAAAGGAAAAACAGGATTGGCTGATATTGAAAACAAAGCATATACTGTGTGCTTTCCCCTGATACTATAAAAAAAAATTGAAAAATACAATCTTATTGAGGGAATATTTTAAATTTCTTTAATCTTCAAAAATACCTCAGTAATATTTCATACAATATCAGTAAGGATATATCAGTAGCACGGGCAAGTGATTCCTATCCCAAGAAACCATCACATAGACACAGAGAAAGAAACATCATTAGTAGAGTTTGCATCTTCAGATCTAACTCTCTCTTTTTTTTTTTTTTTCTTTTTTTTTTTTTTTCTTTTAATATTTATACCCATTATTGTTTTTATGTCATGATGATGCTTTCTAAGACAGAAAGGCCAACTTCAGTGATAGAGTTCTATGACGAAACTGCTAATCTGTCTTTAAAAAAAATGTATATATAGTATGATTGAAAAGAAAGTACTAAGTACAGATACTGCTTTCTGCCACCTAGGGAAAGCTATCTCCGCACAACTGTATTCTTAAGCTACCACCAAATATTTTAGAGGAATAAATCTCAGGGAGAAAAGCAGCATCAACATTTTTAACAGATTCAAGATTCCCATCAGAACAAGCATTCAGGAAATTTGTTCTTTCAGGCTGGAGAAGAGTGAAACAAAGTGTAACTTTAACACATTTCTAGGGAAAATATGCATTAATTCCCATCTTTAGTTCTGTGGCTGAGTGGCATCTTTGGAAGAGTGTATGCAATGTGTCAGCAGCTACACTTACTACCTCTGAAACTAGGCTTACCAGCCTTCCCAGGTTTTGCACCTTTTCTCATATTATTTTCCTGTTATGTTTTACTAGTTCAATTGCTCTTCATTAATGACTAAAACAAATCTTATACTGCTAATGCAGATTTTGTTGGTACCTTATTTTGGTGAACTGTTCAAACAAGCTATGAAATAAACCCCTTTGGATAACTTATGAATGACCTGAAGCTTCTAGGAGCTAGTGGTAGGTGACAAGAATTTAAGTAGTTTAAACAAAGGGCAAAATAACAGGGCCTTGCTTTTTATGTGTAAGGCAATAGGAAAAACACAGCTGGTGCTGGTTCCAATGGAGATGGGAAGCACTCACAGTCCTTTAGGCAGGCTAGATAACCAACACTGTGCAAAGGACTACTGTCCACTTGGTGACAACATTTTAGGCCTTTAACTGAAGCACCTGAACTCCTATTTTCTCATCTAACCTTCCTTGAACTCGGGTTGCTGCAAATGATATTGCCTACGTTTGGAACCGTGCCACTAGGCTGTGCCAAACTTGGTAACTCACATAAGGATCCATGAAGTCAGGGCTGAATCTCCTGCAGACAAATCCTGTGCAGGACAGGTATCAGAAAACTCCAGGGGGCTGTGTGGCAATGCATCTCCTCCAGCAAGAAACACAGCTTGATTGAAGGAAAGCCCAGAGGCCATAAAATGCCTTCAAAAGTGGCTCCAGATGAAGCACACTGGCTGGAGCAGTCATCAAAAACAATATAACACAGCATTGTGGTCATTGTCATCACTATCACTGGGAGTTGTAAGAATGGTTTGAGGACAGTTTTATTATCCAATTTGTTACATCATATTAAAATACTGTGGTGCATAGTACTGGAAAATGGTATCTGAGAGTCATTAATAAATACCTGGGCCAGAATAAGACAAGGTTATCACCTTTTTGTCAAAGTAATAGAGATACTTCTCTTAATGAATGGCCCCAATCACTGTTGGACAATAAATATAAAAGCATACAGATGAAAAGGTTTCTCAGACTAGAGAACAATAGCGAGATATTACTAGTTGGTTTCACAGATCCAGACAAAGTTAATTATTAGTAAAAATTCTTTTTGTCATAATAATTGCAATAAGATTGAATAGAAGAGGATATATCTACAAGAGTATTTTTCATTTCTTAGACTCCCCTTCCAGATATGGGAGAATATGTGGAAGTGAGTCTGTGTTTATTGACCTTGGCAGATCAAAATGCAAAAGGTTTTGCCCTCAAATGTCACCCATGGTTTAGAGTGAAGAACCTTTTATTAACATTTTCAGAGTTTCTGGGTATATTTCCTTTAAGAATTCCCTTTTTAAAATCTGCATGCTAAATTATTCTGCACCCCTGTCAGATCACCTATGTTCCATTGAAGCAGGACATATTTTTGCTCAAGTTATGCAGAGGAAGAAATCCTCACTTTTTAGCCTTCAGTTGGATACTAAAAAGTTAGGGAGGAAGAAAGAAATTTTCTGTAAAGCTCAACTTAAAAAAATAAAAGCAAACAAAACCCTTTTCATATTAAATATTGCAATCTAGGCAGAAAAATATGTCAAAATAAGTACTAAACAACTGACAAAATATCAGTATTTTAGAACTTATTGGATTATTGTGGTGAATTGAAGAAAGTTTAAAATTTCTTAGCCTATATTTTAAAGAAACATGCAATCCTAGTTCAAATATTATCAATTAACTAGTCCTCTTGGTCTAAGAAATATTGAGTTTTTATCTTTTTAAAAAATTAATTCCTCAAAATTCTTTGTCATGGGTTAAAAGTGGAATATGACCTTGCAAGGACCGTAGAGCCCTTAAGGATGGAGGAGCACCTATGGGAGAGGCCAGCCCTTGGCGATTGACGTTTGGTTTCAGCCATTGAGGGGACAGGAAAAATGACTCCTTGGAGAAACTGTGTAAGCTGTGAATCACAGGACCCTCTCTCTCTGCCGCGGGATGTCACGAGGTAACACCGTACTGTGATTGCTGTGCAGCCGGGTCGGACTGGGCCGGGCCTTTGGGAGCCACTGTCCCATGGGAGGAGCAGCCCGGCCGTGCCGGTGGGTCCGATCACAGTGAGCAGTGGAGAAGGGGAGGAAAAGCCCTGGTGGATGCCGCTGTCAAAGGCTGGGATGGGGGGGGGATGTTCCACCCCCTCCCTTGGCCTCCAGGGGCCAGTGCTCCCCACCCTCTCCCAGGGAGCAGCCGCTCTGAGCCCCCCAGGCTGTGATACTGAGGGGTGGATACTGAAAGTATCCACCAACTCCCCACAGGCATGGCTTGGAGATCTTGGCAGCTCCTGCGGCAGGGACCTCGTTACCACTGCGGCCGGGGCATGTTTTACTCTTTCCTTGCCAGCAGATGAACTTTTCAAAGCACTGACCCTTTACCCCAGAATGAAGACAAGGCAAAGTGATTGAACCATAAAAAGGCATGGCGTGAAATGGAGTCAGTGAAGAAGGAGTAGAGAGACTATTCGAGAGAAGAAAAGGAGTAGCCCATATGGCTGTAATGTTTCTGTATTTATGGAGAATGGACCTTCTTTTCCTGTAACATATAAATGATGGTTTTAGGGGGGGGAGGGAGGTGGGAATGCATGGCTCTATTTGGAAGTGATGTGAGGCCCTTCGCTCATAGGGAAAAAGGAGATTTTTGCAGTTTGATGATAGAAGAGGCATTCTTAATACCCCAATAATCAGTTTATNTTTTTTTTTTTTTTTATGTGTGCAGATAAACTATCTTTTATAATTTTAAGGTAAGCCTGTTTCACTTTTTGAGTTCCCCTAGTCATATATAAAATAATAGTAAACACTAAACCATCACATTCTTGAAAAGAGCCATGCTATCTATTAAGGCAAAACATGATCATACAATCTTGCTTTTGTGTTTTGACTAAGAAAGCAAAGAAATGTTCTTTAAAATGATTATGTGGTAGTCTGAGTATTTTCTTTCATCTTAAAGTGAAAATCTGAAATGGTTTAAATGTATTTTACACCAATACCTCTATCATATTCCAACACGAACCAGACCAGCAAATACATTATGGCAGGTGGTTAAACTTCATCAGTGTCGAGGAAAGGTAGAAATACCTTGGTTATAAGAATGAAAGAATTTAACCTGGTTTTAAAATGCTAGCCAAATTTGTGTTTGTCTGTATCTCATCATCTCCTAGATTTTTTTTAACAGAAATTTTTATTTCAGATATAAAATAATTGATTTGATTGACTTTTCCTGCTAGACTAGATCAACCTAAGTAAATACATACAAGTATTTAGTGATGGTCTCTATATAATATGGAAAAAGTCAATTAAAGAAAAAAAGCTGCATGCAACTGCTAGGAAACAAGTAAAACTGCGAAAATGCAAAATTAAATATGTTGCAGGTGTTAAATGCAGTCCTGTTTTAAACAGAGTCTGTTTGTAGGTGATGTTTTCCATGCTGATAGCTTCCAGTGGCCTTTAAAGCTTGCAGCTGCACACATTTTTATTTAGGTATCTGTTTAAAAATAATCTGTCTTTAGGAAATGTCATTTGTATAAGAACTAATGTAATTTTTATTCATGTTAAGTGACTATTATTGTATGCATAAAACATGGAAAAGTCATTCACTGGCTATTGATCTGTACTTACCTCTGATTTTAAGCCTTGTGGATGAAAAAACAAAAAGCTTAAACAGTAAACGAATATTTAAATTTTGTTACCTTCATATAGGTAACACAGAATTTGGGAGAATTTATATCTATTTTTTATATACTTGCCAGGACATCTATATATAATGACTGAATTTGTTAGTATCATGAGGTCATGCATATCTTTCATAGTTTAACATAAATTTTTGGGGAGGAAAACAGAATTTTCTGAAGGGTCATTTCTTGAATCCTAGTAATAAAAATTCCCACAACTAATGCAAACCTGATTACTGTATCCGTGTCAAAAAGAAAAAAAAAAAAAAAAAAAAAAAAAAAAAAAGATGGTTTGTATTGGTGGTCCCTTGCCTTTATTTCCCTTTTGTTGCCTTGCATCAACTTCACTCACCTTTCCCATCCCTTCCTTTTTCTTCTTAAGAATTTTAAGAACTACTGACTTACCTGTAAAACCCATTAAGCCTTCAACTCAAAGATGTTATGACAGGGTTTGTAGGCAATTTATCCCTTGGGAAAAGCAGAGATCAAAATTCCTCTAAGGAAATTATAGGTTTACTGGTTAAGAAAATCTCAAAAGGCTTCATCTCATCCAGTGTTAAATTTGAGGGATTCACTTTAGGTTCAGCTTTTGTCTCTAATGCATTCCATTCCTACATCCAGGAAAGAACCCCAGATGTTTGAATGGGGGTTTTGAGTAGAAAAATAAGGATTGAAGTTATTTTTGGTTTCATCCAACTGACCAAAGTAAATGGAAGGAAACCAAATCCAGCAATCTGGCCTTCTGAGGTATATAGGACATTTAAAATCTGTCTGCTAAGAATGCTGATCTTAATGCAATTTTCTGTCTGTGCAAAGCCAATACGGAAGAAAAATAGTCCAGCAGTAAGAACTTACAAAGCTGCTCAAAATATTCATTTTAAGATACCTTTGATAAAGATAGAACAGCAAAAGTGTATTGGGTCTGGCTGAGCTGGAGTTCATTTTGCCCACAGCAGCCCTCACAGTGCTGTGCTCTGCAATGGTAGCTGGAAAGGTATTGATAATACATCAGTGTTTTTCTGCTTCTGAGCAGAACTGTCACAGGATCAGCACTGTCTCTCCAATATTCCCCCTCCCCCAAGGGACTGGGAGTGGGCAAGATACTGGGTGGGGACATAACTCAGCCAGCAGACCCAAATTAACCAAAGGGATATTCCATACTATATTACATCAGCTCAGACAGAAAAGCTAAGGAAAGGAGAAGGAAGAGGGGGGCATTGTTAGTTACAGTGCTTGCTTTCCAGAGCAATTGTTATGTCTGCTGAAACTGTTCTTCCCAGGAAGTGGCTGCCATTGCTTGCCAATGGGAAGTAAACAATAAACCTGTTTTTTTCTCTTTGCTCGTGCATATGCAAATGTTCACTTTTCCTTTACTAAACTGTCTTAACCAATGAGTCCTTTCCATCTTATTTTCCCTTCCCTGTTCAGCTGAGGAGTGATAGTGGCTTGGTGGGCACCTGGCATCCAGGTGCCCACCAAGGTCAGCCCACTACATATGGGAACAGGATTAATTAACCAAATAAGTCCAAATGTAGGAGATACAGCAATAAAGATAATGTTTCCCATGATGGAAGAGGTATTTTCTCTGATGTATCACCACAGAGACAATGTTCAGTGGCACTCAGAGGATGACTATCTGGCAACAATCCTATTTCTTATAAACTCAGAAATTATGTGTATTTGAAAGTACATAAATGACAATTTAAACAAATAAAATAATAAAAGATATGCAACGCAAGCAAACAAACAAAAAAAAACCCATATGCTTAACTGATAGTTTTTGTGGTATGTGAAGGGAAATCTGTGCTATGCTGTTTGTTAGGCTGGAGCCTTTTACCATACCAGTGATTGCAGACAAGGGAAAGGCTCCCAGCTCTAGACATTGCCCATGTTGGGTGCCTACAGCCTCAAAAGAAAACAAACTATCCACCAAGAAAACATTCTTGGCTTTTCCTACAGGACAGCTCTATGTACATGTTGATCTGATAGTT
>WEIU01010518.1:11318-32107 GCA_013389925.1 Aegithalos caudatus | reverse complement strand
CTTCCTCTGTGTATGAGGAAACAATAACTATTTTACTCTTTGGGACTTGATTTTATCAGATAGGGATGTTAGGATGTATTTTAGGAATGTATAATCTGTGCACCAAGTTGCTTTTCATCAAAGGTAAGCAATGCTGAGGTAACAACGTAACACCTGGGTAATTTGGTAGGTTAAATCCATTGTCAGGGTACAAGAGGTAGCTAAAAATAGCTTAGTTTGCAGAAACACGGAACAACGGTTGCTCCAAAGCTCTTTGCACTTGAAAGGTGCATGCAAGAATACAGAAGTAATGCTATCTCTGTAATTTAAGCTTTACTGTTACCTGTTTCCTTCTAGATTTTTGTGGTTTTAAGGTTAATTGGTTGTTGTGTATCTGCTGCCTTCATCTTGAGTGAAGAAAGTCAAAGTGCTTATTAGAAGTAGGATAGAAGAAGCAATTTACAATATGTTCCTACCACTGTATAAATCTGAGATGATTTTCCTCTTCTTTCTTTTCATTTAATGATCTGTATGTTATTGACCTTTGAAGACTTTAAGGATCAATGAGATATTTCAATATCTTCAGAAAAATACTTTATAGAAATTTTGATCAACCTGGTTTTAGCATTGTACACTCAATAGGGATCCAAGATTGCATCTGCATGAAAAGTATAACTTACCTTCTTTTTTGTTAGTACTCTGACTCCTAGTAATTCCAGTAAATACCTTATAAATTAAGAATCATTTAAAGACTGTTTAGGAATTAATCTTCCCATACTAGAGCCTTTTGTATGCAATACAATCTACAAAGGTAAGCTGGATATATTAAAATTTTTAAAATGTTTTATAAATGACACATTTCTATGTTGAAATTAATATTCAATTTGTACACCATATTTGAAGAAATTAATTTATTTTAGAATTATTTTTCACTAATTCATTGAGGAGAATACAGATAGGCTTTAGTAGAAGTAAATGTTCTGTATAATTTCTAAGCAGAACTACATTATCTTATGCATTCAACTAGTGCATCCTTGTTGTTGTTGTTATTGTTGTTGTTTAGCAAGGTTTCTCCCACCTCTTTATTGACAATTCTCCTTTTACTGGTGATGAGTTGAGGCATGTTATGTGAAGAGTTCTTTTTTATAAGCTAAGTAACCTACCTATGCTTACTAGAGCTCTATGAACTATTAGATCATGCAAAAAGGTTCACCACAAAATTAATGCCCCAATTCCATCAGAAACTTCACACTTCTGGGCAAGCTAGAGAATACAGGCAAAGCTGTGAAGTACAAAATCACTCACATTCAGGTGCTGAGTTCTGCTATGCTTTTCTATGGTGACCATTTTACTGCTAGTAAGCCATTTGCCATTTAAAGATAGACCAACATATTCTGCTAGGCTGTTCTTGTAAGAAAAGTAGCTAATACAGCTAGTTTACCTGCCTGTTTATTGAGGATTTGGAGGCAGATAACTTCAACCTTAGTGATTTAAAAAGATACACTGTGTTAAAGGTTATTGTTATGTCTCTCCAAATAAACTGAAGTACTATAGTGGCATTTTCTTTATCTTTCTTGCATATGAAGTAAGTAAAATTAAACAAAAACTATCTGAAAATTATTTCTAAATGTTACAAATTTAGGCCTTGGTATAAACTGTGGTTTGTTTCAAGTTCTGCTCTAAGTAAGACACTGTTCCAAGTCCTCATATGCCAAGTGTCACCAAATGTCCAAAATATCGGAATAAGACTCTCCAAAATGAAAGCTATGTTAAAGAATGCATCATTTATTCTGCTTAGGTCCCACAGGGGATACTCCCAGCTTTATGTGGACAAGTGATTTTATAAGTATGTTGCATATATACAGTTGCTACATTCATATTAAAAGTTATCCATTACCATAAATCCTGCCCCAAGCTCCCAGAGATTCAGTCCTTGTTTTGTCTATCAGTGCATTCTTGAGTCAGATGTCTTCCTCTTATCTTCCAACTATCCTTGCTGAAGGCAGCTTTTGCGTGCCTTTTTTTTGTTGCTAAAATATTCACAGGCACAATGAAAATTGAATTAACCCTTTTGGTATCAATTCCCCCCTTTTACATTTGGCTACAAAAGTACTATTGAATTCTGTTTGGTTTTTTTTTTTCCCGTTGCCTGGACTAGCTACTGATTTAAAGGAAACTGGCATGGATCTCAGTGTTGTTTAACCAACAGAATATATATCCATCAAGTCAAAGTGGTATACAAGTCCACTTGGTTCTACTGTAACTTTAAGGTACCTCATGAATGTAAATATAAAGATACTTACATATTTACAGCTGCCACTTCCTTGTAACTTGTACCTAACAACAGATTTCCACATAGCTTTCTCCTGGGTTATTAGTTCCTTGTATTAGAAATAAATCTGCCACTTTTCTGCCTAACTATTTCTTTCAAATAAAGAAATTTACTTTGTTGTTGGCAAAACTTTGAAAAAATCTCTTCAGAAGTTCTTTATTGTAATTGTTGGTCTTTTTTTCACTTCTGAATGTTATACTTACAAGAATGACAGATTCTGTTGCATATAGAAGGTCCATTTGCACCTGTCTTTTCTCACATTATCTATCCATTGTCTATCTAGAAAAGTGAATTTTCTCTTTTCTGCACCAATTAAATGCTTTAAAAATGCTTTCAGCAACTTCCATTGCCATTTGTTGGGGTTTTTTTATAACTTCAAACTGCAATGCTTTTATTCTTCTCATGGTTTTAAAGTTTGAAATTGCATGATTCTATTTCATAAGAGTAATGACCTTTCCTAAATGAGCTCTTGAAGCTGGATACAGAGGAGCGGTGCTATGCCCCTGACCTTTTAGGTAAGTTTCAGAAGTCTGATCTTGAGGCTGCCAGGTGCTGCAAAAGCCTGAGTGTAGGCAGTACTGATCAATGAGGAAATAAGTTATGGAGGTGAAGGGACAGGAGCAATGAAGTAAAATGTTCAGAAATTTAGTGGAGAGAAAAGACTGTGGGAGGCAAAGAGCTTAGTAGGATAGTTGGGTCAATCAAATTTTCTAATGCTCTAATTTTGATGTAATCCATTTCATAATGAGATGGCTTGACCTGATACAGAGAGACTTAATGTATTCCACTGTAAATGACTTTATCATGTTTCTTTTCAATTCAAGACAGTGTTACATGCTGACTTCCAATGCATTTTTCTTCCCTATTTCATCATGGATTGCTGAGATATAAATCATTTTTCTATTGCTGTGCCCACAGTCTATTTACTCTTTCATCTTGTTGTTATCAAACTTCAGTCTTGTTTCTTGTATGTTAGCTGTTTTCAAATCACATATTTATTTGAAAGAAATATTAAATGGTCTGCTTGGAGATTCTTCAAAAAACTGATAATATTTTGTACTTTGAGGGGAGTGGTGAGTGAGTGGCACTGTTATCGCTAAGAAAATAATGATTTGAAAGTGAGTTAAAAAAAAACAAGTTAAGGGTAGATAATTTATAGTCTACAGGCCAGTTCAAAGCCTACTGTTTTATGAGCCGTAGTCTATTCTGTTTTATTTTGGTAATACTGCTGGACAACATTAGAGTGTAGGTTAATGTGTGCCTTATCAAGGTGTTTGCAAACTCTCAGTTTTTAGTAAGACTAAATTAACATTGAAAATTTTGACTGTCACAGAACCACAGAATAAGCACAGTAGGAAGAGACCCTCGATGATCATTGAGTCTAACTCCTGGCTTGGCTCAGCACCATCCCTAAGAGTTACACCACGTGCTTGAAATGCATCACCACTACAGATTCAGATCAGGGAGACTGAAAGAGTAGCCTGTAATTTTTATGGTAAAGAGTGTGTTTAACATTATGAAGCTTAAATAGGAGGGATGGGAAAATCCACTATAATATATTTATGTATAATGATTTAAAATTATTAAAAATATGTAGTAAATCTTATGCCTGTGTGCCCATATATAGATATTGGTGTCATCCTATCTGATCACAGTTGACATATATTTTTATTCTGGGTTACACTTGTTGATGAACTAGAAGTTTGGTCTGCTGGATTCAAAGATCCCATATTTCCTTGCTGAAGTTTGTTGAGCAAGTTTCTTGATAGGTAATTCCTTAGCTGAGTCATTGAGGTCCTCTGACATTCTCCAGTCTTCTAAAGCTGGGTGTTGTGTGACATCAAGCCTTCATTCGCTTGTTCAAAGAGTTCAGTGAAGAAGTTTAAGGTCCTCCTTCTGGCTCCCAACAAAAAAAACCAAACCAAAACCAAACAAACCAAACCAAACCAACAACACCAAAAAAAAACAAAAACCACCCCAAACCCACCAAACCAAAACAACAACAAAAAAAGCACAAAATAGTCCAAACAATATAAACCCCACCTTATTTGCATGATTAGTTCAAGACTTCAAAAAATTCTTGTCTATTACATGTTCTTCATGATGTTCCTGGGCAGTCTTCTTTTACAGCTAATTTTTATGGGGAATGGAGGAGTAGGTGAAATCTCTAGAGACAAATATCTTGACCCCTGTTAGTAACCTTTCTTTTTTTTCTTTCCTTGTCTTTGTCCTTGTAATGGAATATTCTGTGTACATATATGTGTCTAGAGGTGATTTTTCCAAACCTGTGGAGTCAATACATCTTGAATTTGTCAACCATATTTTGTCATTGAACGGGCTAAGTTAAATTACTTCTGTTACTCCTGACTGATATTATCTACAAGCATGGAAAACAGAGGGTAAGGTTTCAAATTACAGGTAGTCTAAGTGTTGTGCCTCTCTGGCCACTTTTCCTCTTACTCATTACTTCTGCTTCACTAATACAACCAGAATAATATTTTGCTTTTATTTGATTCAAATTAGGGTTGAAGTAATATGTGGGTTAATTTAAAACTGATAATTAACTCAAATTCAATGAACTATGCATTTAGCATTAATAATGATACAAATCATTATACGAGACATTTAAAACTGTTAAGACAATGAATTTCTTAACATTGTTATAGAACTAATCCCCAAAAAACTTTACCTTCCTCTCCTTCCCATTCAGCACGTTGGGTTACAGGCCTTTTTCCTCTTTTCTGGGATGAATAGAGATCCCACATAGTCTTATTCTCAGGCCTCTGTAATCTTTCCACCCCAGTTGCTGCTCATGCTGCTGCTTAGAGACTGTCAACGTGGAAAAGTCCCCACCCACAGCCCCAAGCATCTCAGGATGGGGGTCTCAAATGTTGCCAGCAGCAAGCCAGATGCAGCACCCTTGGGAGGGCTCCTTTGTACCCTTTTGTAGGGTTGCTGTGTGTTGAGGAGGCACTGAGCAGGCAATGCTCTGTCAGCCCATGTCTACAGCCACTGCCACTCCAGTGTCCCTACCCACAGCTACAGATTTTCATGCCTCATTTATACTTCTCTTTATTCTGATTTCTTTTGTCAAATGCCTCTTGGAAGTTCTCTGGTTACTCTGAAATCTGGATGTCTTCCTCTCAAACATGGTCAGTTTGGTGATGACTATCTTTCAAAGTGTTTTGGCTTTTCAGTCATGCGCCCTATGTATGTTTAGCCTTCTATCCTAATGGCAGTTGTCATCCAGACCATCTTTCCAAGAATGGCATATCTGTAATCCCCTACTGATCTCAATTTCATGAATGGGAGAATCAAGGCAAGGAGGTTTTCTGGGGACACATTATATCAGCAAGTGAAGGTAGATTCCAATCTTCTAGTCAAACACTGAGTGTGCCAGCAGAAATAAAGGCATCAGGGCCAAGAGGACTTTGAACAGTGGGAATTATATTGTTCAGTCCTGTCAGGATGGTTGGACTGTGGCAGGGAAAGCAATGTAGCCAAGCAAAAGCACAGCAGAAGAGAGTTAAATCCTTGGTGTTCTCCACAAGATGCTGCAGTGATAGTTTCCTCAGTTTGGTGTCTACTGGACAGTCTGAGGGAAAAAATTTGGCCTCCATCATGGTATGGTGAATGTGAAGAGACAGCTTCACTCTCTGTTTTCTCTTATGGCAAAGCTCCCAAGGGAAGTCTATCATAAGATATATGGAGCCCACTGCAGCAGTGATATTGCTGTGCCATACTGCTGAAACCTCACTGACTTCAGTGGGAATGAGGTACCTGCTATAGGAGATTTGTGTCTGGGAGAATGTCTGCTATACATCAAGGTCTAGAATCACTGTTTAGACCTATTTAAAAAAAAAAACAAAAAAGCCCTCATATGCAAACTAAAATTACCTTTTATCCATTGGCATAAAACTTAATGTCTGGACTTCCTTAAAAATATAAAGGAGGAGTACAAATGTCTTAAGTGTTTTGACAGTCCGAGACAGTCTATAAGTATACTATGTGTCTATAACTTATTGACCATGAAGATCCAATCTGTTTTTTCCCTTTTATTTTATCTCAAAAATATAGCACTATTTTATTCCAACTGTATGTAAAAAAGTTTTTCTATGTTTCTTTGTCAGGTGAATTTAGTTCAGCCTCTACTTTCTGTTTTCTTTTCCTTTTTTTTTTTTTTTTTTTTTTTTTTTTTTTTTTTTTTTTTTTCTTTGACTGAGGATAGTTTATTTGAAAAGAATAAAAAGAATAAAAACCAAAACCAAATAAACAGATGGATCAGGTAATATTCTGCTGGTTGCCACATTAGTAGCCTTTCAGTTGTGAAGGGAAAGCCTAAGGCTGTGACTAATTAGATTAGATTTCATCTCTTTATTCTTTGTCTTCTAGGAATGCTATTATAGGAACTTGTCAGTTCATAATGTGCTACCATAATTGGTTCACAGGTTCAGCTGGAATTGGTCTAAACTGTTCTTTTACTCTGATGAACTGCAAACTGTACAAGACTAGGAAATGTTTTTTTCAGAAGAAGTGTTTTTGTCTGTGGAATCAGAGTTTCACCATACTAAGTGAAATCAATATGATTGTTGAAGTCTAAAAGAATTACCTTTAGATGTAGGGACTATTATAGTTGAAAGTCATGGTTTTTTTAGAGAAATTGCTTTCTATTACAGCTGTATGTTTGTTGCCTAGAGATACTAGTAGAATTACAGGTGTGTTTGTTTTTTGGATATAAGCACCTATACAAGGTGAAACTCATCTTACAATGGAATGCATAAATGTGTGTGGTTTGGAAATACCCACAGGAACAAATATTTGTGTATGTAATGCCACACAAAGAACAAATTTGTGCACATAATTTTAGCAGAGCAGAAGTTTTTAATCTCTTAAAAAAACATCTCAATCAGAGTTCTACTTTTTGCATGGAATTCTTGTACCTAGAAACCCAGTGTTAGGACTTCTTCGGGGCAGTTTATCCCTTATCTCAAGCTGTTAGGAATTTGAGTTTCTAATGAGAGTTTGAAGTAGGAAAAATTTATTTTTTAATGTTTGCATAAAGATTAGAGTTCACAAGTACATGAGTTATAGGTACTGAGTGTGTGAAGGATTATACCAAAGTATTGTTTTGACAAACTCCATGGATCATTTCCTTCTCAACAGCCAAAAAATACTTTGGTTAACTGTTAGGCTGTGAATTCACATTAAATAGTATTGCTTATTACCCAAATCTAACCAAGAGGTAGAATAACAAAGGGGTGAGGCTTTGGCAGGTAAAGAATAGAAAGTGAGAGGGCCACTGTGTTGTGATCAGCCCATGAGACTTGTGGTGATGTGCCTGGGGTCAGAGATAAACCCATCACCATGAAGCAAGGAACTGGACAGTGGTGGAGCAAAGGCCAGCTTCCAGAGGCTGTGTGTGTTGCTCTAATTTTGGCAAGGCAAGGAGGCTGACATTCAAAAAGGCACAGGAATGCAGTGGTTGGGAAAAACCCTTTGAGGTCTCCAGTCCAAGGTCCTGCTGAGAACAGCCGCAGCCAGGGCGGGTTGCTCAGTTCAGTCATGATCAGGTACTGTGAAGGACAGAGATTCTTCAGCGTTCCTGGGCTCCCATCACTAATGGAGTTAATCTTTTCTTTTTTCCCAACTGCGATTTTTCCATCTTCCATCTGGGTACTATATATCTCTCACTTTCAATTTTACATATAAAATTTACAAATCAAGCTAGGGAACAAGAAACCTAAGGGTGTTTTTAACCATTCCCATAGTCATTACTTGTAACTACATAGATCGTGAACCAGTCATATTTGTCCTCTGAAAAGTATCAGAGTTATGCTTCATATGCATGAGATAACTTTAATGTCAGGCTGTTGCCAACAAAAATGTAAGGATGAGAGTCTGAGTGCTTGAAAATACAGGTTAGCATTGATGGCATGTTTAAATTAAAACAAAACATCGCAGCTAGCATATCTGTCTTCCTAATTAAGCTTTACAATTTTTGCCAAGGCTGATATGCTTTAGAGTGTGTTAGGCATGTATGCAACTGTCTTGTCAACAAAGTTTGTTAGTAGAGTCATCAATGGCAGTAATATCTTTTCTGTTGTTCAAAATCATATGAATTTCTCAAAGTGTTTCTATTTTGGTTTCTGTTCATGGAAGCTAAGGATAGCAGTGGTGATATGGATGGAGACCTGAACTTCTTCTCCTGTTCCAAAATTTTTTGAATTATGATTACCTTTCCATAATATCCAGATATCTATAACGTTTTGAAACATAATGTTAAATCTACATCTATTTTATACCATGAGGTATAACAAGCATGAAACATGCTTTTAAAACATATGATTTTAGTTTGCCATGGGGCTTATGTATTAAAAAAGCAGGGATTCAGAATCAGGAATTATTCTCTTCTTTTAGGAATGATTTATGGGGAGTATCTTATATCTCCATAATACTTACCCTTAAAAGCATTTGACATCTGTGACAATCTTTTATTGCCATCAAAATAATAACCTGATTACTTCCTTGTCTTTGCATTTAATTGAAAGTAATTTAAATTATTACTGGTGGCTTTATTTAGCCATTGTAAATCGTAGGAAGAAATTAGTTAACAACTCACTTTGACTGGGTCTACTCTTACCACACTCGTTAGATTGGATTTGCTGGATCTGAGCCTAGTTTAACCCAAGCTTGCATTTCACTTTGAAAGGTCCTCACATTGGCTGATTGTTGTCATTCATTCTTTCTAGGTGTGGCAACGTCAGTATAACAGAGCATGTAACTATTAGAAGGAGAGTAATAAATACTGGCTTATTTAAAATGCTTTTGCTCTTAGGTCACTTAAGCTGCTTTTATTTTGAGTTTTACAAACCCCACACCTAATTATGCAGAGATCTTGATTTTATTTGTGTTTATTTGTTATTTCACACCTTGGACACTCATGGACAAGTCAAAAATGAAACAAATCAATCCCTCAGCTATTGTAATGAAAGTATATCTTACCCAAAAATTAGAGGTAATCCACTTTCCCAGAGATATTTAGAGACAATAAAATTAATACTTAAAGAGTGTCTAAAATATTTGCTGATGTGTTCCTAAATTTGTCTCTCCTCCCAAGATGATCTATTGAACTGAGCAGACAGCTTGTCAACACAATAATTAATAAAGCAAATAGAGCAGTAGGCAAGAACAAATTGTTGTGTGAAGGTACTTCAAAGGCATTTATGAAGTGCATTTAAATGATTAGCAACATAATACATTAAATACTCAGTTGTAGTGAACTTATGGGTGAGAGATCGTGGAAACTTGCTGAAAGTTTCCACAGATTGATCTAAAAATTCCAGATTCTGTGGCTCACAGTGTTGGTCTCAGACTTTCACGCCAAAGTATATCTTAAGTTTTAGAAAGTACTTTATGGTAGTGTCCAAAAGGCAATGTAAGGAGAGACTTAACTACTGACTACATCTTTGTTATTCTACAAAGCATTTTCTGGCATCATTCAGAGCAGAGACCATTGGTTGTCATGCTAATTCTGTGGTGGTGATGTCACACAGTTTATAAAGTATGCATGAAGAAGCCCTTACCTTTATTTTATTCCTGAGAAGAGACCTTTTCCTGACTTTAGAATATTGTGCAGATGTATCTGGGTAGAATCAAGGATGTGTATCCACATTTTTCCAAACAATATAATGCATCTCATTTCATAGCCCTATAAACCTGTTAATTAACNAAAAAAAAAAAAAAAAGTAGATTATTGTCTCTGTTAGTGTTTCAGTTCATAAGCATGTGTTGTCTGCTTTGTGTTCATCTGAAAGTGCAACAGCTTTAATCCAGAGCAACAGTTTTGAACAAGGCCTATTCCCATGAGGTTCAATTTCACTGTATTTTCTTGGATACTTCTGCAAGAGATAAAACCCCTGAATAGAAATCTGTGCTGAGTGCTTAGTACTGATCTGATGAGCTTTTTCTGAAATTTAAAATAGGGAAATTATAGTTGATTTTATAAATCTTATAATCACTTGAGTTGCTTGTTGTTTTCATCCAGGTTGGTTGTTGTTTCCTAGTTTTGAGATTTTGTACAATTTTAAAAACAGAAGGATTTCCTAACTAAAGCATTTGGCTTAAATAATTAAACTGTGAACTCATGTCACTGACTGAAAGGTAACAAAGAAAAGAACATTTTAAGGATATTATCTCATACTTCAAACATTCAACCTAAAAAATTTAAAGATAAGGCTAGCCTGAAAAAAATGTAATAACCACAGGAAAAAAAGAAGGAAATAAACTCAGAAGGTAGCCTGAATAGGTTTAAGACAACCTTATTTCTTTCCCTCAATGGCAACACAAAGAAGAAGAAAGAAGTTAGGAAAAATTATATTTGAAAAAAACTGTGGGCAAAACCCAATGCGTAGATTCAAACTATAATCACAAGAGGATTTCAGTATAACTATATTTATGTGTATATGACTTATTATGGGGAAAAATGAAAGGGAAGCCTGAAAGATTCTAAGATCTAGAGTCTTTGTGTGATGAGGATTGAAGTGACTGCATGAACAGAATATCTTTCAAAAAAATGTTCGGCTGAAACATATTCAGAGAATCACAGAATCAATAATGTTGAAAGGGACCTCTGGAGATCATCCAGTCCAATTCCCCTGCCAAGGAAGGGTAACTTGCCAGAGCAGGTTACCCAAGAATGTGTCCAGGTGAGTTTGGAATGTCTCCAGAGAAGGAGATTCCACAACCTCCCTGGGCAGCGTGTTCCTGTGCTCTGCCACCCTCAATGTGGCAAAGAAGTTCTTCTTTACACTGAAATGAAACACCTTGTCCTTTAGTTTATGGCCACTGCTCATCTTTGTGGCCACCACTGGACCCTACCTCTTTTGTGTACTGAGGATCCCAGAACTGGACACAGAACTCCACATGTGGCTTCAGTAGGGCAATGCAGAGTGAGAGGATCGCCTCCCTTGACCTGCTGACCATACTTTTTCTAGTGCAGCCAAACTAGACCATTCTTGTTGCCTTTGGAACAGAGACTAAATTGGGGTCTGGTCCAAACTGAAGAAAGTTGCAGAGAATTGACAGAAAATTTCAGATGGAGGTCTTTAAAAAGTATTGTAAGTAGTAAGCCCATGACTTCAGGATTAGTTTAGCTAAAGAATTCTGTTGAAATGCTATACATAAAATAAAATAAAAGTGGAACTAATTCCAAGTCATTACTCCCTGGTTTTGGAGGGAAATAATTTAATAATTTTTTTTTGTCTGTGTGTGTGTATGTGTGTGTGCATAGCTTTTAATGACCTGTCATTTCAGCTTTTTGTTGGACTTTGTTTCTGGGGTAATTAAATTATGGACCTTTCTGTAGTATTCTTTAAGTATTCTTTAAGCCTACAGAAATATATTTCAGTGATGAGCTCTCTCATCAGTGGTGTCAGTGTTAATCATAATGTGCATGTTGATGGGTGCAGTGTCTTTTGCATGAAAAAACCTTTTCTTTCATAACTTAGAATGGTATAACCCTCCCAACGCTGAGCCTTATGCTTGAAGTTGAGACTTCCGATTTAGATTTTTCTTATCTGGTTTTTCTAGGCTATACTTTGAATTATATCTAGAAAAGTATGCAAACATCAAGTGCTCAAAGCTTTTAAGCCAGCTTGACTTAAAGGTCATGAAAATTATCTCATTAAAATTCAGAGGTTTGGCCTGATCTACAATTAAAAAGAGAAAAAATCCTCCTATTTTCTGGGTTGTTTGCTTTTTCTCAAACCAATTTTAAGAGGTTACAGCTCTCTCACCTTTGGTTCTTGAACAAGTGACTGACTTTAACGCAGCAGGTACTCGAATGAACTCAACAATCATTTCAGTGGTGAAAGCCTTCTTGGCCTAGCCTAGAAGACTGGGTCAGGAAGAAGAAGCATTATTTAGATAGCTGTCCCCAAGCACTTAAAATTTCTTATGTCAGTCTTCCAGTGGTTCCTTATATCTGTATTTCCAAAGTCTATCAAAAATACAGATTGCTTTGAGGATCCTTTATATTCTTTTCCAATTTTTGGTTATCCAAGTGTATTTTTTGCTGAAAAAAAAAGAATGAGCAAGTTGTCTAAGATATATGAAAAAAAAAAAAAAAATCATGCATGTGGTACCCACAGTTTCTTTTCTACCTTTTCATACCTGTCCTCCCCATTACCAGTTTTCAGTCCCCCTTAAAAAGCAGACCTGAGCTAGCTGTCTCTGTGCAGTTTTTAATGGTTATCTATCTTCTTTTCATTTCACTACTTAAAAAAAATTAAAAATCACATAAATCGAATCATTAAAAGATGAGTAGTTGACTGACAGCCCCCCTTGTGATGTGGTCTCTGTTATGGCTTCAGTGTAAAGTACTGGGAAATCCAACATGATCCTTCAGCTACTCTCCTGTGATACATGAGTGGTGAAGGGTAATCAGTCAATTAGTGTGGACAGAAGAGCTATGGCTTTAAAAAGATACTTTGTTACTACCATGTATCTTTAGAGTTTATAGAAATATTATATGTTTTATGTATTCCTACTGATTAATCAACAAATATTACTGGAAATTTTCAAGAAAAAGTGTGAATAAATAGAAATGCCATCTTATCAGTTTTAGGTAAACTGAATAGAACAGTCCCCAAACCTCAAGAAGTATTAACCTGGAAAATGCAAAGTTCAATTTCAACAATAAATCCTGCTTTACAGAAATGTACCTATGGAAGTTAAATATCTGTGAAAATCAGCTTGGTCTAATTTGGAGATCCAAACCCTAAAGTAGTCCAATGATACTGTAATATCGCATAAAATGTATAAAACCCATATGCAACTGTAAGTCAAAAAGCAATTTGGAGTTGAGTGGTAGTCATAGTACGTGTGTAATGTACATTTAATTGTGATACTCTTGTGTTGTAGGGTTTGTAACAGGACCCTGTAACAGTGACTCTAATTTGCCTTATACTCTGAACATTCTAATATGAAAGTACAAAATTACCACTGGATATAATAAATAATACTGCAAATACTTTGATAAATGCTAATTCAAGTACTCTTTTATTATGACATATATTCAATTTTTCTTATTCCATGCAAGGTTTCAAGTGTAAAAAGTGGTGGTATTATGCTATGGTATATAAATATTCTGATCAATGACTATTAATTATAATCTTTAAGAAATTATTTATTCTAAAATTCCCATGGGAAAAGAAATGACTCAAAAATGCTACCAGCTGTTCCATTTTGAAAACATCTTGGGTATTTAGACTCCTAATTCAGTCTATGGTATTTCAACTGCTCAGAATTTTTAAAAAATTCTTCCCATTTTACATCTTTCAAAATGCAAATATGTTAAGTTAAAGTAAGAAAACACAGTCAAAATAAGAGTAAATGTGGTAATGATTTTAAATATCTTTGATTGTTTTTAGAGCTATCAGCTAGTTTAATCAGGTTGTTTCCTCTAATTATTTTGGTAGAAAGGGCCACAAAGCAACAACTCAATAAAGACAGAAGTGTTGGCTGTCAAATTATTAACTGGAGAGACAGGATAAGAGGAACAAAACATTTGGTAAGAGAAATTGATGATATAAAATATGCCTTTTTTTTCTGCTTAACTTCAATGACTAAGGACTTTCTGAAATTCAGACAAACAAATGAAATGTATTAAAATTTATTATTTCCTTCTAAGACTTTTTCCAGCTCAGTTTACGCACTGTATGAAAAGTCACTGTCATGGTTTACTTGAGACAATTTTCAGTTTTCAGAAACATAATGTAATACAGTATTTTCTGAGCTTACTATTTGTCTAAAGCGTTGTCAGTAAAATTGCTAATTTCTGAGGCCATGCTGTCTTCTACTAATCTGGACTCTCCATAGAGTTCAAAATGTGGTATTTTTCTATGAATTCTCTACATAATATACAAATGTTACAAAATATTTTCTCAAGCTTTTTAAAAACAAAATAAATTTGAGATGCTGTTTAGGGTAGACGTCTGATGGACACAGAGGAATACTTAAATCCTTTTAAATTTTACTGATTAGAAAGTCTTATGAGAAGACTGATTGAGGTGAATTTGGATAGAAATTTCTAGACAGTTCGAGACAGTACATGAAGCTTAGCATGAAAAAAAAAATGTGTGGGAAAGGAGAGATTAACATTTACTTTCGTCTAGGTTTTGCAGGGTAGGAGGGATGAAAGAGGTGATTTAAAAAAAAATTCCACCAATAGTAATGTCTTAACTGCTGTCTGTAAAATGGAGAAACAACCAGCCTATGCATTAAGCAGAAAACACCTAATATACCCACCTCCCCAAAAATAAAATTAGGTGCACTTTTTTCAACTGACACAGTCTTTACCCAGCATGAAAAATTATTTTCTTTTAGAATAAAGGAAAAGCTGTTTAAAAGCCCAGACAGAAGATGTACTGTTAGGTGACAAAGAAATTATTATAGTAAGACCAATGTAGAAAATCTACAGGTATTACCATTTTCTTTTTAGTTTTGCCATCTAGGAGGAGCCTTGAGAACCATAACATATTAAAAAAGCAAACCATAAAAAGTTGGGAGTTAACAAGGATGAGTGGATTTTTAAGGAACATTTCAGTAGATGTCAGTGTTTATGCCTCCAAACAGGAATTCAACATAAATCATCTTGTAAAAATAGCAGCAGTTTCCTATAGATACAGTCATTTATAAGTAAAAACCCACTGTTATTCCTTGACTGTACTTGGTTCCAGACTTATCAGCTTTTTAGATTGAAAATACTATAGAATAAGGAATCTGAATGAATAATTTTAGAAATTGGACTGCTGGGGAGAACTAAAAAAGAAACCAAACCACAGAATAATGTCAGTAGCTCTTGTGAGACAAAATGTGAGAGATGGAAAGAAGGCTTTATGAAGAAACATATTTTATTTTATGGTTGTATTTCTGGAGTATAGATGTAGGAAGTAATTTTGTTAAGTTCAGGAAATGAAGGAAGTCTTCCTCTTTGAAATGTCTCCTGATGACATGCAGTTGTATGCATGTTTCTCCTGAAAGAACAAGCTTTTCACAGAAGCTGTTAAGCATGTTTGCCATTATATTATGGAAATTAAACTAATGGAAACTCATGGGAAATTATTTTAGTTGTAAAACGGAAATAAAAATGCTGCCAAATTTGAAGTTTAAGATTATGATTTTTTTTGTAATGTTCACCACTGGACAGGAAAGCTTGAGAGCTCTTCTTCAAAAGAGAAAACTGTTTTCTACCTTACGGGTTTGTTTTTGTATCTACTGTTACAATTCTTGGTGAATTGATTTAAAAACTAGATTATTATGGAAATTAAAGATTATTATGGAATCCTTATTTCATCTCTTTGTTTTGTAAACAAAGTACTTTTCTGATATCATTTTGCTACAATTTTTATAGTCTTATACAAAATATAAAAAAGCTTAAAAATAATCTAAAAGTAACAGTACACAATTCAGCCTGTGTGGAACAGCTGGAGTGATGACCTCAATTTAAAATATCTCTTCAGGATAACAATAGTATTTCAGCATTAGGTTGGTCTATACGATCTCATGCAGTCACTTCCAACCTAAACAATTCCATGAGACTGTGATTAATGTTTTGTGGACTCAGTTTTCAAGCTGTTTTTTTGTTTTGCTTTGTTTTGTTCTGCGCTTTCAAACCATGCCTGATTGAGATGGTCAAAATTTGTTCCTTCATTTTTGGAAAAAAAATGAAAAAAATCTGGGTTTATATAAACCTGGAAAATGCCATAACTTAAAATTATGCTCCCAATTATAATTCTAAATTTGTTTTGGCGAGTTTTCACATCTATTGCTGACTGAGGAGAAATATGATTCCATCATCATTACACAGAATATGTTTTAACTGTATTAGCCCTCATGAGCTATTGTATCACAGTTGCATACATATTGCTGATTTTGCAAAACATGCTGCAAATCACTAATAAATATGCTTTGAGTTATTTTCATGAATAACTAAAGCTAAACTAATTTTATTAATTAGCCCAGTCCATTTTGTATATGTACTGTCCCTGCATCTCTTACTTTTTGTGTTTAATTATCAGACAGTTTGCAAGCATCAGTTATTTTTTTATCAGATGACTAAGAGTTTAGTTGAAATCTTTTGTTATTTCATAGGCAATAAGAAATAGAATTTGCCTTCTGGACATAAAATATGAAATAATGAATATGTCTGAAATATTACTTTTATTAACTGCTATGCTTTATGATAGTGGAAGGTCAATGTCAACCTAACCAGCGGAATTTTCCAGACTTTGCATTTGATTATATTTCTCTGTCCCCAAGTTAAGATACCTGAAATGTTCAAAATGTTAGAAATCCTAAGGATGAAAAGTGTTTTCCCCTTGTAGGAGACCCTGTCAGCCTTCATTGTATACAGTACGTTTCATGTATTATTTTTCAAAATAAGTCTGTGCATAATAAGAGATGCTTCAATAACACATGTGAAGTTTTCATAGAGAATGTTATTTGGTTATGTACTCTGCCCAAAGCTGTTTGTGTTGTGATTTATTTCTCCTTGTTGTAGAACTCAAAGAAAAAGTGGTAGATGTAGTAGAAAAAGCCAATTGAATATGTGTTGTTTTTCTTTCACATGATCCCCATGTACAGTCAAGCTCACAAATAGCTTCATAGGCTATGGTACATTAAACTGGAGAACCTTTTTTGGCCTTTTTTCCCTTAATGCTAGAAAAATAGCAATTAGGTTAAGCTGAATTCAAATAGCATTCTCCTTGTATTTGTCATCAGAAAAATCAATATTTCATTTGATGAAGTTGTTAGCCAGCCTAATAAATTGAAAATATGAGGAAAATCCATGTTTCACTTTTAATTCCTATCCTTTGTTTATGACTACATACATTATCCTTGTTATTTTCATTTTGAATAGAAACAGGCATCACAAAATCTGAATGAGCCACTTCAGGATCAAGGACAACAGGATATAGACCAGAGCAAAGGACTGAATCCTGTGACTGAGGGTGTTCTCTCCACTCACTTCAAACTTTTTAATAATTCTAAAAATAGAGCTTCACCACCCTGTTTTTACTATGACATTTACTCTGTAAACTCCTGCACTTGGAGGAAAAATATCCTGTGCCTAGGGCAAGTAATCCTCTAAATAGGTAACCTAAAAAAAGTAAAAATAAGGTAATCTGTAATTTTCTCTGTGCAAAGCCATTCCTTGTGAAGTCACATGTTGCAGCATGTCTATTATTTTCTACCACTTTGCATTAAAAAGTGTAAACTGAATTATTTTTATCTACCAACATTTCTTCTGAGCTGTATGTGTCTACAACATTAGAGCATAATCGTTATCTTTCTTCTGAGGAAAAGAACAGTAGTTTTCAGTTAATGTTCCATATACTATCCTAATGGCATATCTTTTATGTGATGTATCAGGATAAGGCAATCATAATAATTTGACGTAGCTCATTACACTTTTCAAGCATTGGTACTTATTTGCAGTTGTAACTAGTATATAAAATGAGCCAGAACATGAGATGTCATAAATACCTTTAATTTCCCTTCCCTTTAGGTTTCAAATTTCTTTTAAAATTAGAATATTCTATCCTATATATCTCTAGGATATATAATATCCTACCCTTTAGCCTTAATAGATTAAAAAAATAAATTAAAATTATCTAAAATGCTCAACATGTCCATCCCCAGTTTCCAGTTCGCCCGAATTTCTTCTGCCTGCTGCATTTGCATTTGTTAAAATCACAGTCTAAACTGGAGAGCTCCTCCAAAGCGTGTGTTCTCAGGGATATTAGAAAAACTGAGAGCGTGTGGGAAGAGCACAGAGTGTTTAATGATGCAGTCCCACAGTCCTTTTGACTCTCTGTGGGAGGTGCTTATGGAAGTAGCCCAAACAAGTCTCTGCAGCTACAGATGATTTTTTTTCCCCTTTTGAATAATTTTGACAGATAGCAAAAAGGTGTCATCTCTGCTTGCAGGGGGTGCATAACATTTACTGGATATAGAGCCTAAGCTAGTAAGAGCTGCTGCTGTGCTTTATTTCCATTGCAAATTTAATGTAACAGTGTGGAAATGTCACATCAGGCACCCTCTCTTCCAACAACCTCTGTTCTTTAATATAATTGTTATTTCTCTATTTCCATTTTGGAAAGCTTGGTGTTTAGAAGCCGAGGGTCAACTATTCAGTTTAGGATAAATTATCAGGGCTGCTGGAGTTAGGGCAGCTTACTCCAGCTGAGATCTGCCCTGAAGAATGTAAAAAAGTAATCTGATAAATAAGCTTTATAATAAGAAGACTGTTATTTGACCTTTATCATAGCAAAATATTAGTAATTCACATCATGCTTGCCTGTGACCCTTCCAATCAAGAAGGCATTTGGTATTTCAGAGACAATTTAAGTCTAATGTAAGGTAAAAAGTTGCATAACAAAAATACAAAACTATATTTCCTCTTAGCAGTGGTATTCTCTCCACAGCCTTCCACAAATAGGGAGATAACTGCGTGGAGGGATTTAGTACCATATGCTTCTTATCTTTGTTGATATTTTTTTCCTTAAAAAAAAAGGAAAATAAGCTGATGATAAAAATACCTCATAGAAGGTTGTAAGATTTCTTTTGGGAATCAAACAACATTATGTGTATTGTGTAGTACTGTGGAGATAGGGAGGAGCTGGTTATATTATCCAAAATGGAGACTGAGAACAAGATGATAGGAGANAAAAGAAAAAAAAAAGAAGGGAATTTACCTTCCTTCTCAGGGAACGAAAATTAAAACTGGACTCTAAGGTAAATTCTTTAAGTTCTAGTTCAGTCTGATTTTGTGATAATGGCCACTAAGAAGGTAAAATGTTCACCTAAATCCTCTCTGCTGTGGATTTGGGACACTAAGTGGAATCCCATTGCTCATGTTTGAGTTTGAGTACAAGCAAGGGAATGTAATATGTCCTTCTTAAAAGTCTTAGGGCATTTTGTCTTGGGAAAAAAAATGACTAATCCACTCTTGTTTTAGAATGATAGAGTAGTGTCTGTCTGGGAGCTCATCCTTTTTCTGCTATTCCTGTCTGTAGAAGTGTAAAACCCAGTTTTAGATACCTAGACCTTAATTCAAATCTCAGACATGAATGTATGCGAAAATACCAGCAGCTGTTTGAAAAATCCTACTTGGCCCATGCAGTCATTAATTTTGGTACTCATGTGTGCATAATTAAAATGAAGCTGTTGAAAGATCAAATCTGCAGCATCTGCAAAAACAAAATAAAATCTGAGACTAGGAGAAACATCTACATTGTATTTCAGTAATACTGCCTGAAATATTATTCATATTCTATGTCACAGATTTCTGGTAAATTCAAGTTGTAAGTTGCATAAATTAACATTCATGTTTATAGGCTGTTGATTTGCTTACTGAAATATAGAACTTTTTTTGGCTAGCATAAATTTCTGCAAGATTAGGCTTTACCAAAATTCAGGGAGTTGCTGCTTACTCTTCCTGTAGCAGCTACAATACATACATTGCTAGGTAGGGAAATCTAAATTTAATTTAATTTAATTAGGTCAGTTATCCTGACACCTAATCTATTATAAAACAGGCAATTTTCACTGAATGTAGGGAACAATTAGTAAGAAATATTTAATATACACATAACTTCATTATAAAGCCTGCTAGCAAGAGCTGAGTAGTGTCTAAATCTTTGGTAGCTCATTTAAATTACTTAGCCCTCAAGAAAAATACACTTTTATTTTCTGATTAATTGCACATTCCTTCGGAGCTGCAGCCTTACTGATATACATTTTTTATTCATGAATAAAGCAACAATCATTTAGGATGCTTTCTTTGTTGGAAAAGATAGAGACTGCAGGAAGTGAAGAGAGAGCATGTAGAGAGAACACACTTTAAAGAATTGTGTGAGCAAATTAAAGACTAATCAAGTATTTGTAGGTGTCTAGATAATTGACAAACTAATAGTTGTTTTGTCTCACGCTTAATCAGCTGATGTCTCTCCATTTTCTAAGCTTATTCAAACTGTGATGACTTTCTACTGTTTTGTTCACCTCATTACTTTGATAAAAATGAGAAGTAGGGTGAAAAGAATACCGAACTATTTTCATAGAAAAAAAACTTCAGGTCACCTTTCTGTGCTGATATTGTTTCAGAAGTGTGTTTCAACTGAAAAACAGAAACATTAAATACTCATTCTCTGGAAACCACTTACTTGAAAAAAACCTGAGCTTCTTGTTCAATGTGCATACAAATCCTGTAAGAAATGAGTCCTGGATGAGAGAGGATCTCCCACTATCTGTCCATGTGCATGGCTTATTGTTTACTTGCCTAACTTTAAGCACTTACCTTCTGTCCCTAATTAAATCACCTTTGGTAACAGATGCAACAAGAAATACATTGATCATATGTGTTCTGAATTTTTCAAATCACAAAATCACTACCTTCTTCTTTTTTCTTTTTTTTTTT
>WEIU01010518.1:0-11294 GCA_013389925.1 Aegithalos caudatus | reverse complement strand
TTTCCCTTTTTATTAGTCTACTGAAGAGGATTAGTCTCCTGATAAGAACTTAATTTAATTGCTTAAAGTAAGGTAACTTCAATTTTGACACTTGAATGAACATGTTGAGATATATATATATATATGTATGTATGTATGTATGTATGTATGTATTGGGTTTGCATTGCCAAGTTTTGGCAGTGGTGGGGTTTCAGGAGTGTTGTCTGTGAGAAGCTGCCAGAAGTTCGACCCTTGTCTAATGGGGGGAGTTGAGCCAATGCCAGCCAGCTCTGGGATGGATCTGCTGCCGACCAAGGCTGAGCCAGTCAGAGAGGATAGTAGGGCCTCTGTGATAACATATTTAGGAATTAAAAAAATGTTATTGCACAGATATAACTCTAGCTACAGAAGAGTAGAGCAAGGCTATGTGAGGGCAACAACTCTGTGGGTACCAAGGTCAATGGAGAAGGAGGGACAGGAGGAGCTCCATATACTGGAGCCTGCAGCATGTGGTGCAGCCCATGACGGAGCAGCTGTGCCCCTGCAGTCCATGGAGATCCATCGCAGAGCAGAGATCCACCTACAGTCCTTGGAGATGATCCGTGCTGAAGCAGGTGGATGGCCAGCAAGGGCAGTGACTCTGTGGGATGTCTGTGATGGAGCAGACTCCTGGCAGGGATCTGCAGACCCATAGATAAAGGAGCTCACACTAGGACAGGCTTCCTGGTAAGACTGGTGACCCTGTAAGGGACTCATATTGGAGCAGCCTGTTACTGAAGGACTGTATGCCATGGAAGAGTGACCGACTTTGAAGCATGAAGAACTTCAGCCAGTAGCAAAAACTCACGCAGGAGAAGTTTATGAGCAGTTTCCCATGGGAGGGACTCCACATTGGAGCAGAGGAAAGGCTCTTGTCCCCAAGTAATGGCAGAAGTAACATGTAATGAACTCTAGCACCGTTACAAAGGAGGAGGTAGAGCTCAGAAATGAGGGAGGGGTGAGAAAAAGGTGGTTTTAAGATTTATTTTACTTCTCTTCATCCTACTCTGATTCTGTGGAAATAAAAACAATTAATACCTGTAATTTGAGCCTGTTTTGCCAGTGATGGTATTTGATGAATGATGTCCATACCTGAATTCATGAACCTTTGTTATGCTCTGTCCAGCTGAGAAGGGGCATTGAAGAGGAATATCCAGGATCAACTCATGATATTGTATCTGCATGTCTGTATATTTATCCATATATTTTGAAACACATTGTAGAACAGGAGAAACCTGATGAAGAAACTTTAAATGCATCAATTCTGCTAGTGCAATCCAAGCTTCAAAATGCCCATCATTACAAAGGGTCCCAAAAGACAACATATTTAATACATAGATTAAAAAAAATAATTGAAAATCCCCACTGTATGTGAGAGGAAAGTGTTGTAGGGAAATAGTTAAAACTAAACCCATGGAAGTAGCTAGTAAAAACAGATAAAGCATATATTTCAGTATATATTAGCTTTCATATCCTTAGTGGTGTGGTGTGTGCTTCACAGTTGCTTTAGACAAATGCAAATATAGTGAAGAACCAAAACCTTCAGAGCTGCTTGGGATATGTAAAAAAATTTGTTTATTAAATGAAAAATAGCAGCTTCCCTTGAGAAAAAATCTGGACACTTGTTCAGATTCTGTTTTCATTCTAATACCTAGCATTAACTAATGCTTACTGGGTAAAAAAATAACTACAGTACATTAAAAATATATATGTGTTAAATACTGGAAAGATAAAACCAAGTCCATTTCACATATATAAATAATTCAAATAAAATACAAATAGAATACAGAAATGAAAGTAATGTGCAAAAGCATAAATAATGCAAATGAGGATGACTGTGGTATTTTCAGAAAACAGAAGCATAACAAAAAAAAAAAAAAAAAAAAAAAAAAAAAAAAAAAAAAAATTACAACTCTGTTAAACTGAAAACTAGCTGTAAGCCAAAGAGTTTTAGGGCAAGTTTTAATTATTAAAATCTTCATAGATGTCTATAAATGGCCTTTGTTCCTGGTAAACATCCAGCCTAGGTTTGGGCCAAAGCTGAAATAAAGAGATAACAAATGAAAACCTAAGTTACAAGAGCAACATCACCACTGTAAATTCAAAAATGTTGAAATAACAAGTGTCAGAATTAATGTGATTGTGTAGTTATTTGGATTTCCCTTTATTGTAGTGATTTTGCCATTGACACTCTTGGGTCTAACACACTAGTCACATGGAGATAAAGACAGAATTAATAAAGCTGATATCCCCATGGGATGAGAACAGCATGTGCCAAAATTTCCCTGGAAGAAAGAAATTTTCCTGAATCTAGTCTTTCTGCTTCAGAGCCAGTAATCTCTATCAGGGGAGTTTAGTACCTGTTCTTCTATGCACTTCATCTTATCTGATTTTCTCCCGACCTTTGAGCTTTGCTTTTCCTTATCTTTTGATCTGACTTCTCCATTCCTTCTCCAATGAGGTTATTATCCACTCTTATATATAAGGTTATTATAAGATTTCCCAGTCAAGCCTAGTTCTTCAAACATTGTCTCCTTTATTTTCTGAGTTGCAGTTCTCTGCTGCATGCTTGTTACCAGTTCTTGCCTTGGCAATATAAATCTCCCTTTCCTGAGTTCTAAGCCTGGATTTCCAGTGTCCTCACATTGATACGTTTTTCTGTTATCACTTACAAACTAGTTTCCTAACCTTCTGTCTTTGTTCAAATACAAGCTTTTAAGACAGATTTCAAATCTTATAAGACTCAAATCATTACCTGGAAACTAATTCATGCCAGTTGAGAATAAGGGCATGTTATAGGGAAATTGTTTGTGGTATCTACTACAAAGGTTTTCTGGCACTACCACCAAATAGATCCTTTTTCAGCTGTTTATAACTTTGCAAAACTTTAAAGTTAGGTATGAATTTTTCCATGCTGTGTCTGCCTCAGGCTATGCTTAGCTCGTTTCACTCAGAACAATACAGTTTTTTCCAGGAACAAGGCTGTGCAAAATGTAGTAAATGTTATAATAGAAAAAAATAGCAATGTTGAGAAGCCAAATAATTTTTATCAAGCCTTCGCCTCCTGCTGTCATGACCACCCCATGAAAATCCACCAAGAAATTAATTACTCTTTCTTTAGAGAAGGTTATGCACTAGCAGCAGCAGAGATCCTATGCAAAAATAAGTGTGATAGGGTAATTAAAATCTTCCTCATAATGCAGGTGCACAGGACACAATTAGAGCTGTACCAGAAACCATAATTTAGCCTTAATTTTCAGAGTTTAACTTTTACAACCTAATAATGCTGTTTTAGGATCATAGCATGTAAAATAGTAAGTTTAGCAAAAGTATCTGCATTATATTTGTTCTTTATTTTCCGTAATTAATGTAATTTCATTTTTTACCTCTACCCTAAAACAGCAGTGATTGAAAAAAATTGAAAGGCTTTGTTTTTAAGAACCATTCATTTTATCACTTAACTTTAAAATAACCTTTTGTGCTAGGTACTCTTCCAAATAAAATTATATTTTAGACTATATTATCTGAGGTTGTTTTAGCCTCCATATTCTTGTTATCTGACCTGAATAAACAAGATTTCTTTCCTGGAATAGTATGTTTAATGCAGGTGTGGACCATTGATGAAGATATTTTCTCTCTCAGTTTGTCATGAGGAGATCAGATTAGGATCTTGTGTTGAATTTTTGCTCTGGTGAAATAATTGACAACAAAGCTTATGTATTACTTGTATAAAGGTCTGATCAGATTACTTGAATTTATTAAACACATATGATACACTGCTTGAGTTGTTAGGTTCCCCTAAAAATTAAACATTGTTCTTCAGAAGCAGATTAGTATGTGTTAACTTCAATTTCATGAGTATGTCTACATTGACATTGGAATATGTAAGTTAGCTTCCACAGTGAGCTCAAGTTCTTTAATGTTATAAACTCACTTTTTTCTTGGCTTGCCTTTCTAAGTAGTCATTGTTTAAAATATATTATATCACAGATTCATATAGATTTATCCAGGATTAAATGGAATTATGCACCTAAGCCCTATTAAAACTAAGAATGAATTGAGTAGCTAATTTTCAGGCAGTTTTAAAGAGTAGTGGATAACTTGTATATAAGCCAATTTCATAACTTATTTGTGTCAAAAATTAGTTTTATTTGAATTCACAAAATCACTGAATCACAGAATCACAGAATAAGCTGACCTGGAAGGAACCCACAAGGATCCCTGAGTCAAACTGCTGGCCTTTTACAGGACCATCCCCAGGAGTCACACCATGTGTCCAAGAGTGTTGTCCAAATGCTTCTTGAACATTGTCAGGCTTGTTGCTGTGACCACTTCCCTGGGATGCCTGTTCCAGTGCCCAACCACCAAAGGGAGAAGAACCTTTTCCAATATCCAACCTAAACATCCCCAGACACAACTTCAGACCATTCTTTTGGGTCCTGTCACTGATCCCCACAGAGAAGAGATGAGTGCTGCCCTTTTTCTTCCCCTCCTGAGGAAGCTGTAACTGCAGTGAGGCCTCCCCTCAGACTCCTCCAGGCTGAACAGACAAATGAACTCAGCTGCTCTTCATACAATTTCCCCTCTAGGCCCTTTACCATATTTGTTGCCTTTCTTTGGATGCTCTGTAATTGCTCAATATTATTTTTATATTGTGGAACCCAAAACTGTCTCCAGCACTCAAGGTGAGGCTGTCCCTGTGCAGAGCAGAGCAGAGCAGGACAATCCCCTCCCTGCCCCCACTGGTGATGCTGTTGCCTGATGCCCCCAAGACATTCTTGGCCCTCCTGACTATCATGGCACTGCTGAGTCATGTTAAAGTTGCCATTGACCAGGACCCCTAGGTCCCTTTCCATGTCACTGCTTTCCAGCATCTCATTCCCCAGTCTGTTCGTACATCCAGGGTTGCTCCATCCCAGGTGTAGAATCTGACACTTTCCCTTGTTGAACTTTATAGGATTGGTGATTGACCAGTTCTCTAATTTTTTAAGGTCTCTCTGAAGGGTGTCTCTGCCTTCAAGGGAGTCAACAGGTCCTTCTAGTTTTATTTTGTCTGCAGGTTGCTTTGTATGTCTTCCAGTCTTTTTCTTTATTCCTCTTGTATTTGGCTTTTTTTCAGCTCCAGAAAAAATGAATAACTGTATCTTACACTACATCTGAGCTACAAAGATTAAGAACACTAGAATTCAAGGATGTGGACTCACTGTCTATGGATTCCTCAGTTTTATGATATTGTACTTTAGATAATATAATTAACACTTATCATTAATTTGTTTTCTAGGAGGCATTTTCAACAGAACTCTTGATTTTTCTTTCTTAAATTTACCTGTATTTACATTTGTATATACTATATGTTCTGTATGATTACAAAATGTAATGTAATGTCTTGTTAACATGTTCTTTGCTGACAAGAAATTTTATATATTAATATTTTATCTGTGTATATATCTGTATGATATATTAAGATATATTACTATAAGAGAATGATACATGTTATTACATATATTGAAGTAAACATTTAACAGACAAATGGTGTCTGTTGAATCTCTAGTTTACATTGGAAACAGTAGTTCACAGAAATATGCCTTGCAAATACACTTGTTTGGGGTGGTTCCTGGCTTCCTAGGGCCTCACCCAATACCCATGTTGAAAGTTCCCTTGTGTTAGAACAGCAATTTCCAGTGGACTTATGTAATTCCATCAAATTTAGACCGAATTTCAGCAGACTGATAACATTTTATGGATAATGTTAGAAGCATTCAACTCTACGAATGATATTGCTCCAGGAGAAAATGAGAATTCCCAATGACATGGGACTATATGCTCCAGCTATATGGTACCTATGTTTGAGTTGCAGGTGCATTATTGGGAATAGTTTATTTAATTTTTTTTTAAATAAAGCTATGTAAACCAACATCCATTCTCTAAAGTTATATACTTTCCCAAATTAAACTCAATAGTATAATTGACACGCTGCCAACCTTTTGTCTTGCACGTACATCCTTCTTCATGTTCTCTTGAGGTATGTGCTGAGCTTAAACACGAATGCAAGCAGTGTCCCT
Source organism: Aegithalos caudatus (assembly GCA_013389925.1). Taxonomy (NCBI): domain Eukaryota; kingdom Metazoa; phylum Chordata; class Aves; order Passeriformes; family Aegithalidae; genus Aegithalos; species Aegithalos caudatus. Next base: position 5,214 of record WEIU01010518.1, on the reverse strand, counting down.
GGGCAGCTCATGGACAAATATTTACAGTATTTTGGGAGGATGCATTGACATTCAGTGCAAAGCCTCGGATGATGTTCCTCCTGGAGATCAGCAGGCCTTTAGGTCACTATGAATTACAGTCTTTAAGAACTGGAACAGTGGTAGCCAAAATCCATGTGTTAAAGCCAACCATGTAGCACAGAATGAGCTGTCAAAATCTTCTGAGTGAGACAGATTATACACAAAGGGCAGTGTGCATATGAAATAAAGGGCAAGAAAAAGGCGTAACAAACAGAGATCCAAAAGGCAAAGTGAGGAAGTCTCTGCCTCACCAACATAGATAGAGTTCAGCCACAAAGGGCAGAGATCTTCCTTGAACATGACAGGAGGCTGAGTAACAAAAGGAAAGGCACAACCCCTCAGACTCGCCTGAGTTTTTAAAATGATTGTGTGGGACTTTTTAATTGTTTTCTAGAAATAAGGTAAGCCTTAAAAAATCATATGCATATAACTTAATAGTTTTACAAGATTAGTATTGGAACCCAAATTCTAGGAAAAAATAACAGTGCTGTCAGGGAATGGAGCTGTGTCACAACGTGATTTGTCCAAAAATAATATTAATGGAAATATAGGGGATGACTAATTACCTCTTGAACAATAATAACTAGTAATAATTTTCAAAAATACCTGTTCCTGATCTGATGACAAACTTCATATTCCAAAGAGTACCTTTAAATGTCATTGATTCAATTCAGGTAATGATAATGTACATTAAATAACCCTATAAACTGTTCACAGACATTCCATGAATAGAAACAGAATTTTAAATTAGATCAGTAAATTATGTGTTTCATTTGTTCAACTGTATTTATTATTAATTTAGTATAGATCATTATTAAAGTCGTTAAACTTATTTTTAATTTGTAACCATTATTTTGTTGCCTTGACCATGCCTTAAAGGTATTTTAATATTTTAATAATGAAATTAAATTTTTTGATCAAAAAGATTTTAAAGCCAGTAAATAAATCTTTCTCCTATTTCTTAACATGCCCCCCCCCAATGATCTATTTGATTTGAAAGTAACATGTAAAATAATTTTCAGAGTTTGAGTACTAGTAACAATAACAGAATCTAATTATTTAATTACTGCACCTGGATAACATCTAAGTTTAAATTATAGGGATTTTTACTGCCATACAAATTGTTGCTTAGTCACTCATAATTGTTTTTCAGAATTATTTTCAGATATTTATTATGATTTGTTCCTGTTTTCTAAGTAATGGCAATCAGCATTACTGGGCTACAGGCATTTATTCTTCCTTCCTTCTTTGCAGATTTTGGCACTCTATGACATTGAATAAAACATTGTAAAAGAACTTGCAGAAACATGATTTGTAAATATGTCCGTGACTATGCCATTTGGTTCTGTTTTAAGACCTGCCTGAGGAGAAAGTGAAAGAAAATGTTTGTGGGTTTGTTTTTTGTATTGTGGGGTGTTGAGGAATGCATGTGTGTGTTTCTAAAAGACAAGGGCAGCAATTTTAAAACTCTTTATTTATACAACCAGCTAGTGAGGCATTAACAGGAATTTGCTTACATCTATTAAATTTATGCTGAACCTCCTTAAATCCCATTGACTGGGGTTTGTTAAGGACTGGACAAGTTTTATCAGCGGTGTGTGTATTTTGATATATTTTAGCTAAATTTATCCAGTATTTCAATGATAAACCATGAAATTTACTAAATATATATGATGTAAAAGAATGTGTTCCTACATTCATTGCAAAATAAGAAGGAGGATCAGAGTAGAGGTATACAATCTACAGAACAAATTATTTCATGCTTTACTACATTTTAAATTATTGATGATCTTTGGTAATTATATGTATTCTTTGTTTATAGACATATTTGATGTGCTTTATAAAATCTATTTTGCTTTTGACTTACAATTATTTCATTACATTTCATAGAGTAATTTAACATAGCACAAAAATATTTCCACTTATATATTCTGAGTTTTCTGGCTTTAAGTTTTGTTGAATGTTCCTATGATTTTTTACTGCAGAAATGCCGAAATAAGGTGCTTAATTTATCCTCAATATACCATATTTTATGTTGTATACATTCATCAAGTTTTATCTTCTAAATACAGTTCAGATCTCTTAATTTCTGTTATATGAAATTCTTTCATGTCCCTAATTTTTACACTTGCATTGGAATTCTTTATTTTCTTCTTCTTCTTTTCTGAAATTGTTTTAAATAATGCTTATAAATATACAAAATTCTCACCAGAATTAAATTATGAGCTATAATGTACTGCTATTTTCAAAGCTGTATTTGGAGACTTATAAGAACACTGTACTTTTTCAATGCTTTGTTCTTTTTGCTTTGAGTTATTTCTTATTACTTGTCTTACACTGAATTGGAAAATTAGGAAACAAGGGCCCCGGAAAACTTGAAATGCTCTTTAGTTTTCATTATTGTGCACATGAATTGTTAATACGGAATCCTAAAAGTGCTCCCATGGGTTTTTCTTTTCTTCTTTAAATTAAATAATAATATGATTCCTATATGAATACAGTAACTGATTTTTGTGACTTATATTCATATATTTTCAGATCCTAACCAGTTAGGTGTTTTTTTGTTTTGTTCTTGTTTGGGGGATTTTTTTTTTTTTTTTAATTAATCTGCTTTACTAATAATAGAGCATCTATTTAGTATATATTACCTTTGGAAATTTATTCTTGAAATAAAGTACCTCTGATATACAAAAATTACCTCATCTATTTGAGAAATCCTCAAAGTCCATGGACAGTTCCCATCTACATGGATGATAGTAGAGTAAAAATGTCCAAGAGTAGGATTTATGTTAGTTGAAAAACAGCCAAATGAAAAAGTAAGACACTTTTTCTTGCCCATAATATGAGAAATAACATTAGAAGAAAATGTGAATATTTAGATATGCAGAAGGCATTAAAACCACAAAAAGAAGGGTGATAACTAAGTGGAATGAATCAGTTTGTGAGAATAGATTTTGAAAAAGACTTGTAGAAAATGGTAGGTGTAGATTCCAAACAGTTGTCTCCCACAAAAATTGTGAAGTCTTAATAGCTGCTAGTGAGAAAAGATTAGTCACTGAGATCTGGCTGAGATGGAATAACAGAATTAAATGTTAGAAATCACCTTTTTTAGGAACACAAGAGGAAAAAAAATGTAATTAAGTCTCATAACTCTATCTTGCTCCTCATGCCTTTTGTCCTCAGCAAGCATTGTTCTCATTGAAAGCTTCTGATAGATGTATGTGCATACAAGTTGATTCTTTGCCTATAACCAAGAATTTCTTCATTTTTCATAACATTATATAAGTGGAATTAAGTGTTCCTGGTCTTTTTGCCAAATATCCTGTTTAAAAATCTGACAAATGGCATTTGTAATAATTGTTTATTCTGTGAAAATTCCCTGAGTGTGTGGAATTTAAAAAGAGTTCTAACATGTCCCCAGGATGTATAGAGGTTCAATCACTTTAGTGTATCTTTTTATTTTTTTATTCAAGTTGTTCCTGTACCTAGGAATTTCAAATATAGTTCAGGACCATCTTATTACTGTTGTCAAGAAAAAAAAAGTCTTTCCAAATAGACCACGGTATAATATGAGAAGAAGGCATACTTCTATAAATATCTTTCATTTACATATGCCAAGCAGATTTGCCAAAGGAAGCAATTCCACATGAAAATCCTGTGCAATGTGCTCTAGGATGACCCTTGAGCAGGGAGGTTGGATCAGATGACTGCTGTGTTACTTCCAAACTTATCCATTTCAATTACCTGCTTCCAGAAGACAGTTTCTGTCTGTGCTACCCCAGCCTTTTAGAAGGCAAGAATATTTGAATGGCTGCACAGCAAGGTGAATCAAGGAACTGGTTTAATTGAAAGGTAACCTAGCAGGAGAAAAATGTTCAGAGATCAACACCAAGTTCTGTTTATTCTCCATAGGAAGCAAAATCAAATTAATCATAGCAAAATGCAACTAAACTTATCCCCAGCATGTTTCATGAACTTCTTAAAGATCCTGGGATGAAGTTAATGATGTTTTCAAACTGTTCAATTTCTTACAGATTATGCAATTAGTAGGGTTTTTTCAGGTCTGATTTAAATTTTGTTTCTGCATTATTAGCTTTTTATTCTTGCCTTATTTACTATGTACCTAGATATCAGATGATTTAATTTCACTCTTAGTCTTGCATTATAGACTTGTATTTGCTTTCCTTTGCCTCTTTCCAAGTTGGAGCAGTCCAAATATGTTGATATCTTCCATTTTGCCTGCATTTTTTTCTAGTCTTTGAATACTCTTACAGGTTTCCACTGAACATTTTTTTGAAAAAATGTCTAAAACTGTACATGATTCCAGCTGAGAACAGACTAATTTTGAGGAAAAGGTCAAAAAACTCAGAGAGCAGAACAGGAAGCCTATTTAATTTTAATTGCTAAAGAGTAATCTTTTCCTTTTTTTGTGTAAACCCCTTTACTAGCTGCAAATTCTTACCTCTTCTTTTCTTTAACTGTCTTAAATCCTTGATAGTTGCCTTTCATAATATATCATACTTTGTACAAAGAATCAAGCCAAATTAAATTTATAAAGCTTAAGTGCTCATGTTGGAAAACTTTCAGCTCCAAAATAGGGATCCCAGTCTGTCTCTTTACCATTATATGAAAATACATGATTCAGTAAATGCTCATTTCAAAATTAAGTTGAAGCAGAGAATGGTTGAAAAGCCATTGTTGTTTTGTTGGTATTGTTATCACAGGAACTAGCAAAAAAAGTTTTACAGTTTATTTTCCATTTTACCTGTCTTTTGTACCCATTTGTTTTCCATTATACTATAAAATGGTGTTAACAAAGCATAAAACTCTGTTAATGCAGCATAAAATGCTATTATGAAATAAAGGGCCTGAGATTCTAGAAACAAAATCAAACCCCAAATATCCCCTCTATACCTGCTTTAAATTCACTCATAAAATAATAATAGTATGAAATTGTTGTTGAGATATTTCTTATAACCTTTACAATATTCTGCTTTTTGCACTTAAAAATAAATAAACCGAGGTAAATTCAGTTTGAATAGTTTCACTGATGAATTTTTTTCTATTTATACATTTTTCAAAACTTTTTTTACGTGCAGGTATTGCAAGTGTAAGGATTGAAATGGAAAACTAAACTGTTTTGTCACCTTAGAG
>WEIU01010516.1:158855-169737 GCA_013389925.1 Aegithalos caudatus | reverse complement strand
GGGAGGGAGGGAAATGGTTGGGCTCCCAGCCCAGGCGTTTTCCCAGCAGAGAATCCGGAGGGAATCCAGAGGCTCATCCCAGTGAGCCTGGCCCAGGTGGGTGCAGCTCTCCCAGTGCTCCGTGGAATGTCCCCACACACCTGGGAATGTCCCCTCCAAGGGGAGAGGATGGAGCAGGAATGGCTGCAAACACCGGGAACGGGAGAGCCAAGAAGAAGGAAGGGAGCTGGGAACAAAGGAGGAATCAGGGAATTTCCCAGCTGCTCTTTGCTCCCAGACATCCCCTGGAAGCAGGAATGGGGCTCTTGCAGGTGGGAAATCCTCATGGAGGAGCATGGAGCAGTGGAAAGCAGCAGATCCTGACACAGGGACAAGGATCCATCACCCTGGGAATGATCCACTGGGAAAAAAAAGCAGCAGGTTGTGGGAATTAGCAGGAACAGCTCTTCTTATCCCAGCTGGAATCTTGTGTTGGCACCAGATGTTTTCCCTCAGGATAAAAACTCTTTGGAATCAAACCCAGAGGATTCATCCTGCAGGATCTCCCAGAGCCACAGTAAAGTTTTCCAGGGAAAACATGGGATCAGCTTGGCAGATCCCCCTCTGGATCCTTTTCCAGAGGCTAGGATCACCCCAGGAACCTGGATCACACAAAAACCTGGATCAATCCATCCCAGGAATTGTGCTGGACCTGCTGTGGCCACCTCCAACATCCATGGATTCAACCCCACTGCTCCTCCAACTTTCATGGATTCAATCCCACTTATCCTCAAATTTCCATGGGCTCAATCCTACTCCAATTTCCACGGGCTTAATCCCACTGTTCCTCTTCCCACTCCTCTGCAGGATAAATGAGAACTTTTTCCACATGGAATTGTTTTATTAGGAAAAGATCCATTAACAATAAAAGCCCCCAAAAGGAGGAGCGGGATACGCTCCCGGAAGGTCGGGAAATTCCGGGAGCAAAGCAAATCCCAGGTGAAACTCAGCCAGAGGGAGAGCAGCCAACAATTCCCGAGCCACATTCCCACAGGATTGCGTGGATATTCCCAAATACTCAGAGGCTCAAGGAGTCTCTGCACGGGAACAATCCCGGGGAAATGATCCCACTTTTCCAAGGGCTGTTGGCATCTCCCTCCTTTCCCAACAACTCTGGATTGACCTTTCCAGCCCCAGCCTGGAGTTTTCCCACTTTTCCTTGCTCCAAGAAAATTCCAGCAAACTGGGAGGTCTGTCCTGCTCCCATCAACCCCCCACGATCCCAGAAAGTTTTTCCATGGAAGTTCCTCAGCAGCCAGCCAGGCTCCTTGGATCTGCCTCTCCTCCAGGCTCGGCAGGATTTGGGAATTCTGGGAAAAGGGATGAGCAGTCCCAGGCTGGGAGGGTGTTGAGGGACTCAGGGCGGGGGTGGGGCAGATCCGGAGCCCATTCCCGATGGATTCTCCCTCCTCACTCGGAGTCGCTTCCCTCCTGCTTTGCTGATCCCACCGCTGACGCCAGCTCCTCCTCCTGCCCTTTCAGGCGCTCTCCTGCCAGGAGAAAAGCCATGGAAAAGGCATGGAATGGCAGGATTGGGAATGATCCCCTGCAGGATCCCAAAATGCTTCCACTGGCACAACCCAAGCGCTCCTGGAGCCTCCTTGGGAAGCTCCTTGGGACCAGCAGCTTCCCAGATCCATTCGGGAAAGGACCGAGCCCCAGCAGCCCCTCCCAGGCCCAGGCAGCTCCCAGCAGGGATCGTGGAATCCCCCTGGAATGAGGCAGCCCAGAACGCACGGATCAGCTCCGCGATGGCTCTCTGGGTCCTCTTCTCCAGCTTTTCCAGCTTCTTGGACACATCCCGCTTCAAATCCCTGGGAGGAGAGCAACAAGGTCAGGAAAATTCCGTGGCCACAGGCAAATCCCACCTTTCCCAAAGGAATTCCTTCTCTTTCCCAAGTGCCACCATTCCAAACTCAACCCATCCCTCGGTGACAAGCATTCCAAAGAATGGGAAGGGAAAGGGAATTGTGTCTGCCTCCACAGCCAGGAGGGATTTCCAGTTCCACGGAATCATGGAATGCTCAGGGTTGGAAGGATCCCTAAAGATCAGCTACCAGGATTTTTTTTTCCACCCTCCCACGGGATTTTCATGGCATTTCTAACGCTCAGATCCAGGTTTTCCTGGATGTTTCCAGCACAACCTCAAGGTGTTGGAATCCCCAGCTGACTCCAACACCTTTTTCCCGGGAGCAGCATTCCATAGGCACTCACCAGTCAGGTTTCCTGGGAGCCAAGTTTGCCAAATCCTAGGGAAGGAGAGGAGACATCAGTGAAAGCCAAAGGCAACATTCCAGCCTGGACCTAGCATAGAGCAGCTCTGGATTTCCAGATCCAGATTTCCAGCTATGGATTCCTAGCTCTGGATTCCCAGCCCTGGATTTCCCAATCTGGATTTCCCAACCTGGATTTCCCAACCTGGATTCCCAGCCCTGGATTTCCCAATCTGGATTTCCAGCTCTGGATTCCCCGCTCTGGATTTCCCAATCCAGATTTCCAGCTCTGGATTTCCCAGTCTGGATTTCCAGCTCCAGATTCACAGATCCAGATTCCCAGCTCTGGATTTCCCAATCTGGATTTTCAGCTCTGGATTTCCCAATCCAGATTTCCAGCCCTGGATTTCCCAATCCGGATTTCCAGCCCTGGATTTCCCAATCCGTATTTCCAGCTCTGGATTCCCAGCTCTGGATTTCCCAATCCATATTTCCAGCCCTGGATATCCCAGTCCAGATTTCCAGCCCTGCATTCCCAGGAATTCCAGCTTTACCTACCACCTCATCGATGATGGGCTCCGGCTTGGCCGCTTCCAGCTGCTCCTTCACCGTGTCCTCCACTAGATGGGGAAACAGGATCAGTGTTGGAAAACCAGGAATTCCACTAGCCTGGGTTCCCAAAAGCTTCCCTAAAACCCCATTCCCACAGCTTCCCTTAAAAACATGGAGCCCACACTTGAGTACATCCAAACCCTCCTGGAGACTCTCAAAAATTATCTGGGAATGACGGAAATCCCACAAACAGCAACGGCATCTGGAAGCTGGTTTGGGATCGAGGCCTCTTTGCTCAACATTTGTAGGGATCAGCTGCTCCAAAGGTCTGGAATTTTGCTCTCCTGGACTCATTTCCAGGCCTGGGACACTTTGGAGGAGTCCAACTCCAGCCCAGGCCTTGGGGAAAGGCGTGGAGAGATCCGGGAAAATGGGAAAATGCTCCTGGAAAAAGGCACCCACGGAGGGGCTGCAGAACCAGGGAGCACATCCCGCTCCAGCACATGGATCTCATGGAATCCAGGACAATTCCAGCTGGAAAAGCCCTCCTGGATTGAGTCCAAACATTCCCAGCACTGCCGAGGCCAGCACTGCTCATGTCCCCAAGTGCCACATCCACAGGGATTTCAATCCCTCCAGGAATGGGGCTCCAGCACCATGGGATAAGGGGAATTTTCCCATTATCCAGCCTGGTTATTCCCTCCGCTCCCAGCCCTGTTCCCTGGATCCTGTCAGGGAATTGTGCAGAGCCAGAAGGTCCCCCCAGAGCCCCCTTTTCTCCAGGATAACATTCCCAGGAATTCCCCAGCTCTGTTCCCTTCCCTGGACACGCTCCAGCCTTTCCATGTCTTTCCTTTCACATGGAAGTTTTAAGCTCCTACAAAAACACAAGGAAATGGCAGTGCTAGAATTCCCAGCCATTCCCAGCCTTCCCTTTTCATTCAGGGAATTTTTCAGTGGATTTATTCCAGGAAAACTCCACATTTCAGGATCCAGAGAACTCCTTCACTTCCCCCTGGGGTGGTTTAGGGAAGTTCCAGGTGAGGAAATTCCAGCCCCAACGCCCTCAACTCCGGACTAAGATTTCCTTCCAGATAAATCCAACAAAACCCAGCCGGAATTTCCAGGAGGCTCTTCCAGGGAGGCTCCTCCGAGGATGAATCCTTGGATTTGGGGCTGGGAGTGTTCCCACCCCTCCTGTGCAATGCTGGGTGTGAGGGTGACGGGATCAGATATTCCAGCCTGGATATTCCAACCCCTCCAGGCTCCAGGGACACCTCATCCCAGTGGAGCTCCCACCTTGGGAAGAGCATGGAGCTTCCCAAGCCCTGCTTTCCCTTCCCACATTCCCAATTTTTCCCACCTGAGGCCGGTTTGGCCGGGGGCAGCTTCCTCTTCTTCAGCTCCTCGTCCTCGGGATCGTAATTCCGCAGTTTGATCTCCCTGGGAAACGTGGGAAGAGCGGTGAGAAAAGTCCAGGATGGCACTCAGGAAAAACGGGGATGCTGGAATCAGGAGCCAGAGGCAGCTGGAATCGTGGAATCGTGGAATTGAGGAGGTTGGAAAAGCTTCCATGATCATCAAATCCATCAATCCAGCCAAGGAGGATCCATGTCCCCAAATGCCACATCCATGGCTTTTAAATCCCACCAGGAATGGGGACTTCCTGGAACATTCCCAATATCCAAGCTGCCATCCCCCATTCCATAAGAAATATTCCCAAAATCCACCCTGAGCCTCCCCTGACAGAGCCTGAGGCTGTTCCCTCCTGTCCTGTCCCTGTTCCTCGGGAAAAGAACCCAAATCCCACCTGGCTCCAACCTTTTGGGTCTAAAACCTGGGAATTTCAGGATGGAAACCCCTGGGAAGATCAAAAATCATGGAAAAAAAATCTTTCAGGGAAAGATGGGGGGGGGGAAAGGATTCCTTAGGATACAAGGTGGTTATCCAAGCATTTCTGGAAGTGCTTAAATTATGAGCAAATCCCAGCTCTGGAATAAACGGAGCTGAGGGAATGAGGAACCCAAACATCACCTGGAAGTTTTTCCATGTTTTCACCTCCTCCAGGAAAGCTCAGGAATCAGGACTGAGCCACAATTCCACAACATTCCCAACTAATTTGGGCTATAATTGGACACCCTCATTCCCACGAGTGATTCCTCACTGCAGCCAAACCCTGCAGGCCTCAAGAGGAATTCCCAAAGCCACAATCCTGGACAATCCAGCTGGCAGGAGCTGATCCCACCTCCAGGACATTCCAGAGGCTGTGGGATCCATGGAACAGCTCAGCCCACAGGGAAAATGAGGGAGGTGAAGCTCATTAACCACCGAGGATAGGAGTAACTGGGATTCTCCTCCTGGAGAAGCTGAGAAGGTTGGGAAGCAGAGGAGCAGGTTTTTACGGAAAGCACCAAAAAATCCAACTTTGGATCCAACCAGAGCACAGGTGGAGATTCCTACCCTTCCCACTCCATCCCATTCCGGCTCCAGCACAGGAATCTCCTGGCCAAGGGTCTGAGCCACTCCCTGGGAGCGCTGGGAACACCGGGATGTGTTCCCTGCTGAGGGAAATGATGGAATTCAGGAATGGAAGTGACCCTTGGGATCAGGGCCATGGGCAGGGCCACCTTCCATGATCCCAGGGTGCTCCAAACCCCATCCTTGGACACTTCCAGGGATCCAGGGGCAGCCACAGCTTCTCTGGGAATTCCAGCCCAGCCCCTCCCCACCCTCCCAGACAGGAATCCTTTCCCAAAAATGAATTGGGAGGATTTGGGGAGTGCAGCATTCCAGAGGGAAGCCATGCATCCTGCCAGGGGTGGCACATTCCCTGATTTGGGTCAGGAATATCTCAAATCCTTGTTTCCCTCATGCCCAGAGCTCCTGGCTGGGGGAGCAGGAGGGATCCCAGCTTTTTTGGGAGGAGGCCCTGGGCCGGGCACGCCGGGAATGTGCGGAATGCCCGGAGTGCTCCCGATGGAAACCAGGCCCCGGAGAGCCTGCCTTGTGCTCCAGCCCCAAGGGTTTCATGGAACAAACAATTCCAGGGATTTTTCTAAGCCTTCCAGCTGCCAAAATCCTTGTGGCAGGAGCCCCGGGAATGGCTCTGCCATGAAAAGCTGGAGCTGGGATTTCTTCCCGTGTCACAGGTTCCTTGCTCCTGTCCTTATTCCCAAAAGTCACTTGGAGCTGCCTCAGGAGCAGCTTCCCAATCCCAATCCCTGAGGATGAGAATTTCACCTCCAGGAAGAGCAGGAAAAATGTATGGAGGTCATGGAATCATCCTGGAATGGGCTGGGTTGGGAGGGATCCGAAGGATGATCCCAATTCCACTCCTGCCATGGCAGGGACACCTCCCACTGTCCCAGGGTGATCCAACCTGGCCTTGGGCACTGCCAGGGATCCAGGGGCAGCCACAGCTGCTCTGGGAATTCCAGCCCAGCCCCTCCCAGCCAGGAATCCCTTCCCAATCTCCCATCCATCCCTGCCCTCTGGCAGTGGAAGCCATTCCCTGTGTCCTGTCCCTCCATCCCTTGTCCCCAGTCCCTCTCCAGCTCTCCTGGAGCCCCTTCAGGCCCTGCCAGGGGCTCTGAGCTCTCCCTGGAGCCTTCTCCTCTCCAGGGGAACATTCCCAGCTCTCCCAGCCTGGCTCCAGCCCTGCAGCAGCTCCACGGGATTCCCTGGATTAAGCCCGACATTCCCGGATTCCTCACCCAGGCACCAAAGGAGGACGAGGCAAAGATCCAGGAGAAGCCACCCTGAGGAAAAGCTCTTCCCTGGAAAAGCTGCTCCTGCCCAAGCCCATCCTGCTCCCAGAGTGGCTCCAGGAGGAAGGAATCACAAAAAAAAACCTCCCACCTTTCCCCACACCAAACCTGCCAGGCCAGTTGGTTTTCCAGGATGTGCTCCCTGCTGGAGCCAGGACTGGGAGACATCCAGGTATTCCAGGAGAGCTGGAGAAGATCCCAAATCCAGCAGGATTCCCATTGCTTTCCCAAGCACCTGAGCTTTTCCAGGTGGGAATTGCAATATCCATGAATAAAACCAGGACAAAGCCCACATTCCATGAGGAGCACGGGATCCTGCTGGAGCTGGAGGATGTTCCAAACCATTCCCAAGCTGGGAATATCAACCTTGGAACAAGGACAAACCTCATCCATGTTTTCCTGTGGCTCCTCCAGGTTGGGATGGATCCAAAGCCAAATTCCAGCCTTGAGGTTCAACCCCAAAGGAGCCCTGGAGGCACCTTGGGAGCACCCAGATGGCCACAGGATAACTCCTGGGATAACCCCTGGAATTCCTGGGGTCAGATCCACAATCCCAGCACAAGGATTGGGAGCAGATGTTCCAGACGCACTGCCATTCCCAGGAATTCTCTCCCAGGAAGTCTGAGCACCCCAAAATCCATGCCCAAAACACTGTGGAGGGGGGGATGGATTCCCAGAAATGATTCCTGGGAAAAAGCAGAGTCCTGGGAAGGAGCAGGGGAGGCTCCTTCTGGAGGCTCATCCCAGTGCCAGGGAAAATCCAGGATCAGCCACAGCCTCTCCTGGAGGATCCAGCCAGGCTTGGGATCATGGGAAGCTTCCCTAGGGATGGATCAGCTCCATCCTGAGGGAAAATCCACAACATCCTCCAGCTCCAGAGGCCCAAAGCATGGATCAGGACCTTCAGGATGGAAGGAATTTCCCCAGCCTGGATCCCGGTGCTCTCAGCTTCCAGCTGGATTCAATTCCTGTTTTCCCTTTTCCAGCTTGGAGGAAAACATGGGAGTTCCCATCCCCATTCCCATTCCCACCCCTCCTCCTCTTCCTGAGCACATTCCCAATGGGAAGGGACCCCTGGGATGCTCCAGGTCCGTGTCCAAGCGGGAGCAGATCCTGGGAAGTGCCCATCAGATCAGCTCCTGCCTCCCACAGTTACTCCTGATTTTTTTTATTTTTTTCCATCCTTTTCCTTGTTCCTAAACCCCTTCCCTGGGATTTCCAATGCTCTGGGATGAAGGGAATCAAGTCCTGGATTCTCCTGGCGAGCCCAACCCCCTCTGGAGCAGAATCCCGAGGGATTTGGAGGCAGGGATTAACAAACAAAAGCGCTCCGGACCTGCCCGGTGACATTCCAGAGGGAGGAATTCCTCAGGGAGCTCGGGTTTCCCAACCCCCGCTCCTCCCCCAGACCAGGAGCTGCAATTTCCAAGGATAATTCCGTGTCCAAGGGCAGCGCTGGGTGTGGATTCCCTTTCCCTAAAGCTGGGAAAATTGAGGATTATTTCTTTATCCCGTCCTTTTCCAAGCTTTTCCTTGGATTTTTTCCCACCTCTGACGAGCTTTGTTGGCACATGGAGCCCCCGTTCCAAAGGATGGGAATTCCAGGCTCCAAAATTCCTAAATCCAGGGTTTTACCCCTCGGAAATGAGGCCGAAAGGGCTGAAATCCTCCCACACCCTTTTCCTGGGAAAAGGTGGAGCTTCCTGCTCCACACAAAAATCCAAAGGATCCCAAGTTTTTCACAGCTCCAGAGAGAATTCCCAAAGCTGGAATTCCTGGGAGAAGAGCAGGGCTTGCAGGGCTGGGAATTGGCAGGAAAATGAGGAAGGAAAAACGGGATGGGGAGGTTGGGATGGAGCAGGAACAAAGAAGGAAATGGCCAAAAAAAAAAGGGAAAAAATGTTGGGAAAAAGCAGAGCCAAGGAGGATCTTGTCCTTCCTGCAGCCACTGGAGCAGAAAAATTGGGAATCTCCATCCCTGGAATGCCAGGCTGGATGGGAGCAGCCTGGGATGGTGGGAGCTGTCCCTGCCCACGGAATGGGATCATCCTGAAGGTCCTTTCCCACCCAAAGCGTTACAGGATTCCAGGGAATTCCTCCCGCAGGGGATTTTTCCCAGCACTGGGATGCCTGGGGAGCAGGCAGGTGTGGAATCTCCTGGGGACTCCTGGAAAAATGAGCAGGAGGGGAAAAATGTGGAGAAAGGGTGGGAGAATGCCAGAATTCCAGGATGGATTTCTTGGGAAGGGACTCAAGGATGATCCCATTCCATGGGCAGGGAATTTCCTCTATCCCAGGCTGCTCCAAGCCAGCCTTGGACACTTCCAGGGATGGAACTTGATGGGATTTCCCATATCCCAAATGGCTGAGAGGGAATTCCCCAAATCCGTTCATAACCAGAGGGGAAAATGCAGGAAAAAAAATCCTTGGATAAATCCCAGGATGACTCCATGCCCTGGCAGGGATCTCCAGCTCCTTCTTCCCAGAGTTTTTCCTTTCCAGCCATTCCTGAGGCTGGAATTAGCTGGGAATACAGAGCCTGGGGATCACAGGGATCCAAGAAGCTTCCAAGCCAATCCATCCTGGAATTCCACACCTGGATGGGCTGGGATGGAGCTGGGATGGAGCCAGGAGAGAAAATTCCCAGGATTTTGCTCCACAGACCACGGGATCATCCCCTGAACCACCACATTCCCTATCCCACAGAATTCTTTCCTGGAAAATCCCAGGTCCTGGAAGTGCTTTGGAGGGAAGGGAGATTCCAGCCACCAGGATTCCTCTTTTCCCAAATCCAGGTGAAATTCCAGCAGATTTTTTTCCCATTTTTCCCCAGCAATTTTTCCAATTTTTCCCCAATGCCCAGCAATTCCCTTTTCCATAGGAAGATTTTGGGGAAATCCAAATCCAAAAGGAAATCAAGGGATGGGCTCTTCCAGATCCAATTCCCACGAGAAAAGTGGAAATTCCACAAGAAAAACAAAAGGAAATCAAAAGTTGGGAATTGCCCAGGCAAAATTTGGGATTCAAACATTCCCATGGAGCAGATTTTGCTGGAATTCGCCTTGGGAAATTCCCTCTGGATGCCAACAAAAGAGGCTGAGATGGGAAAGGTGGAAAAGCAAGAAAATCCATTGGGAAGCAAAGTTTTCCTCCCCATAAAAATGGGGGAATGCCAAAGAATTCCTTGAATTTGAGGAGAAAGCCGGGATGGAATTTCCCCACTCCACACTTTCCTCTCCACCTGCAAGTCCCTTGGATTTTCCAGGAAATCTCCCTGAGGCAGGGGAAGGATTTAATCTGGAGATAAAGGAAAATCCATGGAAAAATTCATTTCCTGGTGTTCCTGAACACCAGGAATGTCACAGACCCCTCCAGGCAATCCCAGCAGGGATTCCCAGGATAAAATCAGCCCAAATTGGGATTTTTTTGGGATTTGGAGGATGAATTCTTCATCCCAGCTGGGCCTGGATCTGCAGGGGTGGGAAATGGGAAAACCAAGGCAGATTCCGTGGGCTCTGGAATCCGAGAGCTCCTGATCCATTCATTATTCAGGAACTCCCAGCTCTGGTTTCACCTCCTGGCACAAATTCCAAGCAAGGAAAGTTCCCTCTCCCAAGGAATTTGGTGCTTCCAGGCCCAAATCCAAGTGGGATTTTTTGCTTTTTCCAAGGAGTCATTCCCAAGGGNTTTTCCAAGAGTAAATTCCAAAGGGAAAAAAAAAAAAAAAAAAAAAAAAAAAAGGATTTTCCTTTTCTTTTTTTTTTTTTTTTCTGGTTTACTTCTCCCACTGAGGAGGTTTTTAGGGATAAATCCATGGGAATAGGGTCACATTCCAAATTTGCAATCCCTAAAAAAAGCCCTGATGGGATTTTTCCCCGCAGGAAAACACCTTTGGAATCAGTGGATCTGCCTGGAGTGGGATCGTGCTGGGATTTCCAGGGAAGAGAGCCCCAGGAATCCATGGAAAAACACCAATCCCTGTAGGAATGGCTGGGAATTCCCAACATTCCTGCTGCCTGTGGAAAAGCTCACTCAGCCTCAGGTTTTTCCCTCTATAATCCATGGAATTTTATTTCCTCAGAGATGAATCCAACCCATCCCTCATCCCAAATCATTTGCACTGAATTCCTACTGAAAATTCCCATTTAATCACTGAGATCCAAGGGAAAATCCTCCTGGGAAACACATTCTAAAGGGAAAAATGGGAATTGAGAAGGAATTACCTGTGCTTGACTGGCTCCTCTTCCTCATCTTCTCTGGGAATCTTGGATTCGGGTTCTCCGCTCTCCTTGTTCTGTAAAAAAAAAAAAA
>WEIU01010516.1:65668-108534 GCA_013389925.1 Aegithalos caudatus | reverse complement strand
CGGGGCTGGGGACAGCCGGGCTGGGGAGGTTGGGGACACCCAGACTGGGGGTGTTTGGGGGGGAGATCCGCGGGTTTGGGGACACCGAGCTCTGGGGGGATTTGGGGACACCCAGACTTGGGGGCTTGGGGGGAGATCCGTGCGTTTGGGGACATCCAGCCCTGGGGGAGTCTGGGGACATCCGTGGGTTTGGGGACACCCAGGCCTGGGGGGAGATCCTCGGGTTTGGGGACACCGAGACTTGGGGGAATTTTGGGACACTCAGACCTGGGAGGGTTTGGGGACACCCTGACCTAGGGGAGTTTGGGGACATTCACGGGTTTGGGGACACCCAGACCTGGGGAAGGTGAGGGTTTGGGGGAACACAGAGCCCTGGGGGGCGTCAGGGTTTGGGGACACCTGAGAATTTGGGATGGAATTGGATGGGATGGAATTGGATGGGAGGCGATTAGGGAGCACCCGGATGGGGTCGGGGAGCACCCAGAGGTGTTGGGAAGCCCCCAGACGGGATTAGGGAGCACCGGGATGAGGTCGGGAGGATTCGGGAACCGCCCCCATCCCTGGATCCATCTGTCCCGGCTGGAATTCCGGGGGCTGAGCCCGTCCCTCCCCGCAGCTCCCGCCGAGGCTCCCGCGCTGTCCCCGCGGTGCCAGGAGGAACCGGGAGAGCTGGAGCGGCTCCTGGAGCTGGGAGCGCCGGGCCCCGCGGGGACAGCGGGGGATGTCACCTCCGCCGTGTGACAGCCCCGGCGCTGCTCCCGCCGCCACACGCATTCCCGGGGATGTTTTTTACGTGGGTTTTGTACTTTTATAGGGATTCGGGGGGGTGGGACGGGGTGGTGGGGACATTAAACGTGTCACTGGGTGCCACCAGGATTTGTGTCCTCGCGTGTCCGTGTGGTTCCTGGGATGTGTCCTGAGTGTCACCAGGTGCCCGTTTGTCCCCAGAATGTGTCCCTTTGGGTGTCCCCAGAATGTGTCCCCTTGGGTGTCCCCAGCTGTCCATGAGTCCCCTTGGGTCACCAGGATTTGTGTCCTGAGCTGTGTGTCCCTAGGATGTATCCCAAAGGTGTCCCTTTGTCCCCAAGATGTGTCCTTGGCTGTCCCTTGGGCATCCCTGGGATTGGTGTCCCCAGGACGTGTCCCTGTGTCCCACCCCCATCCCAGACCCACCCCAGGTGTGGGTGGCTCCTGGAGGAGGAGGGGACACCCTCAACACCCCAAGGCACCGGGGACAGAAAAAGCCATTTTTAACCCCAAAATACTCCCAGGTCACCCCAAACTTCCCTTCCCAGGGAGTCCAGATTCCTGGGAATGCTGAGGGTGACAGGAGGTCCCCAAGGCAGAGGGGACATCCCAAGCCAGGTCCCCCTTTTGGCCCTGCCCGGCGTCGATTTTGGGGTTCAGGGTTGGGTTGGGTTTTTTTGTGTTTTGGGGTTTGTTTCGTTTTGTTTTGTTTTCTTTTGATTTTTTATTTTTTTCTCTTTTTTTGCCCTTTTTTTTTCTTTTTTACATAAAAAGTTCCGTAAAAATTGGATAAAGTAAAATGCTCGAAGCAGTAAAATCAATCTTATCAACATGGCCAGAAATCCGCAGTATTTACAGGGAAACGGAGGAAACCTCGCAGAACCAAAAGGAAAAACCAAGGAAACAACCAAAAAAAAAAATTTAAAAAAAAACCAAAAAATCCGGGAATAACCCCCAAAGTCTCCTGTCAAACATTCCCGTGGGATCGGCAAGTTTGGGGCTGAAAGCAACGGGAAAAAAGCAAATTATTATCAATATATTCACATATACGTTAAAATATAATACAGAGCTTGGGAGCAGCGCCGGGAGAGCCGGGCTTGGGAAAGCCTGGATCAGGAAAAGCAGGCTTGGGAAAGCCCGGCTCATCCTCAGCCACCAAGTTTGTTTTCCTTAAAAAAACAAAAAACTCAAAAAAAAAAAATCGTCATAATAATTATAATAATAATAATAATAATAATAAATTCACAGGTTGGTGTTTCGGGAGGGCGAATCCCGGTGGGGAGGGGGCTCCCGGGGGCCGGGGGTTATTCCAGGGGCTATTCCAGCTCCGTGTCCTCTTTGGGCTTGTAGAGGATCCCGAATTTCTGCATGTACTTCTTGATGTATTCCTTGGTTTTGTGTTTGACGTTCTCGTTGCACTCCAGGTCCTCGGGGTTCTTGCAGTACTTGAGCTCCTTGTTCATCACTCCGTGGGTCAGCTGTGGGAATGCCGGGAATGTTGGGAATGCCACGGGAATGTTGGGAATGTCAGAATTCCCGCCAAGCCTGGGCACTCCCCAGGCTCCCAGGCTCCTGCTTCCCAAATATTCCCTTTTACTTCCCAGTATTCCCTGAGCCGCTGTCATATTATTCCTCAAATATTCCCTAAATATCTCAAAATATTTGGTAGCGTTCCCCCAATATCTGCTGTATTTTCCAAACATTCCCCAAACTATTTTTTGTTACTCCCTAAATATTCCCTGTTCTTCCCAAAATATTCCTCAAAAATTCCCCAAATACTTCCCAAATATTCTTCAAATATTCCTAAAATATTTGGTAGTGTTCCCCCAATATCTGCTGTGTTTTCCAAACATTCCCCAAGCTATTTTTTGTTACTCCCCAAATATTCCCCAAATATTTCCCAAATATTCCTCTAACATTCCCTAAATATTCCTCAAATATTCAGCAGTGTTTCCCAAATATCTGCTGTATTTTCCAAACATTCCCCAAGATACTTTCCTATTACTCCCCAAATATTCCCTGTTCTTCCCCAAATATTCCCTATTACTCCCCAAATTATTCTTCTATTACTTCCCAAATATTCCCCAAATAATTAGTAATATTCAATTTGCTATTATTTCCCAAATATTCCCTAAATAGTTGGTATTGTTGTGCCAATATGTGCAAATATTCCCCAAATATTTCCTATTATTCCCAAATATTCCCTAAGTTATTCTCCTATTCGCCCAGATATTCCCCAAACATTTCCTGTTATTCCCCAAATATTCCCTCAGTATTTCCTATTATTCCTCCATGTTATTTATCCATCATTCCCTAATTATTCCCTGATACTTCCCAAATATTCATTGAGCTGCTGTCATTTTATTGCCCAAATATTCCCCAAATATTCCCTATTGTTCTCCCACTATTACCCACCATTTTTCCTTCCCTTCCACCATCCCCCAAGGAGCTGGAGGCAGCTGGAATGACAGGATCCCATTTCCTGGGGCCATCCCTTTGTCCCCATGTCCCCTGTCCCTCCCATGTCCTCGTGTCCCACATCCCTGTGTCCCTGCAGCCACTGTGTCCCTGCATCCCCAAATTCCCGTGTCCCGTACTTCCCGTGTCCTTGTGTCCCTATGCTCCATGTTCCCATGTCCCTGTCCCACATCCCTGTGTCCCAGTGTCCCTTTATCCCCATGTTCCTGTCCCTCTGTGTTCCCACATCCCCGTGTCCCTGTATTCCCAAGTTCCCAAACCCCTCATGTTCCCAACTCCGTCTATCCCATGTCCCCGTGTCCCCAAATCTTTGTGTCCCTGTACTCCATGTCCCCACTTCCAACATTCCAATGAACCTGCACTCTCCATGTCCCCACTTCCCACATTCCATGTCCCTGTGCCCCATGTCCATTATCCCTGTGTCCCCACATTCCTGTGTCCCCACGTTCCTGTATCCATGTCCCCATGTCCCACATCCCTGTACCCTGTGTGTGACCGTGTCCCTGTGCCTCTGTATCCATGTCCCCACCTTCATGTGGGATCATGTTCCCAAGTTCTTGTATCCCACGTCCCCGTGTCCCTGCAGCCCCCACATTCCCAGATTCCCCATTCCACATTCCCACCTTGCGTGCCAGGTGTTTGAAGTCCTCGGTGGTGGTGATCCTGCCCACCTTGCAGTCGGGTTTCCGGTAGGGATTCAGGCACTGCACGATGAACTGGGACATCTGCGGGAGACAGTGCTGGATCCCATCCCATCCCATGGATCCCAAGGGATCCCACAGATCCCATCCCATGGATATCATCGCATTCCATCCCATGGATCCCAAGGGATCCCACAGATCCCATCCCATGGATATCATCGCATTCCATCCCATGGATCCCAAGGGATCCCACAGATCCCATCCCATGGATCCCATCCCATGGATATCATCGCATTCCATCCCATGGATTCCCAAGGGATCCCATGGATCCCATCCCATGGATATCATCCTATTCCATTCCACCCCATCCCAACCCATCCCATCCCATGCAATAGATCCCATCCCATGGATCCCATGGACCCCATTATCCCATTCCCGGGCTGGGATCCCTCACCTCTTTCCTGAACACCTCCTTGCTCTTCTTGGCCAACTCGCTGGATGTGTCGGCTTCCGCCGTCTTGGGCTTCTTGGAAGACTGGAGAGGGAACACAGGGATGGAAACGCTTCCCTGCTCCCACCCTGGGGACAGCACCCCTGCCCACAGCCTGCTGGGCAGTTTCCAGACATTTCCAGGGACATTCCCTGCCTATTCCCAGGACATTCCCAGCCCATTCCCAGGGACATTTCCAGCCCACTCCCAGGGACATTCCCTGCCCATTCCCAGGGACATTCCCTGCCCATTTCCTGGGACATTTCCAGCCCATTTCCACAGACATTCCCAGCTCAATGCCCGCACACTCCCCAGTCCAATCCAGATCTTCCCAGCATGATCCCAATGAGCTTCTCAGCCCAATCCTGATGAGATTCCAGGCCCATTCCAGCACACTCCTCAACCCATTCCCAATGCTTTTCCCAGCCCAAGGCCAGCACGTTTCCCACTCTGATCCAGGTCCAATTCCCAGACAAATGCCAGCACACTCCCACCCCAAGCCAGGGATTTCCCAGCCTGGTTCCATGAGCTCTTCCCAGCCTTATCCCAGCAAACTTCCCTGCCCAGTCCTGGTGCATTCCCCAGTTCAGTCCTGCTGAACTTCCAGGTTAACTTCCCAGCCCGATCCAGGCACAATTCCCAGCTCATTCCTGGTGAGCTTCCCAGCCCAATTCTGGAATGTTCCACACCCCAGAGCAGGCATTTCCCAGCCCAATCCCAGTGAGCTCCCCATCCCAATGCCAGCACGCTCCTCACCCCAATCCAGGCACAATTCCCAGTCTGATCCCAGCCCAGTCCCAACATTTCCCAGCATTGCTCCTGGCACTCTCCAGCTCAGTCCCAAAACGTTTCCCAGCCCAATCCTGGCACAATTCCCAGCACACTCCTGGGCTGGGAGGCACAGGGACCACTCCTTGCTCTTGTTTTCTTTGGAAAAAAAAGCAGGAAAAAGAGCAAGAGTGGGTCCTGGGGCTGGTCCATAGTGGGAGCAAGCCCTGTGGTGATGGATTTTCCTTCAGGAATTCCCTGGGAGGGGCCCCCCACAAGCATGCACAGGGATTATCTTTAGCTACAGGCAAGATAAAGGGAATTTTCTCGGAATTTCTGATGGCTTCCCTGTGCACTGATCCCTGATTTACTGAGGGAGCAGAATCCGCTCCAGCTGCATCCCGGAGCCCATCCCTTCCCCCTGGATCCACACCCACCTCCCACACGCTCCCATCCCAAGCTCTGCCATGTCCTTGGAGCCTCAACAGGGAAAAGCAGCATCCCTGCACCAGCACCATTTTCTGGGAGAGGTCTGGGATCCAGGTCATCCCAGCTTGGATTGTAAGGAATTGAAGAGCAGAAGGATTTGTTAAAGGTTTGGAAAGCCGGGGGAGGTTTCCCTTCTCCTTCTGCTCTTCAGTGATGTCCCAATATTCCTTTAATTTAAAAAAAAATCCCGCTTTTAAAAACTATTTAACACTGAAAAAAGCAGGAAACAAAATTCCTGTCAATCCCTAGCAATGTGCCTGGCTGGAGGGCAGAGCTGCAGAATCCCAGGAGCAAAGGGCCGGGGGTGTTCCAGGGAGGATTTTATGGCCCAGGCCCGGCCGGAGCAGGGACATCAAAGCTCGGCTGCCACTTCCAACGGCCGGGAATGGGGAGCGGATGGCTCCGGCACCAACCTGGCACTGCCCCACCGGCAAAGCCTTCCTCATTCCCAAACCCTTCCAAAGCCCTTGTCATTCCCAAGCCCTTCCAAAGCCTTCCTCATTCCCAAACCTTTCCCAAACTCGTAATTCCCAAACCTTCCCAAACCCATCATTCCCAAACCTTTCCCAAAGCCGTCATCATTCCCAAACCCTTCCCAAACCCCTCCCAAACCCCTCATCATTCCCAAAACTTTCATCGTTCCCAAACCCTTCTACCACCCCAAATCTTTCTGCATCCCCAAACATTTCCCTACCAAATCCTTCCTCACCCACAAAATCCTTCTCCCCATAACCAATCCCTTCTCCATCCCCAAATCCTTCTCCATGATGAATCCCTTCTCCAGCAATCCCTTCTTCACCACCAAATCCTTCACCACCAAACCCTCTCCATCCCCAAAATCCTCTTTCATTCCCAAACCCTTCCCCATCCAACCCCTCTTCATGTGGGATGAGGGCAAAAAATTGGTGCCAAAATCAGCAGGGAAAGATGAGGAGAAATGAAAATTCCTTGTGCCAAGGTGCCAATTCCTCCTTGGAGAATTCTCCCTAATTTTAGCTAAAATTCCATTTTAAATTTATTTTAACACCAAAACCTCCTTATCGAGGCATTCCTCCCTCATCCCTCCGAAGGAAATCCCAGAATCCAAAGGCTGCCAGGAAAACTAACACAGGACAATTCCCAGAGTGGTGCTGTCCCTGTTTTCCAGCCTCTGGAGGAGATGGGAATGGAGAAGCCACAAAGATGGGGGGAAAACCAGCCTGGGATGGGATCAAGAAGCCAAATGTTTGGGAAAATCCCAAGGAGCCTGACTGGGATTCTCTTTTCCAGCAGCTGGGATCTGCTCCATTGACACCAACCCTCCCATGGAGAACCAGTGGGCAGAGACAAACTCATCCCAAATCCCAGCTTTTTCCAGCTAAAAGGATGCAAAACCTTCAGCATCCAGCCCAGCATCCTGCAAGCCTTCCTGCTGGGCCACTCCCTCAGGAAAGCTGTTCTCCAAGGGAAAAACAGGATTTCAAATGTGCTTTTTAGGGAATAGTGATCCTGGCTTCCCACTCCTCTTGTGCCTTTCCATCAAAATCCTCCCTCACAGCCCGGGAACACCGGGAATAGCAGCAGCAGCTGTTGGATGCCAGAGCCACGGTGCCGGTGGGTTTAATCCCTCCTGGGTGGGTTTAATCCATCTGGGAAAGGTGTGGGGTGGGGAGGAGGGTAAAAAATCCAAGGAATGTGGTTGTGATTTCAGGGTGGAAGCATTGGAGGCAGGAGCTGTGACCATGGGAATTTAGTGCCAGGAAAAACCCAACCTTCCGGCCTTCCTGGCCCAGAAGAAAAGGAATTAAAGCTCTGGAATGGGTAGGAGCCACCTCAGCCTGAGGTCAGCCAGAGCCATGGCTCATTTAGGAATGAGGGATTCATGGATTCAGGGAAATTCAGGGATTTGGGGTTTGGAGTGAGGAACAAAAACGGGAAGGTGTGGCAGGTTCGTGTCCGGCCTGAGGTGAAGCCCTTGGATAGTCACCTCAGCTCCCCTTTATCCCAATTTATGGGATAAAAGCCCACATTTATGGAAGCACCTTCCCTTGCTGCTCCCTCTGCTGTGCAGGCAGCATCGAGACCCTCAGAATTCCACAGGAAAACAACTCCCAAGCCGGGAAACACCAGCCCAGCTCTATTTCCTTGCTCAGAGGAGCCCAACCTTCTCCTCAGCACCACATTCCCATCCCAAACATCTCCAAGCTGCTCTGAACTTCAGCTCATCCCTCCACAGGGATGCAACTCCCAGCTATTCCAGCTTCAAATCTCCCTTCGGAGCCTCCAATTAACATTTTCTTGCTCAGTCCCAATATCCTTCATCAATATTTGCAACCCCAACATCCCAGAATATCAGGGAATGTCACAGGATAAATGTGACACTGATCCAAGGATAAAAATCCATGAAAAGACTTCCCTGGATTTCTCTGTGGAAGCAACAGCCCCTTGGCTGAGCAGGGAGTGCCAGCTCTGAGCTCATTTTCCAATTAACTTTTTTCCAGGGAGATAAATATTTGTCCGTAATTCTGTCAGAGCGAACTCGCCAGGATTCCTGGCTGGAGCACTCGGAGGCATTCCAGGAATGGGATTAACCCTTGGGATCCCGGCAGCACATGGAAAGGCAACAGCAGCCACGTGGGATATTCCTGGGTGCTGCAGGATGGGACAACACCTCCAGGAAAATCCTGGGAATGTGGGAGCACCCAAGCAGCAGGAGAATGGATTCCTTCCTTTCCATGGATTTTCTCCAGCTTTTTAAGGAGTCAGAAAAGCTCCTAAGCTACATCCTTAGCTTGTCCTTTTCAGTGTTATTCCCCCTCATTCCCATTTTTCTGGCCAGCTCCACGGACAGGTTGGAATCCAGGGCAGAACTTCAGGGAAGTCCCACGTGAGCCGAGCCCAGAGTGTGGCCCAGTGGAGCCATCCCAAAGGATCCGGGGTAACTCCTGTCCCCCTGCCCCCTCCCAGCTCCACGGTGAGCTCCCATCCCGGGCTCCATCCCAAGGATTTCTGTCTCCCTCACCTTCATGGGGTTCTCGTCGTACGTGGGCGTCCCCAGGTCCATCTCGGCCTCGTGCTCCAGGCTGGCCTCGTCCCCGGGGCTGTCCCACGTCGGAGGATCCCACTGGGTTTGCCTGGAGGAAGGGGAACAGATCCTTGTCACCTCCTTGGAGAAGCTGGGACGTGCTCAGGGGGTATCCCCTCAGCTGGGACATCCAGATTCCATCGGCCGTCAGAATTCCTGACAGGCGGAATTCACGGCCTCGTCCTGCTCCTCATAATGAGTTTGAGGATTTCTAAGCTGGAGAAGGTTAAAACCAAGCAGGAAGAACTGGAAAAAGGAAAACTGGACCGTTTTCTACCATGGTGACACTATGGGATCAAGGGATGTTCATCACTGGGATGGAATTCCCAGTATCAGAAAGGTGGGAACATCCCAGCAGAGAGCCCAGGGAAGGTTCAGCCTCCACCGAGGCTCCCTTGGCTCTCCTCGTCTCATCCCAAGACTTCCAAACAAAATTCACCAATTCCTGCTCCACTGGTTTGAATTCCAGGTGTCTGAAGGTCTCCTGCTCTGCCAGGGAGCATGAAGGAATCCAAAGGGGAGACAGAAAGGACCCATGGATACAGGGAAATGTGTGCCAGGAACAAGAACTGACAGCAGGAAATGGATATAGAAGAAAATATTCCTGCTTGTCCCTCCAGAGGTGGATCTCCATCCACACCTCCCATGGAGCTGGAAATTTAAAACAAGTCCTTTTTAGAAGCTTAAAATTCATTTTGATTCCAGGTAAATTCATAGGGATTGATCCAGAACCTGGTTCTTTCCAAAACTGATGGGAAAGGTGTAGGAAAAACATTGGGAAAATGGTGTTTCTTCCTCTGGAGGTGGGAGCTGGGCTCTCCTCCCAAAAACAAATGACAAGAGGGAATGGCCTCAAGTCATGCCAGAGGATGTTCAGGTTGGATACTGGGAAAACCCCTTCATGGAAAGGGTTGTCCCTGGATGGGAGTGGAGTACCCATCCCAGAGGGACCTCAAATCCCTGTGGATTTGGGGACAGGGGTCAGTGACATCCACACCCACCTGGTGACCACGTGGTAGTAGTAGATCTTTCCCTCAGGATCCCGGGCTGTTTTCCAGTTGGGAGGGAGGACGATGGTTTTGGGTTTGGGAGGGGAAGGCGGAGGCAGATCCAGGAGGTTGTTGGTGACCACCAGCTCCGGCTGCCAACGGCACGGACGGGATGGAGGGAAAGGTGTGAGCGGCCACAAAGGGTGCCCTGGAACCTCTTTATCCCACGGGAAAACCCTCCCCATCCATCCATCCATGTATCCATCCATCCATCCATCCATTCCTCCATCCATGGATCCATCATCATAATCCAGCCATCCATCCATCCATGCATCCATCCATGGATCCATCATCATAATCCAGCCATCCATCCATCCATGCATCCATCCTCCATTCATCATCCATCCATCCATCCCTTCATCCCTCCATCCATCCATCCATCCATCCATCCATCCATCTATCCATCATCCATCCATCCATCCCTTCATCCCTCCATCCATCCATCATCCATCCATGTATCCATCCACCCCTTTATCTATCCATCCATCCATCATTCATCCCTCCATCCATCCCTCTATCCATTCATCCATCCCTCCATCCATCCATCATCCCTACCTCCCTCCATCCCTCCATCCANCTCCCTCCTCCCATCCCTCTGGATCCCCACCTGCTGGATGGGCTGTGGCTGCCCGGCTGCCACGATGGTGGTGACGGCCGTGGGCGGCTGCACGATGACTCCCTGCGGATGAGCCGTGTAGATCTGCTGGCCCTGGATGTACTGGAGACCTGGCTGGGCATAGCTCTGGAACAGGGAATCACACTCAGCTGCTTCTCCCAAAAAACACCTTTGCTGCAGGAGCGCAGCCTCCACCAGACCAGGCTGCTCCAAGCCCCAGTGCCCACCTGGCCTTGGAAACCTCCAGGGATTCAGGGGCAGCCACAGCTGCTCTGGAAATTCCATCCCAGCCTCTTCCCACCCTCCCAGCCAGGAATTCCTTCCTAATATTACACACAGATTTTTGCAACATAATTCATTCCAGTAGCTCCAGACTCTACTTCCAAAAGCCAGTGGAAGTTGAGCTCCCACATCCAAGTTTTACTCATTTACTCAGCTTTTATCCACAGATCTCCCTTCAACAGTCAAAAAATCCAAAATATTCCTGCAAGCTGCAAATTCCTGATTTGCCCCAAAAACTACGGAATCATCACCCATGGATGTGTTCAGTATCCCCCATCCCTGGATGTGTTCAATATCCCTTATCCGTGGAAGTGTTCAAGATTCCCCATCCCTGGATGTGTTCAAGATCCCCCAGTCCTGATGTTCTCAATGCCCCCCATCCCTTGGAATGTCCAAGGCCAGGTTGGACAGGGCTTGGAGCAATCTGGGATAACAGAAGCTGTCCCTGCCATGGCAGGGGATGGACCTGGATTCTCCTGAAGGTTCCTTCCAGGAACACATTCCAGGATTCCATGATCCTCTAATTTACACCGTTTGCAGATGGAAAACACCCCGGAATGTGCTTTTCTCCTACTCTTGGGCAGCAAGAAAAGCTACAAGGGTGCTCCGACAAGAGAAGGACAGAGCGAGTGACTCAGGTGCTTTTCCCGGCTCCGTGGGCGCTCCCAGCCGGAATTACCTGCACGATGGGCGCGGTGGTCTGCGAGTAGGGCGAGGTGACGCCGTAGACGGCCTGGCAGGTCTGTCCCTGGTAGTAGATGGCCGTCTGGGACTGCGCCGGGGAGTAGGAATGCTGCTGCTGCACGGCCACGGGCTGCTGCCCGGAATCCCAGACTCCGTATCCCTGGCTCTGCACGGCGCCGGCCNCCAGGGCCGGCTCCGCCGCCTGCCCCACCAAAGTCTGGGAATGCTCGTATCCCGCCGGAGAGCACATGGAGTCCATGGAGGGCGTGGGCAGCAGCACCTTGCCGGCGTTGGGGTTGCTGGGATCCACGTAGGCCTGCATGGGGTAGCCCGGGGGGTATCCCATGAAGCTGTGGTGGGGAGTTCCGTAGCCCATGGAGTCGTAGGGAAGCGGGGACGTCATTCCCAGGTTTTGGAGCTGCTGTTGTTGTTTCTGGGCTTCCCGCTGGGCCACCTCCTGCTCGAAGAGCTTGCGGCGCTCCTCCGTGGACAGCTTGTTGCGGTCCTTGGGCCGGACTTTTTTCTTGGAAGAGGCTGGGGTGTCGTACCTGGGAGAGAGGGAATGGGAAAGAGAGCGGCTGTGAGGCCTCAGGAAGCTGCAGGCCCAGAAGCAAAAGGGGCAGTGGAAAACCTGGAATGCCCAACAACAGCATGAATTCCTAAAAGTGCTCCGTTTTTTCCAGCTGTTTGACCAACTCAAGGGAAACCCGCTGGTGAAACAGCTGGAAAACTCAAGAGAAACTCAAGCAGGACCCGCTGGTCCTGCTCATCCACAGGGAGCCAGGGCAGAGGATGAGCAATCCCAATGGATTGGCCAATGTAAGCCTGGGGCTGATGGAGATGCAAGGATGCCACGGAAGTTGTCCGAAGGAGCTGCCCTGGGACACCTGGAGAGGGAGGGAACCACACACAGATCTCCAGAAGAACCCAAGGAAATTCCACCATCTGCAGGGTATCCCAAACAGGCCCTGCTGGAAACACTTTTCCCAAAGCAGGACAAACAAGGAATTTGGAAGAGGCTCCCAAACAGGAGCAAGCCACGACGCAGCACCTTCCCCCCCCAAATTCCAGTGCTGGGATGAGAATTCCATCTTTCTGGTCCACAAAGCCCAGATGGGAGCTGCAGACACGGCAAAGAACAAGGGAATCACAAGCAGCACATTCCTGTTTGGAATTCTGCTCCTTCCCAGACCGCAGCTTCAGCTTCAAAAAATAATGGTGTGGATGGGTTTTTTAACTCCTTAAGAGCTCTCATCCCAAGACACGCAGCAGCTGGAGGGATTTTTCCAGGGAATTAAAGGAGGAGGGGGAAAAAAACAAACCCTAAGGACTCTGATCAAAGCCCAACCAAGGAAAATTTCAGATCAAAGGTGGATATTTCCAGACGTTATGAGTGTGGTAAAACGGGGATTACAAGGAAAAATGCTTTGCAGGCTTAATATAATGGATTCTACAAAGCATCCAGGATATTCTCCATATATTCTGTGTTCCTGGGATCCATTTACATATCAAAAGCACATTGCTACCAACAGATCCGCTGGAGCTGTTTCCTGGCGTTCCCAGAGGAGCTGCAGGATCTGTTAATGGGAACCTCATTGCCGGGAGGAGTTTGATTTCCCTAATTAAAGTCTTTCCTGGCACTGCCTGGAGAGTTTGGAAGAGAAGCAGCTGCCATGGAGGGAGTGGGAAGAAGGAAACCAAGGGTTTAGTGTTCCTTTCTCCATCTATTTGGTTATTTTCCTTATTAAATCCTTGGGATAATGAAGAGGGATGCTCAGAGCGGGGAGAATTCCCAGAGAAGGAATCTGGTCCTTCACCGGCACGGACACAGCACATGGGGAAGAGCCAGAGCAGCAACTCCTCACCCAAAAAATGCCTGTTCTGTTTAAAACAAGCCCAAAAATCCAGGATTTACTTCCTGGGGATGTTTCCAGCCTCGTTACAGAGGGATAGATTTACATCTGTACTTTTTATCCAGATGTTTCCAACTTTCCCAGCTCGGCTCAACGCGAGGTTTCCTCGTCTGGCTGACTCGGCACCAATTGTTCCCTAATTATGGAATGGCTTTGAGAGGGACAACAGAGAAGCGACTTCTTCAAAGGAAATTCCATGGTTTAACACGACCTCCAGTCTCTCTGAACTGCAGGACATGGAATATTTTCCTTCTCTGCATTAGGAGTGGCATGCTCAGCTGTGGCACTGGAGCCACCATTCCCATGGCAAGGCAGGAGACCTGGCACCAGCCTGCTGGGATCACACCTACCTGGACTGTTGTCCTTACAGGTATGTTTAGGGAATAACCACTCAGTCAAGGAAGTTTTGGAGACAGAAATCCTGGTTTGGGCACCACTCCCTCTTGTACAGGGATTGCTCCAAGTTCAGAATAATTCCCAGCACACTAGGAAGAGGTGAAGCAGGAGAAGGGAATGGGTTTTGAAGGACCCAGAGAGCTCTTTGCATTAGGAGGGCTGCATCCTGGAATTCCAGGATTCCCCTGGATCCCTGGAAGTGTCTCAGGCCAGGATGGATGGGGCTTGGAGCACCCTGGGACAGTTGAAGGTGTCCCCATGGAACGGGGTGGGCTTTAAGGTCCTTCCAACCCAAACCATTCCACGATCCCTAATTTCTGTGCAGGAAATTCCTGCACAGTTTCCCTCATTCCCCACCACATTCCCACAACACTCCTGAAGATGGAGGAGCAGGTTATCCCAGAGAAGAAGCCACCAACACCATGGAACCACCCAACTCCCACCAGGATTGAATCTCACCACCAGGATTCCTCCTGGAGAAAACTCCCTTCCCCACTCCTGGGGGACTCCAAAGATCTCCAGGTCGGTTTTTCCTGGCAATTCCACCCAGGAATGTGGCAGATCCCTGGAATATGGCAGCTCCCTGGCACCACTTGCCTGTCCTCTGGCCTCTTTGTGCCCCTCTCGTAGGCCGAGGACGGAGGGGACAGGGAATCTCTCCGTCTCTTCCTCTCCTTGCTCTGGCTCTGCCGCTCCGGATCCCGCTCCCGGCTCAGGATGGGGTTCTTGGGAGTGGGGGTCTGATCCCGCAGCCCGGCTGTCTCTCTCCCAGCTGTTGGGAAAACAGGGAAAAAGGGAAGGGATTTTTTATCATTTGGGTATGAAGAGATTTCCCTCTCTTAGAAAGGGCCTCAAGTTGTGCCAAAGGACGTTCAGGTTGGATATTGGGAATATTTCTCATGGAAAAGGCTGGCCAGGGCCAGGGCAAGGGTGGAGGCCCCATTCCTGGAGGGATTTAAAACCCTGTGGATGTGGCACTTGGGGACATGGATCAGTGATGGCCTTGGCAATGCTGGGGGGCAGCTGGACTCAATCTTCAAGGCTTTTCCAAGCTCACCAATTCCATGATTTTAATTCTAGGTTGCTCCATGTCACCCCTCATGGCTCCATCTCCCCCACCCCCTGCTCAGATTATCCTCCCTTTTCCCAGAGCTGTTTCCCAGGAGGAGGAGCTATGGAGGCACAACATCCTTTGACATTCCAAACTGGGAAAATGAAGCAGTTTCATGGGAGCAGAGGATAACAAGGGAAAAGGCTTACCACTGTTTTCCTTTTCTGCTTGGCTCTTCTTCGGGATGCGATAAACCTCCTGTGGAAAAGCCAGGAGCAGGGTCAGAACTCCAGCTGCCCCAAAAACCACCCCACACAGCCAAGAATCCCAAAAATCGTACATTCACAAGAAATCCACCCAAAAAGGGGCTCCTGAAGGAGAGTCCTGGGGTTTTTGTGGTGCTTTCCATATATTTCCTCTGCTGCGTGTTTGATTTTTGATGGATTTTTGGTGGAATTTTGGCCCAAGAGTTTTTGGCAGTCCTACGCCATCTGTGGTGATGGGAGTGTCCCACCAGCAGCTCCTGTTGTCCCTGTCCTGGTCTCCAAGGAAGTTTGAGATAACCCAGCAAGGAGCAGGGAGCTGGGCTGGGTGATTCCAGCAGATCCCTTCCCTCCGGAGACATTCCATGGTTCTGTGATCCCGGCTCTGGTGGCCAACATCTGCTCCCCCTGCTCATGGACCACCCCTGAGCTCCCCACAGCCTCACTGGGGACGGGGTCACACTCCCATGGTGTTCCCAAGGTCTGATGTTTGATGTGGGAGCATCCCAAGGGAAATGAGCAGCTCTGAGTGACCCCTTGGAGCTGCTGAGATCGGACACCAACCCCCACCAGGCCTCCAACAGCACCAAACTCCAAACCCTCGGCTCATCCAGCTCCTCCCTCGGAGCTGAAGCTGCTGCAGAGATCCAGAGGAGGCCCTGGAGCTGCTGCAGGGCTGGAGCCAGGCTGGGAGAGCTGGGAATGTTCCCCTGGAGAGGAGAAGGCTCCAGAGAGAGCTCAGAGCCCCTGGCAGGGCCTGAAGGGGCTCCAGGAGAGCTGGAGAGGGACTGGGGACAAGGGATGGAGGGACAGGACAGAGGGAATGGCTTCCACTGCCAGAGGGCAGGGATGGGGGGGAGACTGGGAAGGGATTCCTGGCTGGGAGGGTGGGGAGGGGCTGGGCTGGAATTCCCAGAGCAGCTGTGGCTGCCCCTGGATCCCTGGCAGTGCCCAAGGCCAGGTTGGATCACCCTGGGACAATGGGAGATGTCCCTGCCCATCCAAGGGGTGGCACTGGGTGATCACAAAGATCCTGGGAGCTCCAGGTAGAGATGGCACCATGGGAGGAAAGGGAAGAGGAGCTGGGAATGAGGATCAGAACTTCCCTTAAGTCCATGTTTAGCACAAGGTCCTTGTTAAACCCCCCTGGACTGGGCAGGAACAACTCTTCCCATGTCACTGGAACCAACTGTGCATCCCTCCAGTTCAGAAATTAGGTTTATTAGCACCTGTCCATGCTTTGTATTTTTAATTGGAATTTTATGGCATTCCCAGTGTAAATCCCATTTTACCCCAGTGATGCTCATGAGCCTACAGAGGTTTGGCAGCATTCCTGACTGTCCAAATGCTGGAAGATTGAGGGAAAAAAAGCTCATTTTTGTTTAATTCCAGCTTCTATCAAGCCCTTGCTCTGTTCCCTTCATGAAGGAATGCAGTATTCCTAAGAATTCCCAGTTATTTCCAGCAGAATGTGATGAACCAGCTGGTTCATGCCTGATGGAGCATCCCTGATGGAGCAGCAGCTGCTTCCCAAAAAAAACCCATTAAATCATAAAGGAGATGCTCAGTTTAATACAAACAAATTGTTTTGGGGGGCTGAGCTGACATTCCAGCTTTCCCAGGGCACCTTCCCTAAAATATCCTTTCGTTTAGGCCCTGGATGAGGCAGAGTGGGAAAAAAGATGGATCTGACTGTTCCTGGGGGGGTGAAGGCTCCAGTTGGGAATTTAAAGCTTCCACATGCTCAGAAAAGTGGAGTTTACCTTGACTTGACTCTCAGATTTTACAGAATATCCTCTTTTTTAATTCATTCCTTGAGCTTTTAAAGCTGTTTGGGAATTAATTAACGGGTGGCTCAGGGGGCTCATTAGCAACGTGTCCACCCCCAGCCCTGGATGGGCTGAAAATGAGAATTTCCCTCAGCAAAAATAAAAGGGAAGGAGGAGAAACCCTGTTGTGGTTTGTCCACGAGGCAAAACCACTTCAAAAGTGCTGCTGCTGGCTAAGAGAAAAAAGGGATTTCAGCCAAGATTTTTAGGTTTTTAAAGAGATTTTTCCTTTTCTCTGGAGCCTGAACACAGCACGTGGAGATTGAAGCATCTACAAAAAAGAGAGGCATTAAAATTCCCTTAAAATGCTCTTTAAATTAAAGTTTTTTAATTTATTTATGTGTTTGCTATAGGCTAGAATACTCCAGATTCAGGGGTTTTTTAGATGAAATGTAAAGAAACAAAGCAGCAGCTCCTTGTTTGGAATGGGAAGGAATGCAGGATGAGCCCATAATTATACAGGATTTATATATTTATAAATTATGTAATCCACAGAACGTCTGATCATGGAATCGTGGAATGGTTTGGGCTGGAAAGATCCTGAAGCTCATGCAATTCCAACCCCTACCACGGTCAGGGAACCTCCCACCAGGCCAGGGTGCTCCAAGCCCCATCCAGCCATAATCTGTGGATTGAATTTTATTTTCCTGCAGAATTCCATAGCTATGGATGGCAGGGATGATTTGTCCCTCGCTGCCTCGTGTGGGGCAGGTTCTGAAGCCCCAAAATCACCTCCCAGCAATGGGTCTGGCCAAGTTTTTTTGTCTTTCCCACATTAAACTCCTAAAAATGTTCATTTTCAGAGCAGCACATCCCCAAAAAATCCTCCCAAGTCTGCCCTGGCTGTTCCCAAGGGGAATGAGGAGGCACCAAGGAATGGGATCATGGATGAACTGCCCGGAGCAGAAGGACAACACAAGTATTGGGAAGAGCTAAACTACACCAACTTCCCAGCTCCTAAAAAAAGATCTGTCCCATTAAAGATCAGGATGGGGAATGGGAAATTAGCAGGAAAAGACTCAGTGGGAAGAGGAGGATAAGGAGCCCCTGGAGTAAGGGAATCCAGCAATCCAGGCACTGCCATGCCCTGCTTTAGGTTCACCAGGACATTGGGGGAGCCCATTCCAGAATCCATCCCAACAAACTGGCCAGCCCTAAGAAGTCCAGGAAGCCCAAAATCCAAGATAATCCTGAGCAGGGAATGAGCTCTGTGCTGCTGGAGACAAACTCCACTCAATGGAGCCTCCAGCACCCATTCCATGTGGGAAGATGGAGGCAGCAACGGCTTTGAACCAGGAACAAACAGAGGGATTTGTCCAAATTGCTCCATGGAAAGCAGATGGTGGTCAGGCCAGGCTGGGGAAGCTCCCAAGGAAAGCTGATTTTATTTTTGGAAACGGAAGCTGCTGGCTGGGAGCTGCAGAATTCCTCAATCAACGCCACCGCCGCTAACGGGCTCCAAATGGCTCCTGAGCTTCCAGCACAGCTTTGAAGGGATTGCATGGAAAATTAAATGCAGAAGGAAAAGTGACACGAGTCTGTTCCACACAAAAGAAGGGGGGAAAAAATGGGATTTAGGCTGTCCAGCCTCAGGCACAACCCAGCCTTGGCTTGGGAAAGGGAAGAGCTGCAGGATGGAGACACAACTCCAGGATTGCCCAGTGGGAAAAGAAGGTTGTGCCTTGATGGAACCTTCTCCATAGATCTGTCCCTCAGCTCTCAGTCATTCCTGAATTAACGGTTGGATTTGGTGATCTTGGAGGTCTTTTCCAACCTTAACGATTCCATGAGTTTATCCTATGATCCTATGAACTTCTGTTGACTTGTTGAAGGAACACAGCACAACCAAATCCATCCCCTGCCAGGCTGGATCCTCTCCCTCTCCTCTCTGTGATCCCAAGGGATGGAGCAGAAGAAGAGGAAGGACCAACACCATGGAATCCCTGCTTGAAGGCCACAAAATCCCACAGAAAACCAGGGCCTGGCTGCTCCTCAGCTGCTCCCGATGGTTTTCCCCAACTCTTCCTTGCTCTAAGTTATAACAAATTATAAAATCCCTGAGTAAAGCAGGGGATGTGAGTGCCAGAGCCAGAGCCAGGCACTCCAGGATGGCTTCGCTGGGAAAGGGACAGGCAAGAGCAGCTTCAAGGGCCTTTACCAGGATAAATCAGAGGAGACTTGGAAGGATCATCCCAGGGGAAGATGGAAGCTCAGCTGCCTTTGGTCACCCAAGATGTTCCATTCAGGGTGAATCGGCCTCCAGGGGAGGTTCAGGTTGGATATTGGGAAAATTCCTTACGGAAAGGGTTGTCCAGCAATGGAACAGGCTGCCCAGGGCAGGGGGCGGGATTTAAAATCCTTGTGGATGTGGCACTTGGGGACAAGGGGGCAGTGGTGGCTTTGGCAGTGCTGTGGGATGGCTGGACTCAGTCATCTCAGAGGGCTTTTCCAAGCTCACCAATTCCCTGATTCCATGATTATTAAGCTCCCAGATAGGTGCAGTAGGAAAGTCCACTTTGGCCCCAGTCAGAGTGAGGACTCAGCCCTGAGATCCAGGTCACCCCAGGCCAGGAATATCCAACTAAAACCTTTTAAACCCAAGACTGGCGCTTCCAGAAGGTTTTTCCTAAAACCAAGACCTTCTCCAAGTCTCATGGAAAGGGCCTGTGGATCCTCAGAGCCACAACTCCCAGCTGCCCTTTCCCAGAAGGTGAGGGCCTCCTCTGGGGTGAAGAAGATTCCCAAAGCAGCACCAAAATGTCCTCTCTGTCCCTCAGCTCAACTCCTCAACCTCAGCCCTCAAGAGGACGTTGGGAAGAGCTTCCCAAGCTCGGCCCTATGGGATGTTCCAGTGATTCCAGGAGGTCTGATGGCCATCACGTGTCACCTCCAGCACGGGCCTCTCCACACGGATCAGCCCATGGAGCCTTACCTGAGCACAATCTGCCTGGAAGAACCACCTGGAAGCACCACCTGTGCCCTTGCCAGGTGTCCAGCAGCCATCCTTTGGCTCTGGGAGGGAGTTTTCAGCCCGGGAGAAGCCATGGAGCACTTCCTCAGAGAGCGGGAACGGCGCCCACGAGCCCGGGCTGAAAACTCATCCCATCGGGAATGTGAGTGTGTGTGGTGCCAGGGGTGTGGCCGTGGCCAGCACTCCTCACGGAGCCCTGGGAGGACTTACAGGTCCCGTGTGTAGAGGTAGAGTAAAAAAATTAAGCTCACTTAATCCTTTCAGGCCAGGAGCTGGGAATTCCCCGGAGCGACGTCCATTGCCGGCAATGGACGCACCAAAATAACGTCGGCATTCCCGAGTTAACCACCTCTGTCCTCCTTTCACCTATCACACTGCTCAGCTTCCCAACCATCTTCCCGGCTCTTGGCGCTATGTCCTCTCCCTTCTTCCGCACGGAGTTGGAGAAAAGGAGCCCCTTGGTCAGCTCTGGCTGCCCGGAGAAGCTGGATGGAAACGGTGGAAATTACAAGGGGGTCATCAGCAAGGCTGGAGAGGACAGCGCTTAAGTCACGACGGTTCCGACCCTCCCGCCCCCCGGCCGAGGCCAGGCGCTCCACCACTCCGAAAACCCGGCTTTTCCAAAGCTTGGGTGTCCTGGGAAAGGCACCCGGGGGTGAATTATCCATCCCCCTTCCAGCTTGGATTTGTCTTTTAGACATCCGGGGTGGGCTTTGGTGGCACCTTTGTGAGGTGAGAGTTGGACAGAGGCAGTTAACTCCCAGAGCCATGAAAAAGTCCAGGACAGGATAAATTCCCAGCTCCCAGTTTTCCCTACAATTGTTTTATAGGAGAGAAACGAGTTGTCACAGCCCTGTGACACGATCCTGCTTTTTTGGGGTGGATTTGCTGGGATTACCCCAAGCTCATGAGATCCAACCCCATCCCTACAACCAGACCACAACGACCTGAGGTTCATTAACAAATACACGGAGAGGATGAGAATCCACATCTAAAATGTGGGAATGTGTCGGGACTCCGTGGTCCAACCACAACTTCAACAAAATTCTGTAGACTCCTGAGGTGAGCTTCCCCAAAGCTCCAAAGAACACACAAATCCTGGGGATCAAACGACACAATCAGATCAAATTTGGTCTCACACCAATGTTTTGGGGGAGTTTTGTGTAATTTCATACATTTTATTAATATTTTATTGTTTTCTCTGTGCTGTTCTGTGTACATGAGCGTGAAAGGGAACACGGCTGTTCCCAAGGAGCAACTCAGTCTGGATACCCAAAACGAGTCTCCAAAGCAGAGCAGGAATAAGCCTGACTTAATTTTAGTTTAAAACAGGTTGGACTTGATCTTGGAGGTCTTTTCCAACCTTAACAATTCTCTTGGCAATGATGGAAAAGGAAATTTTCCCAATTTAACCTCAAATCCAACCTGACGGTGTCGCTTCGAGAGGAAAACCACACCGAGAGTCTGCAAAGTCAAATCTCGTAAATGATCAGATCCAGACACGGAAAAAAGGAGGGAAAATTCCAAAAACACAACCCAGCCTCTCTACAGGAATGTGTTTTACCTCCCTTCTTCCCCCTTTAAGATTTGTGCCACAAATGATTGTGCCCAAAATCTGTGAACGTTCAGGAGAATCTGAAAATTCAGACTGAGGTAAAAATGTCCCTGAATTCTCCTGGGAATCTCTGCATTTCTAAATCCTGGTGTTTGCAGCTCCAGAAACGGCACAAGCAAAGCTTAAGGTGAGGTCTCCTCCACCTGCACTGGTGCCACAGCACAATTAACACCCATTATCTTAATTACCCTCTTTCAATCGTTACTCATTATCAAAGTCAATGGGTAAATAAACTCCTTAGCTCCACAAGGCACCAGAAAACATAAATTTGCTTAAAATTACTTCCATTAATTAAAGCTGGGCTGGTGGTTGATTAAGGGGAGGGCAGAGGAGCCTCCAAGTCCCACCAAGCCCACACGAAGCTGGAACTGCAGCAGTGCCTTCAATTCCTGCTGGATCCTCAGGAATCACCAGGTTTGGACTTTTTTAGAGGCCCCCAGCCCTCCTGCCCCTGAATGTAAGGAATACAAAATAACACATGGAATGCCATCCTACAGGAGCAGCAGAAGAGCTTCCAAAGATCTAAAGAACCCCAAGGAATGACTGAAATGTGGAGTGGAGGGAGAGATCCACAGAGCCATGGAATGGTTTGGATGGGGAGGGACCTTAAAGGACATCCAGTGCCACCCCCTGCCACAGGCAGAGACACTTCCCACTATCCCAGGCTGATGCAAGCTCCAACCTGGCCTTGAACACTTCCAGGGATCCAGGGGCAGACAGCTCCTCTGGAAACCTGTGCCAGGGCCTGCCCACCCTCTCAGGAGGAATTAATTCTTTCTTAACCACTGATCTAAACCTTTCCTCTTTTAGTTCCTGGAATGTCATCCTACATCCCATCAAAAAGAAGCTGTTGGCTGCAGATCCCATTGGACACCTGTGGGATAGGGACACAATTCCAGAGGACAGAGGGAGTCACCAAAAGCCCTTCTCTTGAAGACGTTTTCTGCTCCAGAAGACTTTGATGGGAGTGAAACCACTGAAGTCCCAAATAACACCCAAATCCAGGCATTTCCAACTGCAAACACCCAGGGGTTGATCCAACACTGCCTTTGGGAGAACCTGGCACGGCCAGCAGACCCTTCCCTGGAGGCTCCACACGGTACAGGTGAAAAGCAGAGGTTGAAAGGACAGGAAAAGTTGGGGATGTTGGGATAACCAAATTCAGAGCATCCCAGAATGGTTGGGTTGGGGGCAACCTTAAGGATCATCCAATTCCACTCCTTGCCATGGGCAGGGGCACCTTCTACTATCCCAGGTTGCTCCAAGCCCTGTTCAACCTTGGGCATTCCCAGGGATGGGGCATTTAGGAGTAGCCTTGAACACTTCCAAGGATGGAATTCAGGAGCAGAGAGTCTGTCAGTTTCAACACTGAGGGACGTGGGCCACTTCCACCCAAAACGCTCGTGGGAATCTGAATCCCTCAGAGCTGCCCTTTCCCTGGACAGCCTAAGAACCAAGGGGATGGCCCAAACCCAAGCAGCTGCTGGTTCCATCAACACCTGGACATTCCTCAGGGCACTCCCAGGGCAGCTGGCACCAGAGGATTTATATAGAAAGCACTTTTCGTGTCAAAAAAAAGTTATTTCATCATCAAATATTGACCAGAAGACATCAAACCAGCCCCATCTGCACCAAATCCACATTTTCCTTAGCTCCAGGTGCTGGAGCTGCACGGAGCTGCCTCTTACCTTGAGCTCCTTCCAGCTGTCGAGCAGCCTGGTGGCCAAGTCGCTCACATCCACGATTTTATCCGTCTGCTCCTGGCTCCTCTCGCTCTCCACGTCGGAAACTCCTTCCTCCTCATCCTGCGACGGTGTTTCCATGGCCATGGGCTCCTCCAGCTTTGCTCCGTTGCTCTCCTTGGCCTCTGCCTCGGGCTCAGCCTCCAGCTCCACAGGCTGGGATTTGCTGCTCTCCACCGGCGCCTCCACAGCAGTTTTGATCTCCTGCTGCTGCTGCTGTTGCTGCTCCTCCGCCACTTCCATGGGGGCTGCTTCCAGCTGATCCAGGTCCTCCTTGCCCTCCTTGCCCTCCAGCTCGCTGGTGGTGTCCGAGATGGCGCTGTCCATGCTGTTCTCGCTGATGATCTTCAGCCTCCTGAACACCAACTTCTTGGGAGTGTCCGTGTCCCCCTCCACGCCCTGCTTGGCCAGGAGCTCCGGGGTGTTGAGCGGGGTGTGTGCCCGGGAAGTGTTCTCGCTGGAATATCCGTCGCCCTCGCTGAGCTGCGGCACGGCCGCCTTGGTCTGCGCCCAGCGCTGGATGATGGGAAGCACCTTGCTCTCCTCCAGCATGTTCTTGGTAGGGATGGGCAGCAGCTCCAGGGTCTTCATGATCTAAGGGAAAAGGAAAAGGAGGGTATTGTTGTGGGAGACAGCAGGATTTAAAGCTGTGTCCGACCTGGAATTATTCGCTTTTCGAAGGAAGAATTAGCTCTGGAATATCAAGGTGATCACGGAGTGCTGGAATGGTTTGGGTGGGAGGGTATCTTAAGGATCATCCATTTCACCTCCTCCACCATGGGAACCTTCCCAGGCTGCTTCAAGCCCCATCCTACCTGGCCTTGGACCCCTCCAGGGATGCGAAGTCCACAACCTCTCTGGACAACCTGTGCTGGGACCTCATCACCCTCACAGCCAAGAATTCCTTCCTAATATCCCATCTAAAATCTAAATACCTGATCTAATGATGGTCACAGGCCGTGGGTGAGGGATTTGGGGAAGAATTTCTTCATGGAAAGGGTTGTTAAACACTGGAATGGGCTGCTCAGGGGGGTGGTGGAGTGTCCATCCCTGGGGGTGCCCAAGGAACACCTGGAGGTGGCACTCAGTGCTCCGGGCTGGGGATCGGGCACAGCTTGGACTCAATGACCTTGAACTTCCAGATGCCTTTGGGCATCCAATCCCAAATTGCTTATGGAAAACTGAAACATTCCAGTTCCACTTCAGATTGTCAGGACCTCAAAATCCCTGTGCTCCAGCATGGAATGAACAGCAACAGCAACAACCTTTAAGTCTGGCTCATGGAATCTGCCTCAGGAATCTAAGGAAAACCACAGGAGCAAATTCCTTCCATTTATTAAGGATCTGCCTGAGGGCAGAAGTTTCAGGCCTGTAGTTCTGAGGCACCTGAGGTTGTTTTCCATGAACACTTGGCAGGGATTTGTATTTAAAAAAAAAAAACAGAAGGAAAAGAAAATCCTTGTGATCCCGAGCATTCAGCCAAGCTGCCAAAACCCTTTTCCCCAGAAAGGGCTGGCCAGCCCTGGCACAGGCCGGAGTCCCCATTCCTGCAGGGATTTAAGGGCCCTGTGGATGTGGCACCTGGGGACAAGGGTGAATGGTGGCCTCAGTAGTGCTGGGGATGGTTGGATTCGATCTTGAAGGGCTTTTCCCACCTCAAGGATTCCATGAGAGCTCCCAATCCCAGGGAATCACTGACCTCCAGCTGCAGCTTCAGGTTGTTGGTGGTGCTTCCTCTGCCATCTCCCAGCTCCGTCATCCAGATCCAGAGCAGGGACAGGCCATGACACTCCAGGAAAGACTTCAGGCAGGACTGCGAGTGCGTGTTCTGGAGAGCCAAAATTGGGAATAGTCAGAGACTTCCAGGCAAAAACATGGAAAACTGGGATCATGGTCAAACCCATGGCAGAGCCAGAACTTGGCACCTGAGCAGGTCCAACCTGATTTGAGTGGCTGGAACTGCTGGGATTGGAGCAGGGATCCAGCAGCAGGACCATTCCAACAGCTCATAAATAATGAGGAATAAAACTGAAGGATAATGGATCCTGGCTGAACTTGGGATGGAGGAAAAAGGGCAGGGCCTTCCCCCCACATTCCCCCTCTTCCTCTGAGGATGTCAGAGGAACAGGACATGGATCCCTCCCCTTCCCAGGCTGCTCCTCACCTGGATGAGCTTGAGGCAGGTGAGTTTCTGCTCCAGGGTTTCGATCCGGACCATGAGCCGGGACAAGCTCAGCACCTGGTTTTTATCGGAGAGACCTTCCCCGTTCTCCAGCAGCGCCTCCAGCTCCCCATCCACCTGCACAGCCAGAGGAAAACAAGCTCAGGCTCAGGCCAGGGAATTCCCTGACTCCCTTTTCCCTAAGGAATTGCACCTTTTAGCTCTGGTGGAAATTCCAGGTGGTTACATCAAAACCCTCCCGGGTCCTGAGTTTATTTTTACATGCAGGAAAACAAACTAAGAAATCATCTTTAATTGCACATCAAATTTCTTCTTTGTATTCTGAGTTGTATAATTCTTTATAAATTTGTCATGATTTATGGATTATGAACTGTAACAGGGTTACAATCTTTACAACCAGAGATTCTCTCTCCACATGGACACTGGAATCTCACCCTCTCGTTTAGGGACTAATTAGTGTTTTAAAACACTCTATAAATGATTTAGGAACTCTTTCTTGGCTTCCTCACTCTTCATAAATGATTTAGGGATTATTTCCAGGTTTCCTCACTCTCTGATACAGCAAATAAAAATGAAATTGGCATTTTTAAACTTCCCAAAAGAATCAGGAATAAATCTTCTCCATAGGAATAGAGGATGGAATAATTACAATTGTCAAGGATGGAATAATTACAATTTATAGGAATTAAAGAAGAGCCTGCGCAGGTTCTTGCAGAAGATTTCACCCAGAAAAATTCCTCTTGCTCTGGATTCTCCGCACTTCTTCCACATGGTGTGAACCCACCCCTGCAATTCCATGTGCTGTCTCTAAAATTCCACCTCCAAAGCTGGAGATGGCCAATATCTGCCCTTGGAGCTGCCAAATTTCAGGTGATGCCCGACGGTGAAGCCAATATTGCTCATCTTTCATCAATGTTTAAAAATCGTGGAGAGCAACCCAAATTTTTAAATCCATGTGGAATTTATGGTGGGGTTTCATTATGGATGAGCAAATACTGGACCTGGGAAAGTCACTCTCCTGTGGGATTTTAAATAACCAGGAGAAAGTAAATAGGGATTTACTGAAGATCCAAGAAAGCAGAAATCTCGAGGAGCCTTGTGAAATAAAACCACTGGAGCTGGAAAAGACCTCCAGGGCCATCAATCCAAACTTTACTGACACATCCCCGGGGAAAGACTGAACCCTGAGGTCATCAGGAGTCATCTTCTCCCCAAGGAACAGTGTTGGGATGAGAGGAAATGGCCTCAAGCTGCGCTGAGGAGGCTCAGGTCGGATGGGGAAATTCCATGGGGAAATTCCCCCATGGAAAGGCTCGGTGGTGGTGGACCCCCCATTCCTGGAGGGATCTAAAGCCGCCTGGAGGTGGCACTTGGGGACAGGGGTGGTCTTGGCAGGGCTGGGGAATGGTTTGGCTCCATCCCAGAGGGATTTCCCACCCCTGGGGACCGCGGGAGGGCCGAACTCACCGAGTCCTTTTTCCGGGAGCGTTCCTTCTTCATCTTCCCCCCGGCAGCGCGGATGCTGACCCTGTTCTCCCCGCCCAGGTACCCCCGGCAGTTGGAGGAGCCACAGAAACATTTCTGGGCCTCTTTGCTGTGGGGGGACACAGAGGGAGCTGCAGCAGCAGCCAAGCCCTCCCACAGACACCTCCCCACCTCCAGAGGCCGGGAATGGGAATGGCTCTGCACGGAAAAAGGGCTGAAAATCCTAATAAAGTCTTCACTCCCAACACGGCTCCTGTGATCCCGAGTGGTGGCAGCTGGAAAGCCAAGCCTGCCTCACTTCCAGGCTCTCCACAGGTCAAGGACCAGGAAGCAGAGAGGAAAAGGTGGAGCTGGTGGGGCTGACAACTTCTTATCCCATGTTGCCATCAATATCCTAAGGTTCCTAAGGAATTTGTCCTCAGGAATTAGGAAAAGCTTGCATTTCATGGGATTTTATAGCTCATATATTGAATTTTAGAGCTCAAAACAGGATAAAGAATGAGCTCAGGATTCACGGAAGCAACAAAATCCACATGGAAAATTTTGGTTTGGATGTTCAGCCATGGACAATAAATACAACATATATAACAAATGTAACAAATATAACAAATATAATAAATATAACAAGCATAATATATGCAACAAGTATAATGAATATAATAAATGCAATAAATATAATTCCCAAGAAATATTGCTACCAAGCCTCTGTATTTCCCACCTGACACACCATCCATTTTAAACTCCATTCCA
This sequence comes from Aegithalos caudatus, assembly GCA_013389925.1. Classification (NCBI taxonomy): domain Eukaryota; kingdom Metazoa; phylum Chordata; class Aves; order Passeriformes; family Aegithalidae; genus Aegithalos; species Aegithalos caudatus. The sequence goes on along the minus strand of WEIU01010516.1, from coordinate 81,029 downwards.
CAATTTCTTGGGAAAATGGTAGGGTTTTATTTTAAATATGTGGAACCCACTGGAGGAACGTGGCTCTGCAGTGGTAAGAAGCAGGGAAACTCAATTCCAGGAATTTCTACGAAGGAGGAATAATCTTAAAATGCAACCAAAAACTCATTCCTGCATACAGGAAGGGCCTGGAAAAGGATGCAGAAGGGAAAGGAAGGGATGTTCCTCAAGTTATAATTCATCAAACACTAATGGAGGAATCTCAGGCTCAGGTTTAGCAAAGGGAAATTCCAAATTCCAGGCTGGAGCTTTCCCTGCAGCCCTGGATTAGGCCAGGAAGAGGGGATGTGTTATCCAGGGGTTTTTACAGCTCCTCAGGTACTTGCAAAGCCATAAAACAGGAGTGGGAAGGGAAGAATGGGAATTCTTGAGGAATATTGCAAAGTCTGGAGTTCAGCTAATTAATAACCAGACAGGAAGAAGCAGGGAAGATAATTATCTGGGAATGGGATGGAGTAGGAACAGTGAGACTGGGAAAGAGAAAAAAGCCTGGAACTCCTGTGCCAGGAATTCCCTGTGCTCCTCACCTTCCCAAGGCATCTTCTGAACTTAAAGAATTGGACATCCTTGGCTCTGTAAGCATGACCTTTCATGCCAAATTTAAGGGAATTTATACAGGGAAAAATCAACCTTTAGTCAAGGATGTTTCTCCCACCACTCTAAAATCAGATTAATTGGTGTAATCATATTTCTTTAATTCCATCTGCAGTTAATGACTTCTCTTATTAGCACTGAGGTGTGAGGATTTTGAAGGAATGTGTTGTACGAATTTATCACTCAGAATCCATCCAGGGGAGGATACAACAGGTTAAGGAGGGCGTGTCCAAAGCTAAAACTGATAATGGGATTTGGATAGATAAGTCTATCAGACAGATGGAATTAAACATCAGGGGTGAAGGAGTTTTTAATTTAATAATGAGTTTATCAGACAGATGGAATTAAACATCAGGGGTGAAGGAGCTTTTAATTTAATAACGAGTCTATACCTGTTACTCATCACAACAGTTGTGCTGATAACGACGCCCTGGCTGCTCCAATGCACTCAATAAATGATTAACAAAGGAATTAAGGGAAGTTCCAGGGAGAGGGGGGAGCTGAGGGGACGTACCCGTATCTCTGGAATTGGTAATCAAACGTCAGCTCCGAGCCCGACGGGACCAGCTTGGTGGTGAAAAATCCAACCCGGAGCTGCCCGTTCACTGTCCACTGTGGGAAAAAAGATGCCAGGAGTTATTCCAGGCTGGGCTCCAGCTCTGCTTTCCCTCCACCATGTTGGAAAAGCAGCACTGAGGAGTTTAAAATCGGGCCAAGTGCCTGGTTTAAATCCAGTTGTTTTCATGTCACGGATACAGAACGGCAGCAGAAATTCCCAAAATAAAGAAGGGAAACGCTTCACTCCGAGCTCTCCAGAGGGAGGAGCTGCTGGATTTGATGCAAGCATTTTAATTTTACCTTTTGGGTCTCACAGTTTGGCTCACAGCTGTGGTTCATGAAGCGGGAGCAGTTTCCTTTCTGGGTGGCATCGATGATCTGGGAAGGAACAAGAAATGCTAAGGAAAATTCTTTGGAATGGGAAGCATCTACAAAACACAAGCCATGCAGGAATCACCCCCTTTCCCACTCTTTATTTGATATTGCCCATCTTTATTTCAGAGATTGGGGTTTGTTAGGACATTAATGCCCCCCGAAAAGAGAGCTTAGGTACATGGCTCCTCATTTTTGAGAGTTTTCCAGCTGGATGCAGATCCTTGATTTTGTTTCTGATGCAGCCATGAGGGGTTGGGACAGTGGATTTTTCTCCCACACACCTCATACTCCAAGGGAAAAGTCATCCCAGAAATAAAACCTCCTTTCACAACTGGAAATACTCCTTTGTAACACTTAAAATCACACAACAATCGCAAAAATTCCTTATTTTAGGAGGAAAAACACCCAGGAAAAACCACTCTGAGTATTTTTAGTTCCTTTTCCCTCGAGCTCCCCAGACACAAAAAGTCCTGACAGGAGAGACAAGGAGAATAAAGGATGGAATTTCTATTTATCCCCCTTGCTCTCAGACAGGGGGAGCAGCTCCACATCCCACAGAGCTGGAGCAGCCATAAATAATTAAGGATATCCCAATATATAAATATTCCAGTGGCAATCCTGCACAGAGGGACTTTTAAAAATATTTCAATTTCATGGAGTTCAATGTGAAAGAAAATGTATATTTCTGGTTTGGGCAGCCAAAAAGGGCGAGTTTGGCTTGGAGCATCTTCCCAAACTTCTCTCCCATGGATGTTTGCCCATGGAATGATGAGCCATGCTCCATCTTTTCCTTTGGAAAGACACTTTCCCCTCCCTAAGGACACTGGGATACATTTAAGTTGCCACAATTTTTTTTGGAATGGAGCAATGGGTTAAAAAATCCTGAGGCTTGAAGTTACCTTTCCTCAGGAAAACATTCCAGATTTCTTTAGGACATTGCTCCATGGGTTCCTGAGGAGCTGGTGCTGTCCACAGCTCAATCCAGCCTTTCCCAAACCAGCCCCACTCAATGCTCACCTCATCATTCTTCAGGGCCATGAAATAATAGTGGATGTTCTTGTTCCGGGCATATTCCTTCACCCGAGCCTTGAATTCCTTGTGGTCCAGCACTTCCCCACAGTATTCCAAAACAAAAGTGTTGCTGCAAGAGGGAAAAACACCAATTTTCTTAGCCAAAAAACCCCACTAATAAACACAAAATAATCCCTGCTCCTGTGGGTTCTCTGAACACAACTCCAGCCCGGCCATGCTGGTGGTGTAGCAATAACGATGGGCCTTCATCCCAGGGAATTCTGGTTAATTTGGGATTTTAGGCTGTCACGTGGGAAGATGACAGAAGGATGAAGCTCCCCTTGGAGCAAGGTTTGTTCTATATATTGGATATATTCATAGAATTACAGGATGGATTGGGTTGGAAGGGAACTTTGAGACTGTCCCATTCCAACAGCATTCCATGGGCAGGGACATCTCCCACTACCCCAGGGTGCTCCAAGCCCTGTCCTGCCCAGCCTTGGACACTTCCAGAGATCCAGAAGCAGCCACAGCTTCTCTGGGCAGCTGGGCCAGGGCTGGAAAACACTTTTCAAGAGGGATATTCCCAATATCCACCCTGAGCCTGCCCTGGCCCAGCCTGAGGCCATTCCCTCTTCTCCTGTCCCTGTTCCCTGGGAGCAGAGCCCGACCCCCCCTGGCTGTCCCCTCCTGGCAGGAGTTGTGCAGAGCCACAGGGTCCCCCCTGATCCCCCTTTTCTCCAGGCTCAGCCCCTTCCCAGCTCCCTCAGCCTCTCCTGGAGCTCCAGCCCCTTCCCAGCCCTGGACATGCTCCAGGATGTTCCCTTCTCCCAATAAACCTTATCTTGGTCTCCCCATCCTGATCCTTCCCTGTGCCTCAGGCCACAGGAGATCTCAACATCCTCACTCCTCTCTCCAGCCTCACCTAAACCAGCACTTGGAATTACAATCCTGAATTAACAACAGGAGGAAAGATCCCCTCAGGATCTTGTTGTCCAAAGGGGAGGAGGAGGAGGAGCAGGAGGACTCAGGAAGAGAAGTTTTGCAGAGATGGGAAAAGAAGAATGGACACAACTGGAGTGAAGCAGGGACACAGAAAGGGGAGGCAGATTCATCCCAGGAATAAGCCATGGAAAGGCTGTTGGGAAACCAGGAAGAGCAAAACCAGAGTGGGAGACCAAACAAGAGATGGGCAGATGCCAAAGAGGAGGAGGGACAGCCAGCAGGGACACGGATGAGCTGGAACAACCTCGGCCCATCTCCATCGGGACATCCATCTCCACAGGCCCTTTTCCCTTCAGGAGGGAGCAAAAGGGTGGGAAAAGGCTGTGGGAAGAGGGGAGGCTTACGATGGCAGGTCCTTGGCAGCTCTGAGCCCCCAGCCCTTCTTCTCAGTCAGGATCACCTCCACATCCGCGTGCTGCTTCTTCTGGAAGCGCCGGTTGGAGCAGTAGTCACCGTTGGGACACCGAGAAGAGCTGAGGGAAGGGAAGGGAGCAAATCAATTCCCAGCAGGAAAACAGCGCCAACAGAAAGGGCTCAGATGGGAGACAAATCCCAAATAATCATAAATTCCGTGTGAAACCTTCAAATGTGGTTTGCTATAAAAAGCACAACCACGTGACTGTTGGCATGCAAATGCAGATCATTTATCTCTGGGAAGATAAAAACATTTGGAATGCTGATCCTGCTGTATTTCTGTATCAGGGCATCCCAATGGGGAGAGCTGGGCTCTTCTCCCCTTGTTTTGGGGGTTATTCCTGAAAGATATTCCCTGCCCTAGGTCTGGCCTATGAGATAAAAGCAAAAATTGGGATTCTGCCAGGTAATTCCAATCTTTCCACAATCTTCGTGCCTGTCCCTGCCTCCAGCTCCCATGGAGCAGCAAACCTCTTCCAGAGGGAAGAGACACCAGCTATAGGCTGGAGAGGCTCTGGGAAAGGAGATCCAGCAGGTTGTGTGAGAGCTGATCTCCTGCAGACCATCCAAAGATTCAAATCATGGAATCATGGAACGGTTTGGATGGGAAGGGACCTTAAGGATCATCTCATTCCACAGCCTTGCCACGGGCAGGGACACCTCCCACTGTCCCAGGCTGCTCCAAGCCCCGTCCAACCCTTCCAGGGATGGAGCAGCCACAACTTCTGCTGGCAGCTCCCAAGGTCACTCCAACCACCCCCCAGGAATTCCTGGGTTATCTGAAGCATTCCCAGCACGCATCCAGGCCAATCCATGGACTCACCACTCGATCATGAGCAGGCGGTTGAGGCAATCCTCTCCACAGGCCACCTCCCCCTGCGCCCGCTCCTCCTTGGACAGCGGGGGACACTCGCACAGCATCCGCTTGATGTCCCGGTGGGATTTGTTCTTCTTCCTGGGGAAGCCAAGGCATGGAAGTACAGGTGAGACAAGCAGCCAGGTGGAGAAATTCCTCCTCAATCCCCATCAGTGGTTTTTTGGAAAAAAGGGAGAATAAATTTCTCGATGTGTGGATTGGTAATCCTAGAATAACCACCGGGAGGGACAGGAATAACCAAGGATACTTGGCTTGGTGATGACTTCGGGGTGACAAAAGGTGATTTCTTAAAGAGAATTCCCAGGATATTTAGCTGTTTTTCCTTTCTCCTCCCTGTCTATGTTTATTTGGACAGCCATATTTTAATAAGGCAAATTGGAGGGTTTGGTTACTTCAGACTCTGCTTTGCTGCCAAGTCAGAGGATGAAAAAGAGGAGAAAATCAGAGTTAGACAAAAAGCAGGGCATCCACTAATTCATATTTTAGCTTTCATGAAGGATTTGGGGAATGCTCTGGAGTGTGGATGCCAACAAGGCAAAAAATCCTTGAAAAAAATCAAATTATGGCCATCAGATCTAAAAAAGCTCCTCTGAAATTATAAGGACATGGAAGTAATCAAAAGCTTTGGAAAAGTGCCTTGTTTGTCCAAAAGCTTTCCCACACCGACAGAATTCCCTGTGCCAATAGAAAGGGAGCGAGCTGGCATTTGGGGACATTAAACAGGCAGGATCTGATAAAGCTATAAAAAAGGGAATAAATAAATCAACCTTTCTCTCAGATCCTCAACTCTTCTCAGCACTTGTGACTGTCTGGGCCAAACTGGGGAATTCTCTTTAGGAGAAGAGAGCCTGGCGTGGCTTTGCCAAATGTGGGAAATGCAACATCCCTGCTCCTCCCTCCAAAGGATGCCAATTTGTCCATGAAAACCCAACCACCCTGGAAGCAGGTGGAAGCCAAACCCCAGGCCTGCCCCAGGAATTGGAGCCAGGCCAGGCAGCAGTTACCTCTCCGTCAGGTAGACGTTCTCCTCGATGAGGTCGAAGTAGCAGGGCATCTTCCCCTGCTTAGCAAACTCCTTCCAGCGCTGCGGATCCCTGAAGTCATCCATGATGCACAACCTGCCCACCATCGAGGAATCCTGCGGCGCCGGCTCCATCTGCTCCCCCTCCAGCTTCCCCTTCCTCTTCTCCCCGGAGTCTCCATCGCTCTCCGAGTCGCTCTCCAACTCCGGACGCCTTTTCTTTGGTGGGCCTCGTTCCTTCACCTCGTTTTTTTCCAGAGATTTCACCTCCTCCTTCTTCTCCCCGCCCGGCACCGGCTCCTTGGTGGAATTGCTGCTGATCTCGTGTGCCTGCACCGAGCCCTTCTCCTTCTGCTCGGGCATCTGGGATTTTCCAGAGGGGCTGGGAAAGCGGGGCTTGCAGTCCTCATCCCAACGCTCATCCTCTTCATACTCCTCGTGGTCTTCCGTGAGGGAATCGGGCACCTGCCCTTGGATGCGTTCGTAGCTCACCACGGAGGCTCTGCTGGCTGCCCTGGCATCCCAGTAACCGTTGCCTTGCCAGTAGCTCTGGGAGCTGGGATAGGCTCCCGAGCCCGGCTGGTAAACGTAGCCTGAGTACATCCCAAAGCTGCTGTCCGGCTGCTGGTAGGTGCTGCTGGGCTTCTCCGGCTGGGAAAAGTCCCAGCCCACAGCACCCATCTCCTCCGGAGCATGGAAACCATCCAGCCTGGAGTAGTCTCCGAGGCCGGACTGGTTCAGCCCGCCCTGCCCTTGCCGACTGTCAGGCTTGGAAGAGCTCATCTGGTGTCGGGATGCATCGGTGCTTTCCAAGCTCTCCGGGACACAGAAGGGCTGCTCCTCTGGCCGGCCCGTGGGCCTTCCCATGGCCACCACGTCCGGCAGCACCGTCCTCTCCTCCGTGCCAGCTTTCCCGTGGGAATCGGCCGTCAGGTCTGCCTGGCTCGTGCTGTCCACGCCGTCGCTCTGGGCCTGGCATGGATCCGCCCGCAGCTCCTCCAGCTCCTTCCTGCTCGGCTCCGTGGAGGTTGCCGGACTCTTCTCCATCCCTCTGGGAGAACACCTGCTCTCCACCTGGGCACCACCTTTGCTCCCCGTGTTTTCTGGCCTCTCCTCATAGTAGGGCCTGCTGGGCTCCGGCCGCTCATCATCCCAGTGGTCGGAGAAGCGCCGGCTGCTCCGGGAGGAGCCCGGGCTGTTCTCCTCCGTGGCTATGGTGGAGTTCTTGGGAACCACCACAACCGACTGGAGCCTCTTCCGTGGCGTCCCATCATCGGAATCCGAGTCCTCTGTCTCACTGTCCTCGCTGCCCCCCTCGCTGTCGCTGTCCCCCGTGTCGGAATACTCGTCGTGGCTGGCGGGAATGAATTCCGAGGCATTGCCGCTGCTGTCGCACGTCGGGGCTTGGGTCACCACCTCCATGTCCTCTGCAGTGACAATGACATCAGAGCACGGATACAAAGCATCTGGAAAAGCCGAGGCCACCAAGGGCTCGCTTCCCTCATCCCCCTCATCCGACACACCGGGACACTGAACCCTCAGCTCATCCAGCTCCGCTCCCTCGGTGGAAACAGCGCTTTCCTCCACGACCTCTCTGCTGCGGTGCTCCAGCGGCACTTCCGAATAGTAGGAATGTTCATTCTGGAACGATGACTTGCCTTTTGCTGAACCAAGATCAACGTGCTGAGCATCCAACTCCAGCATCTCTTCTGCTTCCGAATGCTGGGGCGGCTCCTGGTGCACACCCGGCGGAGGCACGTCCCATTTGGAAGAGACGCTTTCCTCCGGCATGGGATGATCCGAATGGAGCTGCTGGGAACAGCCATCCTGGGAGGAATCTCTACTCGAGCTTTCCACTGCCAGGCTGATTTTATGGGAAGGATGGCCGTGCTCATCCTCCCCGGTGGACTTGGAATGGGAATCCTCCGTGCTCTCGTAACCGCACGTCACCGTCTGCGGCTCCACCTGCACGTCCAGGAAAGTCTCGGATGCCACTTTCAAATCCGCAGGTTCCGCTTCGATTTCCACTTCCGAGTGGTACAAACCAGGGGTGGCGTCGTCGGAAATGTAGCAAAAAACAGGTTCTTTGGTTTTGTCACACGGAGTCACCTCCTCATCCAGCTTCTGAAGGACTGTTTTAGTGGGATCTACATTCACGACAGGGAGAGGGGCAGCTTCCTCCGGCTGCTGCGGCTCCGGAGCCTCCGCTTCCTGGAACAGGCTGTTGCACTCGCTGGACTGGACCTGGGAATCATCCACCTCTTGCTCTTGGGACACATCCGTGCTCTCAAACCCATTGGATGGCAACGGATACGACGGGCTGGTCTTGACGGCAGGCGACGCTTCCGACCGACCCGGGCCGTGGTCAGAGGACGCAGCGACATCCTCTGCTCTGGAGGCACTGGAAGTTGCCAGACCCTCATCTTGACCCTCTGGGGAGCCATTCACACTCGATTCCATGGGGAAACACGCTCTTAAGGGATCGTGCTTGGCCTTGGTTTCTTGCTCCTTAACACTGTCGTGGCCTTCATTTGCTGCAAGTTCCTCGGATTTTGAGTTCGCCAAACCTGCCCTGGACTCGTCAGCTTTCGGCAAAGCGGGAGAATCACCGAACTGATTTAACGGAGAAAGTGTCTTTTCCCTTTCCGACTTTTTCACGCTGGACACCCTGATCTCATTGTTCTTTACACAAGAGGTCTCTAAATCTAGAGAATTAGACTTGGACTTGATTTCTTCGATCGATTCTGTACAACAGAAAGAACTCTTAAATTTATCAGGCTTTGGTGCGGGGGCCTTGGAAGGGGTGGATTTATAGCGGGAGGAATTCACATTACTGTCGGGCTTGGAATGGGATGTCCCCTTCCGATAGCCCAGTTCATCAAGGGGAGAGCACCTTTTGGACATTTCACTTTCGGAAGTCCTTTTGGAATCTCGATCCGCTTTTGAAGACGACCTCCCTCGCCTGTCCACGTCGGCATGAGACGACTCCACTTTGCTGTCCCTGTCCAATTTGGAGTAAGAGGATCGCGAGTCTCTGTAGGAGGACGAGGAATGGGAGGACGTACGCCTGGAGTCGCTGGACCTGGAATGTGTCCTCCTGTACTCATCCTCTGAGTCCGAGCTCTCCCGCGCCCGGCTGTCCGCGTACGACCGGGAATATCGCGACCGTTCCCGGTACGGGGAGCTCCGGTGGTACCGGCGGTCGGAGTCGTAGTAATGCGAGCGCTCCGACCTCGAGTAGGAGGAGCTGGTTCGGGAGCTGCGATCGGAGCGGGAACGGGAATGAGAACGGCTTCTCCTCCTCTCTCTGTCTGAGCGGGAGCGGGAGGACGAGTACCGCGAGTCTCTCTCCGATTTGGAATAGCTCGAGTACTTCTCATCCCTGTCTGACCTGGAGCGCGACGAGGACTTGCCCAGGTCATCGCCCCGGAGGGACGTGGAGCTCCGTCTGGGATCTCTCTCCTTCTCCGTGCTGGAGATCTTCTGCTCATGCGACCGCTGGCTGGAGGAGGTCCTCACAGAATCCTCGTCAGACTCGGAGCCCTGCACTGCACCATCCGACTGGGAGAACTTCCTCTTGGCCCCCTGCCTCCGGGAGCACACCGGAGCACCCTTGGAGCCATCGCAAACCTCATCCTCCTTCCCAATATGGGAATCTTCCTTCAGCGGGGTTCTCTCCGTCTGCTCGGGCGCGGTCGGAGCCACGCGTTCCTCCGAGCCGCGCGACGCCGGATCCTGCTTGGCGTCCGGCTCCAAGGCCTCCCTGGGCAGCGCGTGGCNGGGGCGGCGGAGGCGGCGGCGAGGGGGGGAAATCCACGGCCAAGGCTGCCGGTTCCGTTACCGGTGCCGGGGGCGGTGCCGCCGGAGCCGGGGGCGGCTTTGCCGTGACGTTCAGTAAGTGTTTTTTAAAATGGATCTTCCCCAGCTCTACCTTCAGTTTTGGAGGAGAAGATTCCTCGGCTGAACCGGCGGCGTCCCCCAAGTCCGGTTTGTTTTTGGGGTTAAAATCAGTTGGAAGGGGAATTGCTGGAGGGGTGGGAGTTTCATTTTGTTTCTCGTTTCCCAGAGCGGTCAGGAATCGATTGGGTAAAGTTTTCTTGGTTAAGCTAAAGCTGAAAGACACTTTTTGTCTTCCCTGCTCCTCAAGGTTAACCTTGGTTTTGGTGCCCTTGGGCAAAAAGCGGCTCGAGGCGACGGCTTTGAACACGGGGCCTTTGATAAAACCCGCTCTCGGCACCGTTTCAGGCTTGCCCTGTGGAAGAAAAAGAAGATGCAGTTGGAGGAATTGGACTTTGAGGGTTTGAAGGCAGCTCTGCAGCATTTTCTTTCACCTGGTGAATTTTTCATGATGATAAAAGAGAAATGCATACCCTGAGTCTGTCTTCACTGCCCAACTCTGTCCTGAAAAAAATCAATTCCTCAGACTCCTCCAGCTTGAAACTAAGCCTCCTCTGAGGGTTGGGCTGAGGCTTTTGATCTGACTTATTAATGACCGGGCTCAAAGTCCTTTTATCATTTAATTCTTATTTTTTAAAAAGGAGAGTTCAGCTTATAAAGTTAATTGAGGGCAAAACTCTGCTTTTTTATGCTGTTTCTGCGGTCCCAGGCTGCAAAAGATCCTGAGTTTTAAGATTAAAGTGAATTTGTTTTCATGTGAATCCACCTGCGTGCAGCCTTCCAGTACTGGAGGAGGCTCCAGGGAGAGCTCAGAGCCCCTGGCAGGGCCTGAAGGGGCTCCAGGAGAGCTGGAGAGGGACTGGGGACAAGGGATGGAGGGACAGGACACAGGGAATGGCTTCCACTGCCAGAGGGCAGGGATGGGTGGGAGATTGGGAAGGGATTCCTGGCTGGGAGGGTGGGGAGGGGCTGGGCTGGAATTCCCAGAGCAGCTGTGGCTGCCCCTGGATCCCTGGAAGTGTCCCAGGCCAGGCTGGACAGGGCTTGGAGCAGCCTGGGATAATGGGAGGTGTCCCTGGATGATCCTGAAGGTCCCTTCCCACCAAAAGCATTCTGGGATTCTGGAATTTGGTCCTAGCATAAACCAGAGGAATAATTATTACAGCAGGAATTTAAACCCCATCCTTTCCCACCTCCCCCCAACAGCATTCTCCAGGTCTTTACTAATTCCTGTAAGTTCCCAGGCCCAGGCCTAGACCAGCATTAATTAACAACTCCCCAAGAATTCCCATCAGGACCCAATGGTGTGTGATGACTCCATCACCTCTCGATCAAACGACTGTTCCAAGCTCCATGTCCTTCCCACCAGGAGGTTCCGCTGCCTCCTGCCCAGGAGCTCACTCAGCACCTTCCAAGCCCAAATCCAGGAATTTCAGAGCACAGAGCACCCTATCTTCACCTGTTTGGGCCTTTCTCCCTCTATTTTAAATCTTAGAGCTCATCTGTGTCCCAGGAATAAAATCCTGGAGAAGATTAAGTGGGAAAAGAGTTTGTTGTCAACAGTCCCTATCTCCAAAAATCCAAACTGCTCCACAATCATGGAATTCCTGAATGGTTTGGCTTGAAGAGACCCTCAGAATTATCCTGTTCCACCCCTGCCATGGGCAGGGACACCTCCCACTATTCCAGGGTGATCCAAGCCCCAGTGTCCAACCTGGCCTTGGACACTTCCAGGGATCCAGGGGCAGTCACAGTTGCTCTGGGAATTACATTTTATGTGTTAACCCTAATTCCAATGGAAAGTATCCAAATTGTCCAGAGCCGGGTTTTGCTGCCGTAGCTGTGCCATGAGCACATTTTTGGCAGGAACAGCAGTTTCCTGCAGCCCCCTGTGAATTATTAAGGATTTTGTTATCCTTTAACTCATGGAAAACAACATGGAGCTGCCCAGGCTTGAGGCACCGCAGTAAATGATTAAATGAGACATTGGTGGATTGGAAATCCTGGTTTTCTGCATGCTGGGACATCACATATCCAAAAAAATCCTCTTTTCCAATGCATTGGGGGTTTCATTGTGAGCACCTTTGAATGGTCCATGACTCGTCCTGGTGACCCAACCCAGCAACATTCCGAATCTGCAGCAGCAAATTCCCTTCACTGTGGGAAAACTGGGAGCAAAACCCAGAAGTATTTCCTTGAAATCCATGGGTTTTTATGAGGGGACATTTCAGGGAGGATTTTAAAGGAGTTTCATGGTTAAAAGGGCCAAATCCAAACACTGACTCTGGAAAAAAGGAGCATCTCCAGCTCTGAGATGGGTTTCTCTCACCACAACTCACAACCATCTCCACAAATTCCTGCTGAAAATGCCATCCCTGTTTTCCAGAGAATCCACACACCAAAAATGATCCTGGAAATAATCCACAAGTTTATATCAATCAATTCATGGAAGAATGAAGGACAAAATGAACACACTGAGACCACCCTCCTGCAGGAGTTCAGCCTCCTGAAGAGTGAGGGAACAGCATTTTGAGGGATTCATGGATCAATTATCCTTACAACCAGAAATTCCTGCCTTTTTTTACTCCAACCTGGGACAACAGAAGTGAGCAGGTTCCTCTCCAGCCATACCCTGAAGGATCTCCACAGATCTGAACCCAAATTCTTATCAGGGATAGGATTCTTTAATCATATCAATTATAAATTATAAATTAATATAGTTTAAAATACTGAAAATTCAGGGAATCAGCATTTCAGAGTTTTCCTTCTTGCTACAACTTCGGTGCCATCATTTTAAGTGTCAAGGTTTTGATCAAAATCCTTCTAATTTCAAGCACAACACCTTTGAAATAAAAGGAATAAGGGGGTTTGGATGAATCCACATTTTCCCAAATATGGGATCTGCAGGCAAATAAGAGCTGCTACATTTCCATTCCTTCCTCCCCTTCCCACAGCCAATTCAGCAGAGCTGACACATTCCAGGATATTTCCCCTCATGTGTTCACCCTTGCAGGGTTTTTTCCTTAAACAACAGCAACTTGAGCAAAACACCATTTCCAGAATTTGAGACACACTCCACAGGTAAATGTGATAGGTGGGAATTACTGGAAAAGCTCTCCAGGAGAAGAGGAATTCTCCTTCCTCTCCTGTTTTACAGAAAGGGAACACTACCCAAAATGGGGAAAAAAGCACATCCAAAATGATTACCAGCCCTCATTCCAAAGCCAGGAGATCAAAATCTATCCCATGTCTCCAAGTTTTCTCTTTTCCCAATAAATTCATTGAGTCACAGGCAGCAAAACTCATTATTTTTACAAATTAAGTCTTTAAATAATCAGCACCAACCCACACCGAGCTGTGCCATCACCTCCCATGTGCCTGTGGCACAAGCGGTACTGGAATTATTGCCCCTCATTCCCAAATTTAATGAAAATTATTGCCCCTTCCTTCCCAAATTTAATGAGAATTACTGCCCCTCCTTCCCAAATTTAACCAGAGGAATCCCAAAAAAAGCATCCATTTGCTTTTTCCAGCCTCCCAGTGGCTCTGGATTCATGGAATGTCTCAGTCAAACCAACCCAGCTGGGCTCACAGGAGACCCAGGAATGTTGGAATTGGTTTTACTCACCTCATTTTCTTCTTCTCTATTGCAATCCAGCCGGGGAAACATGGAAAAAAAAAAAAAAAACAGGAAAAGAAGGTGTGAACACCAGGTAGGAACAAGAAATGTAACATTGGACACCTGGATTTGGAATGGGATGGATTTGGGACATGGAGTGAGGGAAACACCGATGGCACCCGGACACAAACCCAGCTCTGAGGGGAGCACGGCACAGTTGGGAGCCTCCAAAATCCCCTGGAAAATCCCACAGGGATTGGAACAGAGCAAACCTTTTTGGAGAGAACTGCTGGCTTGGTGTTGTCTCCAGTTATTCCAACAACGCTGCAGGAATAAAACCCTCAAAAATGTGACTGGAAAAGGTGGATTTGGGATTCTTTCCATTTGAATACTTTCCTGAATTACTGAAAATTCCTGCCTCTCACTGACAGAAATTGAAGATATTAATGAAGGTATGGCTGCTGTGCATCTGCCCTGGCTATTTGCATAATTAATCCCTACTTTGGCAGCTTGAAAATTAATTAATTAGGATCATTCTCCATGCTGAACCAACAGGAATGTTGGGTTTTCCCAACTTTCCACTCTTCTCAAGTCCTCTGCTCCGATCCCACAGCGAAGTCGTTTCTCCTCAGGGAAGGAGAAGGAACAGGAACACAGCTCCCTCTCCTTGCTTTGCTCAATTCCTTAGAGAGTGTCAGGGAATTTCTTGGCCCTTCCAACACACCTCAGCCCAGACATCAAGAGCTCGCCCATCCCCCTGTCATGGATCTACCAGAGATCCCGAAATCCCTCTCCAGCGCTCCAACACAGCTCAGAGCTGGAATCTTCCTACATTTTATCAGCTTTTATTCAGCACCCTTACAGTGACAAAGCCAAAGATTTCCCACAGGAAAATTCACAGATTCCACCTCAACCATCAGCTCAATGAGAAATATCCAACTCTGGAAGAAAAGGTCAAAATTTCCGTTCTGGAGCAACCCGGACGCGGCGACGGCACAAGAACCACCCACGTCCCCCTGGAAACCATCACCAACAGGGAACTGGGAGCAAAGGAAAGAACCTTCCCCACAGGAATATTCTCCTGCCTCTCCAAAGGCTCCCATCCGATTGATCCAGCTTATTAAAAGACTATAAATTATTCCCAGAGCAGTGCCAAGGGGGTTTGATTCCACCAAGGAAACCCGAGCCGGGAGTTCCGGCCTGCAGAGCGCGTGAGGGCACGGACGGGATTTAATGGGGCCAGGCCAGCCAGGAATTCCAAATCCCACGGATCCAGGAGCTGCACTTTGACTGGAATTAAGGCCTAAAAGGAGCTTTCAATGTCAGGATCACCAGAAGAGGAGTTTGGGACTTTCAGGAAGCGTCGCATGGTTTGGGTTTGAGGTTTTGTGGGGTCAGTGCTCAAACAAATCCTTGCCTTTGGTGATTTAGGGATCTTTCCCAACCTCAGAGATTCCAGAAAGATTTTCCAGGCCTCCTAAGCAGATGCAGCAGAGAATTACGACCACCAGGTGGAAGCTGAGGGTTCTAAAGTGAAAATAACTCTCTTTATACACAAAAATCCACCTTTAATCAGCTCTATATTGGGAGAGAAGCAATTAAATCTCGTGTTTATAATTAATAACATGAAGAATTAATGACAAGGAGAAAAGAGAGTCAGGATCCTTCAAATCCCAGAAAAATCCCACAGGAAAAAGAGAGGAAACAGGTGATCCTCATCCCTGGAAGTGTCCAAGGCTGGGTTGGATGGGAATTGGAGCAACCTGGGACAGTGGAAAGTGTCCCTGGGTGGGACAGGATGATCCCACTCCAACCCAAACCATTTGGGATCCTGGGATTCCATCCATTAAAATAAAAGGTGTTGGCCTTCCTAAAAACAGGGTTATGGATCCCATTTCCTTCCCAGCCTCTTCCTCTTCCCCAAATTTAAAAAAAAAAAAAAAAAAAAAAA
>WEIU01010516.1:13870-56833 GCA_013389925.1 Aegithalos caudatus | reverse complement strand
CGGGATCGCCGAGGCCGCGGCGGGCACCGGGAGCGCGCCGGGATCGGCCCCGGTGTCACCGGGATCCCACCGGGATCGGCCGCAAAAAACACCGCGACTTTCTTGGGACTATCATGGGATCGTTCCGGGGATCGACGAGGGCACTCCACAGTCAGCCTGGGTGCCGGTGGGATCCCGCCGGGATGCAGGGAGGGTCAGCGGGGCACACCGGGATCAGCCGCGAGACTGCCGGGATCTCCTCACTGCAGCACCAGGATCTCCTCAGGATCAAACACGGGATCACTGAAATCTCCCCGGGACCACCAGGGCCACACCAGGTTCAGCCACACCATTCCCGGGATCTCAGTGGGATTCCCCTGGGGCCACACCAGGACTGGCTGCAGGATCTCCTTGGGATCACCCCTGGGATCCTCAGGATGTCACCAGGAGCAGATGGGAGATCGCCAGGGCCACAGCCGGGTGTGCCAGGATCACCAGGGCACACCGGGATCCTCACGGGACCTCTCAGCATCACACTGGGGTCACTCCAGGACCACGGAGATCTCCCCAGGATCACCCCCAGGATCAGCCCCTGAGATCACACCTGGACACCACCATCCCTTGGCTCCAGATCCCTGCGGCTGTTCCAGGCCCCATTTGCCCTTGAGGTCACTAAAACCCCTCCTTTTCCTTTCCCAGGTCATTTCCCATCTTCCCAATCCCTGGGAGAGCTCCTCCATGGAATGGTGCTGGAGCACTTCAGGAGACCCCAGCTGCTTCTGGGATGCCTCTTGACATGGAATCCTCCAAACCACATTTACAGCTTCCAATATTGAGATTTCTGGGATTTTCCCAGATTTGGGAGCATGGTGGGGGCAGGAGGGACCCACAGGGATGAAGTGGGAAGCAGAGGAGGGGTGGATGTGGGGAAGGACAAAGGAAGGCTTAGTTCCAGTCATGTGGAAGTGTTTTCTTGGGAAATCCAGCCTGGCCCAAATTCCCAGCAGCTTTTTGAGCCTCTGGAATTGGATCATTACAAGGAAAAGGTGATTCCAGTGCCCTTCCAGGGGACGGGTGCTGTTACAGGGACAGAAGGAAGCTCCAACAAACACCATGGATTCATTCCCTTTCCCTGTTTTCCGTGTCAGTGGGGGTGGCACGTGGAAAATCTGGGATGTCAAAACTGGGGATGCTCCCTCCATGGCTGGTGCCGGTTTTGGCAGTGGGATGTTCCTGCCAGCTGGGAGGTGCTGACTTTGGGGCTCTCAGCATTCCCATTCCAGCCTCCCAAATCCTTCTGAGGGAGCTGGAGGGGCTCATCCTGGAGGAGGCTCAGGGGGCACTTCTGGCTCCCTGCAGTTCCCTGGAAGAAGGCTGGAGCCAGGAGGGCTCAGGCTCTGCTCCCAGGGGACAAGAGGGGAGGTTCAGTGGGATATTGGGAATTCCTTCTGGGAAGGGCTCTCCTGCCCTGGCCCAGCAGCTGAGGGCAGAGGTGGAGCCCCCATCCCTGGAGGGATTTGGAAGCCCTCTGGATGTGGCACTTGGGATCATGGTCAGGGATGGGCTTGGCAGTGCTGAGGAATGGTTGGACTTGATCTAGGAAGGCTTGGAGGGCTTTTCCAACCAAAACCATTCCGTGATTCCTCAGAAATAAATCTTTGTTTCATTCCCTTCTCCAGGCAGATCCAACAAGCCAGGCCATGACTGGGAACAAGCCCAGGAGAGCTGCAGCTCCAACACCAGGAAAGAGGGAATCAGGAGCAGCCGGGATTACCCACAGCAACCTCTGTGCCTTGACCCTGCCTTTTCCAGAGGCTCAGGAAAACAAATGCTGCTGCTGGAACCTGTCCTGTCCAAACAGCAGGATCAATTCCCAATAAATCCCTGCCTGCCCAAAGGTTGGGTGGTTTACTTTTCCTGATGTTTATTTTTATAAACCCATGGTGGACACCAGCATGAGGCACTTCCTGAGGTGGCATTCCTTTGGGAACTCTGGGATCCAGGCTATCTGATGGGCAGGAAGGACAGGGCTTTCTTCTTCCCATTAGCCGAGAGCACTCCGGGTTTCCTGCACATTTTCCGGAGGGTTGCCATGCTCCTCTTGAAGCTTTGCTGGGAACAGGGAACACAAAAGGGATCACTGAGCTCAGCTGGGCTCTCTCAGAGCACAGCTCTCACCTGGAAAAGCTTTTGTCCTGAAAAATAAAACCAAATGCCACCCCAAACTTTCCAAGGATGGGAAAAACTGGGAAAATCCCCATCTCAGCAGCATTGCTGTGCTGATAGCAGATCCCAGCAGGCTCCAAGGACAGGACAGGAATCCCTAGGGAATTCTCCAGAGCTGCTTTTGAGATGTTTTTGTGGAATCCCAGAATGATATCAGTTGAAAATGACCTTAAGGATCATCTCATTCCATGGGCAGGGACACCTCCCACTGTCCCAGGGTGATCCAACCTGGCCTTGGGCACTGCCAGGGATCCAGGGGCAGCCACAGCTGCTCTGGGAATTTCATCCCAGTCTCTCCAGCCAGGAATCCCTTCCCAATCTCCCATCCATCCCTGCCCTCTGGCAGTGGGATCTATTCCCTGTGTCCTGTCCCTCCATCCCTTCTCCCTCTCCAGCTCTTTAGGGCCTGGAAGGGCTCTGAGGTCTCCCTGGAGCCTTCTCCAGGCTGAACATTCCCACCTCCCTCTGGCCAGGTTGGACAGGACTTGGAGCAGCCTGGGATAATGGAAGGTGGCAAGAGCTGGGGCTGGATGTTCCTGAGGGTCTCTTCCATCCCAGTCCATCCTGGGATTCCCCCTGGGCCCAGCTGGGCTTACCTTTTGATCCATTTCCATCCTGGCCCTGTAGAAGGACACGGAGCCCGGGCAGTCGGGCAGCGCCGTCTCCTGCATCCGCTCAAACTTGTCCTGCTGGTCCTCATCCTGCCAGGGAAAAGCATCTCCCATTCCATGTGCAAAGCACACACCTGGAGACCTGGGACAGCCATCCTGTCTGCTGCACCCAACACCAACTCAGCCAGGAAAACCCTGCAGTTTCCCTTTTCCACACCTTCGGGAAGGGCTTGGGGCAAAAACCTGCAAGGGTTGGGATTTTCCCACTGGAAAAATGAACATTCCCAGCTCTCCCAGCCTGGCTCCAGCCCTGCAGCAGCTCCAGGGCCTCCTCTGGATCTCTGCAGCAGCTCCAGGTCCTGCTGCTGTTGGATCCAGGGCTGGAGCAGCTCTGCAGGTGGGAATCACCTTTCCCCATCCTGGCCACTCTTTTTTAGCTGCAGGAGTTCTGGGAGAGCGGGATTTGAACAAAAATGTGTTTTTCAGGATGGGAAAAGAGCCCTGTCCCCACAGGGGTGGCACTGACCAGGGCCACAGGAGTTTGGCTGCAAACCTGGGATCCCAGGGGCTGGGAATCAGGCTCCCAAACATCCTTGCAGCCCCAGGCACTCTGCCCAGTTCCTGATATTCCACAGATGCCCAGGTGCCTCAGTCACTGTCCTGATTTAGCCTCGGAACAGCAAAGGGAATGTGACAGCAGGATGTGGCTCCAGATATTCCCTTTGTGCCTCACTCCTTGTTTTTCTCCTCCTCCTCCTCCTTCCACAGGCTCCCTCATTCCCTCACCACCCCACACGTGGCTCCCGAGGAGAAGCAGCAGAGCTCTGGGATAACTCACCAGGCACGTGATTCTGTTTATGGGAATCATTCCAGGTGTGATGTTCCCACCCGGCTTCAGAGCTTCCCTCACATCCTCAGGGATAAGGAAGGATTCGTTGTACCAGATCTCAAACTCTGGGAAGCAAAGAGGGGCAATTAATGGCTGTAATTAATGAACCAAAAGACAACATGGATTGGTCTTCCCTATGGATCAGTTTCCTTAAACCCTCAGACAGGAACTCAGAACTCCAGGATCTGGAGTTTAAATGATTGGAAGAGTGAATTTAAGGAGGCTGTTGGCTGTGCTGAGGTGGCCAGGAGGTGGTGGCCAGCTCTGGGGACATTCCCCTGGCCAGGACCATTCCTGCAGCCCCCAGAATTCCTTCAGAATGGGCAGCATGGCTGGGGCTCGGATTTCAAACCCACACACTCAAGCACAGCCATTTGCCATCCCATAATAGGCAGTGAGAAAACACAGCAGGTGGGAATTTTGTCCTTATTAATCCTGAGCATTTCCCAGGCATTCTACCCTGGCTGAGTCCTGGATGTTTGAACAAACAGCAAACATCTGGAACAAACATTTTTCAGGAAAAAAAAGCACCCAAAATGCCAAACCCAGATCCAACAGAGGCAGTGGCACAGCTGGGATTGGGTCCTGTTTATCCCTGGAAGGATGGGAATGATTATCCCATTTCTCCCAGCATGGGATGCTCTGATGGATCCAAGCTGTCCCCTGGCAAATGTTGCCATGTGCACAGCATCCAAATGTTTGGGACTCTGGAATTCCTACATGGAATGGCTTCCCTTAGAGGGGCAAATCCAGGGATACAGCAGGGGAATCCACAGATTTCAAGGTGGAGCCCACCAGGAATTTGCAGAGATTTCCCAAGCAAAGCTTTTTCCTGATAATGCTGCAACTCTGGAACCTGGAAACCACATAGGGACAGAGGAAATATTGGGAATACAGAGGCAAAGCCCTATCCCAGGGCAATTCCTTAACCACCACCTCTATTAAATAAAATCAAGAATGAGATCTAGGGTCAGCAGTGTAAAATTCCTTGTGGGAGGCTTTTCCCCCATGTAGGGGTGGGACCAAGGAGTAGAGGGACATTATTTGGGAGAGAGGAACTGCAGCAATTCCAGGTTAGGTCAGAAAACCCCACCTGATTATGGATAAAATCCAGTCTGGAAGGCAACAGGAAAAGAACAAAGAATGGTAATTTGGCAAGGGGCTGGAGGGACAGGACATAGGGAATGGCTTCCCACTGGTTAGATGGGAGATTGGGAAGGGATTCCTGGCTGGGAGGGTGAGGAGGGGCTGGGATGGAATTCCCAGAGCAGCTGTGGCTGCCCCTGGATCCCTGGAAGTTTCCAAGGCCAGGTTGGACATTGAGGCTTGGTGCAGCTTGGGACAATGGGAGAGGATTGGAACTGGATAAGCTTTAAGGTCCCTTCCAACCCAAACCATCCTGGGATTCCATGATGTTTGTGGGTGCTCCAGTCTGGATTTATCCCAGCTGAGCACCTGCTGTGCTCCCTACCTGAGATGAGCTTTTTCCTGCACTTATCCACGAGCTGCTGGCAGTACTGGATCTCTGCCCTCAGGTCCTGCAGCTCAGAGAAGCCAGTCCTGTGCTCCTCCTTCAGCTCCTTCAGCCTCTGGATGAGGGAAAACTCCTCCTCATCGATGATCACCTGGCCTTTCTCATCCGTGTATTCTCCTGGAGAGGGAGGGGAGGGAGGGAAGGCTGTGCTGAGGGTGGAGAGCAGTCACACTCCCAGGGGAAAAAACCCTGGGATTGTTTAAGTGGGAATTGGGAAGGAATTCCTGGCTGGGAGGGTTGGGAGGCACAGAGAAGCTGTGGCTGCCCCTGGGAGTGTCCAAGGCCAGGCTGGATTTGGTTTGGAGCAGCCTGGGAGAGTGGAAGGTGTCACTGCTCATGGAATGAGTGGGATGATCCTTAACACCAACCATTCCATGGTTCCATGAGCACCCAAACTTGCTGGGAGCTCCATCCCTCTGTCCCTCCTCACCCTCCTGACTCCTCTTCCTCTCCTGAGCCTCCAGAGCCTCCTTGATCCCGTCCATCTGCTGCCTGATGAGGTTGATCCTCCGTGCCACAGAGTGGCTTCTCTTCTTCCTGGAAGCCAGGATCCTCTTGTTCTCCCTGAAGATCCGGTAGATCTCTCGGCCAGCCTCCCTCTTGAACAGCTCAAACGCCTTCTCCTTGGATGGAGGGGACCTGGAAGCAGAAATGGACACGGAGGTCACCCTATCCTGCCCTGCAGCATGGAGGGAATGGTTCAGGTTGGAAAGGATCCATTCCGAGATCACTGAGTCCAACCATCCTCCAGCACTGCCAAGCCAGGCCTGACCCACGTCCCCAAGTGCCACATCCATATGGATGTCACATCCCTCCAGGGATGGGGACTCCACCACTGCCCTGGGCAGAGCCTTTTTGGGGAAGGAATTTTCCCAAAATCCCTCCTGAGGCTCCCCTGGCCCAGCCTGAGGCCATTCCCTCTCCTCCTGTCCCTGTTCCCTGGGAGCACAGCCCGACCCCCCTGGCTGTCCCCTCCTGTCAGGAGCTGTGCAGAGCCACAAGGTCCCCCCTGATCCCCCTTTTCTCCAGGCTCAGCCCTTTCCCAGCTCCCTCAGCCCCTCCTGGGGCTCCAGCCCCTTCCCAGCTCCATTCCATTCCCTGGACACGCTCCAGTCCCTCAGTGTTGTGAGGGGCCCAGACCTCAACACAGGATTTGAGGTGAGGCCTCCCCAGCCCTTGGGAATATCCATGGCTGAGGTCTGGTGGGATTTCAATGGATCCTTTGGGGTCTCTGTCCTGGCACCATTCCCATGCCAACCCAAACAGCCACTGTCCCCCAGGCTACTCCCAGAACAAAGTTCTGCACACAGACACTGTATTCCTCAGAGGATGCCTCAGGACTGAGTATTCCCTGGAAAGCCAGCCTTTCATGGGTTGAATTTTCACCAAAATAATGGATATTGTTCTTCCCTATTGTTAACCAAATGCCTTTGCTCTTCCCATGGTGCATTCCCAGCAGGGATCAGTCCCCTCTGGAGCCAAACCCCACAGCTCCAAGCACTGGCCAGCTCCACAACACTGCTGCCATCCTTAAATCTTGCCTCCTTTCCAAATCAGCATTCCAAGTGCCATTCCCAACTTTTCTGTGAAATGGCTTTGATGCCAGCCCCCGTGAACACCTGGTGTTATCCCAAAAGAGCCACTCCAGGAAAAAAAAAAGGAGGATGTCACAGCCCACAGATGCTGCTCTGTGCTGTTGATATTTCTGGAGAGCAGGATGGATTTGGGAGCAGAAGGCAGGAACAGAAAACCATGGAATGATTTGAGTTGGAGGGGACCTTAAAGCTCATCTCCTTCCAACACAGGTACCCAGGAGTTTCTACATTCCTCACTCCAGCCTGGGCAAAGCCAAATCCCAGCTCCTGCTTTCCCTGAGTGCCCTCTTAAGGGCATTTTCCAGCTCCTCCAGGGCTGTGTGAGGCTGTTCCCATGCCAGGACTCTGGCACAGGGCTGTAAACAACAGCCCCTGGGCAAAGTGCCACAGCTCCAGCTCCCAGAGCCAGCTCCCAGCTGCTGGAAGTGCTCTGGGATGTGCCTCCTGCAGCTGCAGCTGCAGCAGCCTGTCCTGCCAGCCCTGGGAATGCCAGAGGGACACAGATCCCGTGTGGAGGCCAGGGAGGGGATGGAAACACGGTGAGGAGCTCCAGGAGGGAATTCTGCAGCAGCTTCACTGCTCTGCTGGAGCGCAGAAACCACATCCAGGGCTGAGCTCCAGCGTGGGCAGCAGAGAATGGGGAATTCTGCCCCTCTGTCCCCACCTGCAGAGCTCCTCCAGCCCTGCATCCAACAGCACAGGGACCTGGAGCTGCTGCAGAGATCCAGAGGAGGCCCTGGAGCTGCTGCAGGGCTGGAGCCAGGCTGGGAGAGCTGGGAATGTTCCCCTGGAGAGGAGAAGGCTCCAGGGAGAGCTCAGAGCCCCTGGCAGGGCCTGAAGGGGCTCCAGGAGAGCTGGAGAGGGACTGGGGACAAGGGATGGAGGGACAGGACACAGGGAATGGCTTCCACTGCCAGAGGGCAGGGATGGGTGGGAGATTGGGAAGGGATTCCTGGCTGGGAGGGTGGGGAGGGGCTGGGCTGGAATTCCCAGAGCAGCTGTGGCTGCCCCTGGATCCCTGGCAGTGCCCAAGGCCAGGCTGGATCACCCTGGGACAGTGGGAGGTGTCCCTGCCATGGGGATGGTCCCTAAGTTCCTTTCCAACCCAAGCCAGCCTGGAATTCCATGATCCTATTGATCCATTTCCATGACTCTGGGGATTTCTGGCTGGATGCGAGGTCACCCTGCAGTTTTCCCACTCACCAAAGGGATGCTGCTGCAGTTTTTAGAGATTAAAGAATTAAATTAATTTAAATGAAATAAAAGTAAAATTAAGGAAACTAAGTTAATTGACATTTTTAAATATTCAAGACCAACTGGCCAGGGCAGAGCTGGGAGCACAGAGGTGATCCCAACCACCATCCTCTGGAGCTCAGGGTGTTCCCACCACCACTCCTGTCCTGCTTTCCCTGAACATCTCCAAACCTCTCCCCTTTGCCTTGGAGCTGCACTCAGGGAACACAATCCAACCATTCCAGTGGAAAAAGGGATTTACTCCCTCTCAGGGAAAAGCTACCTGAACTTCTGGGAATCCTCTGAAGATGGGATTGAGGCCTCTTCATCAGTGTCCTGGTCACCTCCTTCCTCTTCCTCATCCAGATCCTTGGTGGAACTTTTGGTTGGTGAGGAATCATCCCAAATTCTCTCAGGAGGAGGGCTCTTCAGTCTTTCCTTCCTGACAGGGGGGAAAAGACAAACCAGATCCATTCATTTCTTCCCCAGAGGGATCTGGAACCACAACAGGCTGCAGGTTTGGCTTTGCTGGGATCAAAACTGCTGATCTGAGGTGGCTTCTACTAAAGTTTCCAGGGAAATATCCACTGACAAGCAATAAAATCAGCCACAAATCCCTAATTCTCAGAGTGGAGGAGCTGCTCTGGACACTGTGGAGTACAGGCCAGGCTGGATGAGCTGGATGAGAAGGATCACAAGGACAGCAGTGCCACCCTGTCCAGCTTTGGGACACCTGGACCAAGCCCAACCCTCCCAAAAGGAATCTCCAAGGATTTGATCCAACCCCACCTTTAAACCAAGCCTGGCTCCCTGCTCCTTTCCCTCCACAAACCTCTCCAGCTTCAGCTGCAGGGAGTAGAATCATCATGGAATCATGGAATGGTTTTAGTTGGAAGGCACTTTAAAACCCATCCCATTCCAGCCCTGCTGTGGCAGAGACACCTCCCACTGTCCCAGGCTGCTCCAAACCAAATCCATCCTGGCCTGGGGCACTTCCAGGGATCCAGGGGCAGCCACAGTTCTGGGAATTCTATCCCAGCCCCTCCCCACCCTCCCAGAAATCCCAGGGGATTTCTTTTTAAGGAATGGTGTGAGCAGGAGAGTGTGATTTGGATCACAGACAGAGGAGTGTTTTCCACATCTCCTGGAGTCTCCCTAAAACCAGCAGAGCCCAGGGGCCATGTGGGCACCAAAGCCTTGGTGGTTCCTCTGCTCCTGCCACGTGGACTTTGGGGAAATGTCAGGGAGGAACCAAGCAGGGATTCACTTCTGTAAACTGAAGCTCTTCCTCTGCTCAGGACTGCCTGGTTCCCCCTTCCCTCCCCAAATCTCTGCTCCTCTGGCAGCTCCCTCCATTCCCTCCTCCATGGGCTGCACATTCCTGCCTGAGCAGGGCACTGGGAATGCTGGGTCCTGCCCTTGGGGCACCACAGGGGTTGGGGACAGAAGCTGGGAAAGGCCCTGAGGGGGGAAGGAGGTGCCAGGGAACAGGGACAGGACAAGGGGAAACAGCCCCAAGCTGTGCCAGGAGAAGCTCAGGTTGGATATTGGGAAAATTCCTTCCCCAAAAGGGCTCTCAGCCCTGGCACAGCTGCCCAGGGCAGGGAGGAGTCCCCATCCCTGCAGGGCTTTAAAACCCTGTGGATGTGGCACTTGGGGACATGGTCAGGGGTGGCCTTGGCAGTGCTGGGGGCTGGGTGGGCTCCATGGGCTTGGAGAGCTTTTCCAATCTTGACAATTCCATGGTTCCAGGATTCTCAGAGGTAAAGGAGACTGCTTCACTCACATGTCACCATTCTTGGCTTCCTTCCGATCAGGAAGGACAAATGTAGGAGGTCTTCCAGTCTCAAGAGTGCCTTCATCCAAATCCTCATCCTTATCAAGTGTACTTCCCTGGAAACAGAAAGGAATGACCCATTTATCCACACCATGGAAGCTGTACAGGCCTCTCCCAGCAGCTCTGCACCCCTGGAACAGCCTCACATGGGAATTAAAAACTCCCTGAAGAAGAAGGATTGATGGATTAGGAGGGATTTATACCCTTGGCTCCATAAATTATTAGGATTAAAAAGGGACCTCAGCAGAGGCAGGACCTTCTCCACCCCAGTGACCCAGAGGTCACTTTGGAGATTGCATTGGACAAGGGGAGGGGCTTTAAACTGAAATGGGCACTGTTTAAATGGCATCTTGGGAAAGAATTCCTGGCTGGGCTGGAATTCCCAGAGAAACTGTGGCTGGCCCTGGATCCCTGGAAGTGCCCAAGGCCAGGCTGGATTTGGTTTGGAGCAGCCTGGGATAGTGGGAGGTGTCCATGCCCAAGGAATGGGATGATCTTTAATGTTCCTTCCAACCCAGACCGTTCTGGGATTCTAATTCCCATTTCACCAGTGATTCTGTGCAGACAAAGGGCCCAACAAATCCCTCTGCTGCCAGGAATTCCTCTTGGTTAAAGGAGCACCTCTGCTCCGGGCACGCTTTCTAACAGACTCACCCCACTGACATTTCTGAGTTTGATTCCAACAAGGAAATCCTGCTTTACACAATTCCCACCTTGGCAGCAGAGGAGCCCAGGTGTGTTCTGGGCCAGGTGCACCTCAGGAATTACCTTGGGCTCCTCCTCAGCCTCGGGCAGGTGCAGATCCGGGCTCCAGCCAGGCTGGGATGTGGTGTCCCTGTGTCCCAGCCCGTACTTGCTCCAGAGCCTGCTCTCCACCTCCTCCTCCTGTTGGCTAAGGAAAAAACAGCCCTTTAGGAATCCTTTCCCACTTCTGATCCCTGCCAGAGCCAGATTCCCAAAGAAAAACCCCTTTCTCCTGTGGTTTTATCCCTCAACACCCCTCCCACACTTCCCATCATAACCTTGGCCCACTCCCTTCCTCTCCTTTTCCATGACATTCCTTTAGGGCTCTTTATTAAAGCCTTTTTTTGTTATTTTAATACTTTACAGGACCTTTTAATGGTCCACATCAAACCATACTAACTCTGCTCAGTCCCATCCCCTTGTTTGAACCCAAAATCCAGGTTGGAGTGGGCTTGAAGCAGCCTGGGATTGTGGGAGGTGTCCCTGCCCATGGAATGGGATGATCCTAAAGGTTCTCCCCAACCCAAACCAGTCTGGAATCTCTGAACTTACCTTAGAATCATTTTGAACTGTCTAAAAACCTCCTGGATCTGCCTGACATTCACAATCTGAGGAAGAGAGGCACAAAGCCATCAATTTTTGGCATTAATTATATAAAGGAGTTACAAATAAATCCGTTTAAAGGGTTTTGAGATTGAGGAAAAGTCTTCTGGAGCCTCCAAACCAGCAAAAATGGAATGAAAACATGCAACAGACTTCACATGCAAAAAGAAATTAAACTATAGTTCTGTAGTGGATTTGGGGTGAAAATCAGCCTCTTCCAAAGGCATTTTCCCTGCTCCTCTCCTGGAGGAAAAGGGGATGGAATCAGGATTTAAGCCCTTTTCACTACCTACATCGATTTCCTCAATGACTCCTCTGAGGTATTTCTGGACTTGGGATCTGATTTCTGCTCTCTGGCTTGTAGTCAGGGGGTTGTAACTCACACCTGAACGATTTGTCTGGAAAAAAAAGATGGAAAACTGGGAATGAGGGAGATACAAACAGCTGAGGGAGCCTGGAAGAACAACAGGGACAAAGCTCTGGGCAGGTCCTGTCCTGGTGGGACAAGGAGTGATGGTTTTAAACTAAAAAAGGGAGATTCAGGGTGGATTTTAGGAAGGAATTCTTGGCTGTGAGGGTGGCACAGGGTACCCAGAGCAGCTGTGGCTGCCCCTGGATCCCTGGAAGTGTCCAAGGCCAGGCTGGACATTGGGGTTTGGAGTAGCCTGGGATAGTAGAAGATGTCCCTGCCATGGCAGGGGGTGAAATGGGAGGGGCTTTGAGGTCCCTTCCAACCCAAACCCTCCTGGAATTCTGTGATTCCACTGCTCTGGCAAACACCTGGAATTGCTGTGCCCATTTCTGCTTGGGATTCTCATCCCCTGACTTGGCAGGAGATGGGATTTGGGAGCAACCAACCAAGAGTCTGAAAAAAAAAAACCCAAACCCCATCTCCAGTGGCTGGGGCTGGAAATTCCAACACAATCCCTCTGTGTGGGATCTTCAGAGGTTTCCCTAAGCCCCAGAGGATGGAGCTGGGAGCAGAGGGAAGGACACAACCCCACTGGACAAGGAATTCACTGCTCCTTACCAAGGAGTCCTGCAGGAGCAGCTCTCGCTTCAGGAGCTGGATCTCCTCCTCCAGAGCCTTCACCGATGCCTAACAAGGGAAAAAAAAAAGAGGTGAGAAAACAACTAAATTATATTGGGAAAAAAAAAGGCTAAAACAGCACAAAATTGGCTGCTGGAGAATATCCCAGCTCCCTCAGAGCTTGCAGCAGGGAATCAGTGGGTCTGGAAATCAGTTTGGTTTTCCCTTGGTTGGCTCCCTGCAGGACACTTTCTGCTGGGTCCTGCCTGCAGAGCCTGCCTGAGCCATTAAAGAAGGGCCAGTGCTTTTTAATGGGATGATTTCCTGCTCTGGAATTGCAGGGACCATCAAATTCCAGGCTCTGGGATATTATCCTGGAAGCCAAGCATTGTGCAGGGCTCACCTCTGCCCTGAACTCAGCAGCTCTGACAGAAACTGGAACAAAAGAGAGATTTTCCTGGGCTGGATTTGACTGAATTTCTCCAAAACTAGAATATCTTCAAGGATTCACTATTTAAAATGTGTTTCCAGAAAGGTGAGCACAAAACTCTTGGGATTCAGGGTGAAGTGGGCACTGAGCTGCTTTGAAGTGACCTTTGGACCCCCAAAGCACAAAGTTTCCTTCCAATTTCGGCTCTTCCACTTTGGTTTTCACTCTGCAAGTGCACTCTAATATCCTGTGATGCCTTCCTTTAAAGGATTTCTTTAATCAACCAAGTTTTCTAATTGTGGAGAAGCTGCTGTGTTACCAGCAGCAACAGGGATAAAGCTGCAGGAGGACTGGAGATGATTTCCCTGCGTGTCAGGGCAATAATTCACCATAAAATCTCTCTGCTGAGAGCTCAATCTCATCAGAAAAATGTGGGATATGCAGAAGGAAGAATTCCCAGGAAGAAGTGACCACCTGCATGGTTGTGCCTTAAACCAGGGAACTGTAATTAAAAACCTATAAAAAGATTTAATATGGATCCATTTTATCACCCACCTAAAACCAGCAGTGTCAGCTTGGCTGAGGGAAGGTCATTTATTCAACTACCTCACTTCCCTATGGTTTTCCAGGTAATTATCCCAAATATTAATGACAATATAATGACATTTCCCTCCCTGCAGGCCCCTGCTGTCCCTACCTCCCTGTGGAGGGGCTCGCTGGGGACAGGCCCTGCTGTCACCCAGTTCATCCTGGTGGCAAAACGAAGGGAGGACAGCTGCAAAACAAAGCTTTGAAGTAAATAAAAGAGATTTCAGCAGAAATACAATTTCCCTCCTCTTCCTCCTTAGTTCCAAGAGCAGAGAAACAGAAAATCTGTGAATTGTTCCAGGTGATTCCTTCCTGATTGCTACAGATCCAGCTCACACAGGGGGGTTTGCTCCCATTTTCTCATTTTCAGGTTCAAAAACAACCTCTGGAAGGTTCCTGCTGATTCCTGGGAGCCAGCTCAGCCCTGCTGTGAACTGGGGCAATTCCAGGGAATCCATGAGGTGATGTGCCATGGAAAGACATTAAATAATAATAATAATAATAATAATAATAATAATAGCAATAATGTCTCCAGTGAGTTTCAATCTGAGCAGCTCCTGCCTGCTCTGCCTCAGGCTCTCATCTGACAGGAGTTGAGCCTTTGGGATAAGATGAGCTCTCCAAAGTTTGGGATGAATTAGGCAGGAGGTCAAACCCTGCAGAGACTGTTCCTCAAACAAGCAGGAACAGGGCCTGGATTGTGCAGGAATTCCTCCAACTCACAGTCTCTTCCATATGCTCAGCTTCCCCATAGATGTTTGCCACCAGCACAGTGTTGCAGTTTCCTCCTGGGGAAAAAGATGATAATAAAATAAAAATAAAGCAAATAATATCATTTTGGATGATTTGTTGTTGTT
Source organism: Aegithalos caudatus (assembly GCA_013389925.1). NCBI lineage: Eukaryota > Metazoa > Chordata > Aves > Passeriformes > Aegithalidae > Aegithalos > Aegithalos caudatus. The sequence goes on along the minus strand of WEIU01010516.1, from coordinate 42,677 downwards.
GTTTCCTTTTTTTGCAGTGTGTTTTATTATGTGCTGATTCAAATAGAGGAGAGGAATCCCAGAATGGTTTGGGATGGAAGGGATTTTAGGGATCAGTCCCTGACATGGACAGGGACACCTCCCACTGTCCCAGGCTGCGCCAAGCCCCATCCCACATGGGAACACCCACAGCTGCTCTGGGAATTCCAGCCCCTCCCAACCTTCCCAGCCAGGAATTCCTTCCCAATCTCCCACCTAAGGCTTCTCCCAGTTTAAAGAAGCACAAGGAAAACACCAGAGTGTAACTGTCCCTCCAAAAGGCACAGAAAAAGAGGCACAGGATGACATAAAAGGTGAAATTTGTGTCTCATGGAATGAGGATGCAGGAGGAGAGTGGGAATAAAGACTCTGAGCTCCATTCTATTTTTCAGGATGCCCAGAGCAGCTGTGGCTGCCCCTGGATCCCTGGCAGTGCCTAAGGCCAGGTTGGACACTTGGAGCAGCCTGGGACAGTGGGAGATGTCCCTGCCCATGGCAGGGGAGGCATGGGTGATCCTTTAAGATCCCTTCCAACCCAAACCATTCCAGCATTCCACAATAACTCATGGCCTTAGGACTTGCTATGCCCATTGCAACACCATTTCTTCAGGAGCTGTTGGCATTCCCAGCCCTTACCCAGCGAGTCCTTGAGGACGTGGGTGAGTTTGCTCTGCCTGAAGGGGATGTGCTCCCTCTTGGGATCGGCCAGGGCAATCACCAGCTGCTCCAGGAAGGACAGGGATCTGTTGATGTAGGAAGCCTCCACCTGGACCTGACCCTCGGACTGCGGGGAGAGCAACAGGAGACAGCTCTGGTCACACAGCAGGGAGGGGAGGGCTCCTCAGCAGGGAAAACCCTGCAGGCCTGGCGTGGGTCCTGATCCACACAGAATGTCATGGAATCAGGGAATGGTTGGGAAAGGCCTCCCAGACTGAGCCCAACCATTCCTGAGCCCTAACCGTGTCCCCAAGTGCCACATCCACAGGGAGGGTAAATCCCTCCAGCAATGGGGACTCCAGCCCTGCCCACAGCAGCTCTGCCCATTCCAGGAAGGAATTTTCCCAAAATCCCTCCTGAGCCTCCCCCTGAAGCCTTTTCCTCCTGTCCCTGTTCCCTGGGAGCAGAGCCTGAACCCCCGAGCTGTCCCCTCCTGGCAGGAGTTGTGCAAAGCCACAAGCTCCCCCCTGATCCCCCTTTTCTCCAGGCTCAGCCCTTTCCCAGCTCCCTCAGCCCCTCCTGGGGCTCCATTCCCTTCCCAGCTCTGTTCCCTTCCCTGTTTTTCCAAAGGGACCTAAAGGAACCTGAGGAGCTCCCATCACTCACCCCAGTCTTGCTCAGCCTCTCGGACCCTGCCAGGTCAATGAAGGTGATTTTAGATTTAAGGCATTTGTGATTTGTGTAATCTCTGGAACGACACTGAGGGAGAGAGAACCTGCACTTAGGGGCAGACAAAACTGAAATACAGGAAAAAACAGACTGCAAAGATCCTCTTGGATCCCTAGAAAGTAATTTCAATCCTTAGGAGTAGGGCTGGAGCTCTCACCTCAATGTACATGGTGAAGATGCAGTGGGATCTGGAGGAATTCTTATTCAGGCTGTGCTCTGCTGTCACTCTGTTGGTCTCACCCTGCCAGTGGAGAGAGAATTACAGGCTCAGTTCATGGAATTGTGGCTTTTTGAGGATAAGCCAGGCAACATCTCTGTGGCTCTTCCCATTCCCAGATGATTGGAAAAGCAAAGAGCTCCCCAAGCTTCAAATGGCACTGGAAACTCCCACAGGTGTGATGGGCACGGATCTGAACCTCTGCCAGGAACAAAAAGGGATCTTGGAAGGTCCTAAAATCCATCCCTGCCATGGCAGGGACAGCTCCCACTGTCCCAGGCTGCTCCAATTCCCCCATCCAGCCTGGCCTTGGGCACTGCCAGGGATCCAGGGGCAGCCACGGCTGCTCTGGGAATTCCAATCCAGCCAGGAATCCCTTCCCAATCTCCCATCTAACCAGTGGGAAGCCATTCCCTGTGTCCTGTCCCTCTATCCCTTGTCCCCAGTCCCTCTCCAGCTCTCCTGGAGCCCCTTCAGGCCCTGCCAGGGGCTCTGAGCTCTCCCTGGAGCCTTCTCCTCTCCAGGGGAATATTCCCAGCTTTCTCAGCCATCATCACCTTCCTTCCACTCTTTGAAAAGGAAGACACAGTTCCTGCACATTCCAAAGCTCAGGACAGCACTGGATTATTAAAAAGGCTGCAGAAAGACTTTAAGGAGTACAGATGGCTCTGGGTGAGGATCCACTTCCTGCAGCCACATCCAATTATTTATCCCTGTTTTCCTCACAAACTGAAGCAGCCATGAGGAAAAGAAAGATGCTGGTCTCAGTACTCCAGGTCCCCTCACAAACCTCTCCCCCTGAGCACTCCTGCTGTCAATCCCAGTGATCATCCCAACCCATCTTTCCTCAGAGCACCTTCCAGCATCCCTGAACCAGCAACCTTTCCCTCACCATGACACCTTCAATTGTGGCTTTCACATTTTAGATCCTGTGCTGCTTAGGGATGTAATTCTGAGCCTCACATTAAGTGCTGGTGAGCTCTCTTCACAGAGCAGGAACACAAAACAAATCCTCTTCCTGCTGAAGACCAAGGACAACTTTCAAGCCCCAAAACACCAACAACAGTGGGCTGGAGGGAAGAACAGGAGGATGGGACCTCACAGCCTGGAGCTGGAATTGGACAATTAAACCCCAAATGGCAAATGGACCAAAACTTATAAAAATGTAACATCTCATGACTGGGGGGCAATTTTCTGTTTGTTCTTGGTCTGCCCTGGGTCTCTGCCTTGCCTGAGGTGGAACCTGGAGACCCTTTAATAAATACCTGCTTTATCTCCTAGCTCTGTCCCATCCCTCTTCCAGGTCAGCCTAATGGACACAGCATCAGCCAGCACCAAGAATTCCCAGATTTTCCCCCTCACACCCAAGAGGAACAGCCTGAACCTCATCCCACCATCTTTACCCACCCACTCCTGCTTTTCCACCTCCCCCTCCCTCAGCCAGCAGCCACCACCACAAGATCCAAGAGGGAAAATGATGGATTCTTTACCTCCAAGAGGAGATGCAGAGCCTCCTCCTCGTGGCTGACGGGGTGGAGGGAGAGCCCCTGGACACGGAGCCCCTGGGGGCTGTCCATGACCGCCAGCTGCCTCTCCCTGCAGCCCCAGCCCGGAACCAGCAGGTCCAACAGGGCCTCCTTGTAGATCTCCAGGTAGGAAATCCTGACAGTCACCAGGATATTCTGGAATTCTGCAGCTGATCTGAAGACCTGCACCGAGGGAAAGGGCTTGTGTCCCTTCACAGGGGTTTTTTTTTTTTGGTTGTTTGTGGCTTTTCAGAGGAGATGTTGAGGTAAGGTAGAAATGGGTGTGACATGGAGAGGTATAAAATAGAAACAGGTGTAAAATGTAAATAAATATATTGAGGTGTATGCAAGGCATCAATTTCTGTAATATAGAAGTGGTTGTTGATAGGGAGATAGTTCTCAACAGCTCCAAGGGCATCTAGGGGTGTATGGGGCTAAATCTGAGCTCTGAGGGCTCAGCTTGCATTGGGATTTAATGACCCAATAGAATTCTGGAATTCTGGAATGGTTTGGGTTAGAAGAGACCTTAAAGCCCATTTAATCCCACCCCTACCATGGCAGGGACACCTTCCCCTGTCCCAGGCTGCTCCAAACCCCATCCAGCCTGGCCTGAGACATTCCAGGGATGCAGGGGCAGCCACAGCTGCTCTGGGCACCTGTGCCAGGGTCTCTGTGCCTTAGAGATTTTTTTTTTTAATGATTTTATGATCAGTTTTAACCTGATTCCACAGAATGGCAGTTTGGAAAACACCTCTTTTCAAGGCTCAGCAACATCTGAGGAGCAGCCAGAACTTAAATAGGAACTAAAGAGGAACTCTGAGAATGACAATAAAACTTTATTCTTTAACCTGGGGTAAAATGAAGGAAAAAAAAAACCCACATAAAACTTCTTCACTGTGTTCAAACACTTTTCTATCAGCTAGAGCTGATGGAAGAGTGTTCCCTGGGGTTTGTCCCTCCTCTTTTCCCAGTACCTGCTGGATTGCTCTGGGGATGATCCCTCGGTTTCTGTACTCAGAGGTTGTTCCAGTCATGGTGTAGGTTTTGCCAGCCCCAGTTTGCCCATAGCACATGATAGTGCCTAAAAAAAATTCCAAAAGCAAAAGGATCAACTCAGGAGGGAGCCTCCAACAGAACAAACAGATCTGTGCTCAAATCCAATCTGTTTTTATGATTGAAAGAATAATTGCAATAATCACCACTGTAACCCTGCAAAGCTTTGGACACCAAATCCTTTGCCACAGTCTCATAAACCATTTCCTGGGAAGCGTTGTGGAGAAGCCCATCCACCTTGAAGGACCAGTCAGTCTGGGAGTTATTCACAGCTCCTGCCCTGGGACTCTTTTGGATGCAGATATGGATGCTCTGCAACCCAAAAAGAGAGGGAGATCAGCTCAGCAGCCCCGAGGGTTTTCAGCACTTGAGGAACTGGGATGCAGCAGAAAAGGGAGCACAAATAACAGAGTTTTAATGCCTTGGGTGGTTCTAGATGTCCTAAAAATAACTGGTGATGCTCTCGAGTTCCTGGTGGTAAATGTTATAAATAAAAGGAAACGTGGTTAAGCTCATCTGCTTGGCTTTCAGTGATTTTGTGCCTCGGGGAAATTCTCAATTAAGCAAGAGAAGGCAAAGGGAGGAATTTGCATGAGAGGGGATGGAAATAGACTGTGCCAAATTGTGGTTAGCACTGGGAATTCCTCATAGATCAGCCAGCCCCAGCCCTTTGGAGGGTTTTCCTGGTGATTGCACCACAGGAATTGTGTTTTCCATCCTCACTCCCGCTGTGACAAAACCACCACCAAGGGGAAACACCCAAACCAACCCCCCCCCAAAACCTTATCCACGGTCTCAAGGGATGGAAAAACCCTGGAAAAGCTGAACTCCAACTGCAAACCCTCCCCAGCTGCAGTCTCTTTCACTCTACCTTGTTGTCTGACCCAAGTTTGATCATTTCTTGGGCAAAATGAGCGCTGGGCTTCACCCGCACGAAGGCCAGGACTCGCTTGGGGCTTCTGAGGAGAGAGGCAAAAATCTGCTAAAGAAGAACCTTGCACCTCCCCAAACTGAGATTTATGTTATTTGCCAGCTAAAGGGGAGGCAGAGGAGTCAAAATTCAAAATAAAACGTTGGTAATTGCTCAGCTGAAGTTTTTATTCCCTGTTAAAAGCAACTGAGGGCTGCTGAAAATTCCTTCTGGCCTTGCTCTGCTTGGAAAACTGACAGTGTGAGATGGGAAGGGACAAACTGATCCTGATTTCCTGATTTCCTCCTGTGTACCAGGCTCAGGAGTGCTGGATAACTCCAGTTTTGGTGTTAAAAAGCAAAATATTTGCAGGAGGAATGGGAGAGGGATTTTCTTTTGTCATTTAAATCCTTTAAATTCCCAATGAGCAGCTGATTTTCAATTTCCTGGAGGAAATATCCACAGGCTGGAGGATCTGCTGAGTCAAATCCACAGGAGGGATCATCCAGCTGCTGAAGCCACATGCACTGAGGATTTTTAAATCCCTGGAAATGTGTAAATCCCACGTTTTCCACTTCCCCCAGACATCCTGTGCTCAGTAATTGTGCAATAAGTAGTGACAACTTCAAGTTTGGGACCAAATCTTTGGGATTTTACACTTTACCTGCTGTGAGTGCCCTCAAATGAACTGGGGAGGTTTGAGCAAAGCCAGGATTTGCTGGATTTCAAGCAGGGGAACATTTGGGGGATACCTGGGTTTGCCACCCTTGGGCTCTGCTTCACAGAGCCGTGAGGAAATGATTCTCTCCTGGTCCTCATCCTTCTCCTCCTTCTCCTTCCCCTTCTTCCCCTTCTCTTGGTCTTGGTGCTGCTTCTTCTCCTGTTCCTGCTCCTGGGATTTCACAGAGGTCACAGAACTCTTTCCAATAAAAACCCCCAGAACCCAGTGCTGGAGGAGTTGGGAATTTTTTTTCTTCAAAACAAGAAAAACAGCAGGGAAAGGAGGAAGGGAATTTTTTTGTGGGGGGGGAAACTCCTCTAGGAATCAGAGAGAGAAGAACTTCTCAAGGAGTGGCATTTTCTTTGCTTCAACAATGCCCTTTGTGGGGATTTGGACAGGTGGGGACAAAAGCAATTTATTGTTGGGAGTGGTGATTGACACGAGGAGATGGGAAGGAATTCCCAGAGCAGCCCCTGGATCCCTGGCAGTGCCCAAGGCCAGGCTGGGCAGGGCTTGGAGCAGCCTGGGGCAGTGGGAGGTGTCCCTGCCATGGCAGGGGTGGGCTTTGAGGGCCCTTCCCACACAAAGCATTCCAGGATCCTGGCTGGAATTACCGTTTGTTGGGTCTCTGGTTTGGATACAGAACTCAGAGTCGTTTCCAGCCCTTCAGAGCTCTCCTGTTCTTCCTCCTGCCAGGGAAAAACAGCCTCAATCCCACATGAAAAACACCCCCCGAGTTTTTCCACACATCTCCAAAGCCTTGGCAGTGGAAGGGTCCCCTTCCCAAGCCTCAGGGGAGTAGATTTTGGCAGGACTTTGGGAAAAATCCGTCTGTAAGGGCTGGGACTTGGCCGGAGAAGCTGTGGCTGCCCCTGGACACCTGGAAATGCCCAAGGCTAGGCTGGACGGAGCTTGGAGCAGCCTGGGACAGTTGAAGATGTCCTTGCCCGTGGCAGAGGGTGGAATTGGATGATCCTTAAAGTCCCTCCCAACTAAATCATCCCGTGTTTCTCCCCAGTGCGCCTCCCCAGGTGTGTGGGGGGTGATGCCCGGGGCAAGGGGGGCGATGCCTGGGGTGGCTGATGACACCTATGCGGAGATACGACCTCCGATCACCCCTTNGAGTGGCCGGGACGATGCTGGAAGCGGCGGCGGACCCGGAGCTGGATCCCGAGGATCTGGTCCATTTCTCGGTGGGAGACCTGCCCAGCCGCGGGTATGGAGTGATGGGAGAGATCCGGCGGCAGGGAAAGNCTGCCATGGCAGGGGTGGGCTTTGAGGGCCCTTCCCACACAAAGCATTCCAGGATCCTGGCTGGAATTACCGTTTGTTGGGTCTCTGGTTTGGATACAGAACTCAGAGTCGTTTCCAGCCCTTCAGAGCTCTCCTGTTCTTCCTCCTGCCAGGGAAAAACAGCCTCAATCCCACATGAAAAACACCCCCCGAGTTTTTCCACACATCTCCAAAGCCTTGGCAGTGGAAGGGTCCCCTTCCCAAGCCTCAGGGGAGTAGATTTTGGCAGGACTTTGGGAAAAATCCGTCTGTAAGGGCTGGGACTTGGCCGGAGAAGCTGTGGCTGCCCCTGGACACCTGGAAATGCCCAAGGCTAGGCTGGACGGAGCTTGGAGCAGCCTGGGACAGTTGAAGATGTCCTTGCCCGTGGCAGAGGGTGGAATTGGATGATCCTTAAAGTCCCTCCCAACTAAATCATCCCGTGTTTCTCCCCAGTGCGCCTCCCCAGGTGTGTGGGGGGTGATGCCCGGGGCAAGGGGGGCGATGCCTGGGGTGGCTGATGACACCTATGCGGAGATACGACCTCCGATCACCCCTTGAGGAGGGGAGGGCGACTTTCCGGGCACCCCTCCCGTCCCTTTTCCACCTGCGAGCCCCCCACAGCCGAGTCCGGCGTGGCGTCCGGGGTCCCCATGGCAGCGTCCACTTCCGGGTTCTCTATGGCAACGGCATTTTCCGGGAGAGCCCGGAAGTGGCCCCCGCGTACGGCGGCCGGNAGACCCCCGAGCCCGGAGGGGTCCGAGCGGGGCTGGGAGAGCTCGGGCCCTGAGGGAGAGTGAGGGACCCCCCGGCCCCTGATGGGGACGAGGGACCCCGACCCCTCAGGGGGCTGAGAGACCTCGGCGGTGAGCGGGGACCCCGGTCCTGGAGGGGACATTGGGGTTTTGGGGTGGGGGCTGAGGGGGGACGCTGAGGGGACTTCCCCGATCCCCTTATGAGGGAGCTGCGGGATCCCCTGAGGGGGCTGAGGGATCCCCAGAGGAGGCTGAGGGACCCCCACAGCCTCTGAGGGGGCTGAGGGTCCCACCCTCGTTCCTAGGGGTGCTGAGGGACCTCAGCTTCTGGAGGGGGGAACCCCCAGACCCCTGAGGGTCCCGTTAATGGAGGGGGCTGTGGGATCCCCCCCAGTCTCTTTTCCAGAGGGAAGGAGGCAGCAGGAGTTCCCTCAGACCTCTTTGGTGGGGGATAAAGGGGAGAGGAGCAAGAGCTGAGCTCTCCCCTTGCCAGGGCAGAGAGGCAGAGCTGAGACCCCCCAAAACTCCTCAGGAGCTCTTGGAGCTTCCCAGCCCAGCGGGGTCTTGGAGAACCTGCGGATCCAGGTTTAGGCACCAACCCCTGGATACCTTTCCCTAGGAAAACCATTCCCTTATAGAAACATCCCTTCTTAGCATCCAAACCCCAATGAGTCCCCGAGCGTGGTAAATCCCGGTTTGTGTCAGGGAATGTCTGTGGCAGCAGGAGCTGCCGGAATCCCTCGGGATTGCACACTCGGAGGAGCCGCTGGGGTGGGAGCCGCACGCAGCCGTGACTCACTGCGGAATGAACTCCGCGTTTAATTTCATTTAATTAATCGGGAAGGTGCTCCCAGCCTACTCACCCTGGAACCTGCCGGGGGAAGGAGCCGGCGGGGGCTGGGCCCGCCGCGGGATGTGGGATGGGGAACATTCCATGGATACCCCGGGAGGAGGGGCCGAGCCTTGGGGAAGGGGTCGTTCCCTCTGCAGGGGGATGTTGGTGACGGTCTGGGCTGGAAGCTGGGCGGGTTCTGGGACAAGGCTGGTTTGGGATGCAGAGTGTGGAGGTTTTAGGATTAAACTGGGTGTTGGTGGGGCAGGAGAAGGTGGCCAGTTCCCGGCTGTCCCATGTTCCTGGGAGATCAGAGCAGGAGCTCTGTGATCCCAGTCCTACCTTGGATAAATTCCTCACCACTGTTTCTGAAATTCCTGTGAATAATCATCCATTTCTGTGGATTTTCTGTAGCAAAGAGCTGTTTAAATCCTCTTTATCCCTACAGAAGTTTAAAATATATTAGGGAAGATCAAAACCATCACAGGAACAGTTTGGGATGGAAGGAACCTCAAGGATTATCCAGTCCTTGGATGGGCAGGGACACCTCCCACTGTCCAAACCCCATCCAGGCTGGCCTTGGACATTCCAGGGATCCAGGGGCAGCCACAGCTGCTCTGGGAATCCATTCCAGGGCTGGAAAACCCTCAGAGGGAAGAATTCCTCCCCAAAATCCCAAAGACAGATCCCAGCAGTGCCTGATACCTTGTCAGTCCTCTGTTCATGTTGTTTCAAGCACTCCAGCTTTCCCTCCTACACCCACAGCTTGGAATTCCAAGCATTTCATTCCTTTGATTCCTTGTCTTGAGTCATCCTGTGAAAAAAATCCCACCTTGTGCTGCCTCTGGACATCCCTTGTGTAATTCCCCTGGGGATGGAATGAATGCAGCCATTCCCAGGACCAGGCTGGCTGCTCCAGCTGCTGGAGCTTTGAGCAGGAATTCCCCTCAGCTGGAAGTTGGAGGTGGCTTTGGATCCCTCAGGCAGCACAAACTGCCTCTGCCCTGTCCTGGCTTGGGAATGTTTTCCTGCTGTAAATCCAGGCTGGGTTTCCAGCAGGGACAGAGTTTGGGTGATTCTTACCCAAAAGTGAGGAAGGAACGTGAAGGTCCCGGAGCTGCTCCAGGGCTGGAGCCAGGCTGGGAGAGATGGGAATGTTCCCATGGAGAGGGGAAGGCTCCAGGGAGAGCTCAGAGCCCCTGGCAGGGCCTGAAGGGGCTCCAGGAGAGCTGGAGAGGGACTGGGGACAAGGGATGGAGGGACAGGACACAGGGAATGGCTTCCATTGCCAGAGGGCAGGGATGGATGGGAGATTGGGAAGGGATTCCCAGAGCAGCTGTGGCTGCCCCTCCCTGGGATGTCTGGGGTGGGAAGGATGGAGGAATTGATTTCCATGGAATAATCAGCAGGTGGCTGTTGCTTGCCAAAGGGAATTCTGTCATTCCCACTTTTCCTGAGGGAAAGCAGGACGTAAATTCCCAATAAACACTGCCTGGTTTTTCCCCCTTTGGAAAACAAGGATAACAAGGAAGAGCTTCCTTGTTTTCCACTTGGTTTGAAGCTGAATCCAGAGATGATCAGATCATTGGATAATCCCAAGGATTAGGAATTTATAGGAATTCTTGAGAGGGATTTAGGGTTTGGTGCTTCTGGGACAGGGAAGAGTGGTTGGGATAGATGGGAATTGGGAAGGAATTCCTGGGCTGGAATTCCCAGAGCAGCTGTGGCTGCCCCAGGATCCCTGGAATGTCCAAGGCCAGGTTGGACACTTGGATCACCCTGGGACAGTGGGAATTGTCCCTGACATGGCAGGGGTGGCACTGGGTGATCCTGAGGGTCCCTCCCAGCCCAGCCCATTCCAGGATTCTCTGAGAAAAGCTTTGAGGAACATTCCAAGCCCAACCTGGAGGAACCCCCAGGTGAATCCTGATGTTCCCACACCACTGCAATGAGCTTATTCCCCTTTTTTCCACTCCTGCTGCTTTTTGTCTGTCCCATCTCTAAACCAAAAAGCTTCCAAACACCCCTTGGTCCCAGAAGTTGGATCTTGATGTGCCCAATGCTCCAGCTCATGGATTTGGGAAGTTCTTTTCTCTCCCTGTGTCTTTAACAGCTGCAGGTCAGGGCTGCTCCTGATGTTCCCTCACATCTCCCTTTGGAACCTCTCAGAAATGTTTAATTAAATATTCATTTGGAACTAGGAACACACATGGATGGACTGGAGGGAGGAAGGGAGAGAGGAGACACACCTCACTCTGTGCTTAGTCCTTTTCCTTTGGAAAAAGAAAAAGTAGGAATTTTGCTTAGCAAAGCCAAATTTCTGCTTTTTCCTCTGGGAATCACGGGGCTGGGCATTGGTGTGGTCCTAAATGAACCAACCATAAAAGATCCCTTTTTCCCAACTGATCCCTGTCCCAGCTGTGTTCTGGGAGGTGAAGTTGTGCTTTGCTCCTCATCCAGCACTGGTGGGGATGGAAAAGGTGGAAAAGAAATGGAGATTCCAACAAGGGCAGGGAAACACCAGGCCTGGAATGAGGGGCAGAAATGAGGCTTTGAGCCTTTTTTTCCTTTGAATTTGGTGGAGTCTGAGGCTTTGAACTCCAGCTGTGGTCAAGCCAAGGGACAGAATTCCTCCCTCAGAACCTCCCTCATTATTTTTAGTGGATTTCCAGGGTTCTTCCCTGTGCAGCTCCCAACTCAACACTGCAGAATTTCCAAGAATTATTCCCTGAGCTGCAGTTCTTGATCTGATTTTTAACAGCACGACAGCAGCTCCTGTTCTTCCTGAGGATTGTTTGTGGGATTGTTTCATCCTTGCAGGATGGAAGCAGCCTGGGCAGCTTCGTTTTCTGGGATGTGCTGCCTGTGCTCCAGGCCGAGGGACACATCAGAGGCTGCTGGAATGCACAGAAACCAGGGAAAAGTGATCCATCCCATTCCTTCAGTACAAATTCAGAGGGAATAAATCCCTTCCTAGCTCCTGCTGCCAGGCTGGCACCTCCAGAAATCCTGGCCAAATTGGCACGAGGGAAGGTTTGTGCCTTCCTAAATCCCTGGTGTGAGCTCCTCTTCCTGCTGCAGCTCCTCCTGTGGATCTGAGCCCCTCCAATGCCATTTTTTCCATGATTAACTCCAAGACTTAATTAGAAAAGTCTCCTAAAATATAACCCAGGTCTGGCAAACTGAGATAATTTCCAGCTGTGGAGAGGGGACAATCCCAATGGCACTGACTTGGCATAGCCCTCCCATCCTGATCCCAGTTTTTCCAGAGCAAATTGTTAACTCCAAACCCCCCCAGACTGGAGCAGTTGCACCCCCAAGAGCTGATGCAGAGCTGGAGGAGCCTCTGGATAAGTGGAATTCCAGACAGCTCGGGCTGCCTGCCTGATTCCAGCAGGATCCTTGTAAACTCAGTGCCTGGCTGTGCTGCAGATGTTGGGAGGTGCTCCAGGAAAACAGCCCTGGGAAGAAAGGGGATATCTGTTTTATGGGAGAGATTGGAAAAGCAGATGATCCATTGTGCACAGGAGGGCTGCAGGATGAGGGTGTCATTCCTGTCTTGTCACCCAACAGACAGGAATTATTTGGGATTGTGCCTGGATGTGATTCCCCCAAGCTCTCGGCTGCCATCAGATCTTCCCTTACAGAAAATCTGAGGATTTTTGTTCTAGAATAACACAAAATTCCCTTTTGCTATCCCTTCAGGAGCATTGAGGAGGGCAGGGCTGGAGCTGATCCCCTCAGGATGCTCCCTGTCCATGTGGGAAATGGAGGGATTGGAATTCTGAAGAGCAGTTGGGCTTCTCTGAGCTGGCAGGGAATTCTCTGGAAACTTGGCTTTGTTGCACATCCAGACGGGCTGTGTCCTCTGCTTCAAAGGAACTGGTCACCATTGGCAGGGAATCCTGGAATGCTTTGGGCTGGAGGGACCTTCAGGATCATCCTATTCCCACCCCTGCCATGGCAGGGACACCCCCCCACCATCTCAGGGTGCCCCAGCCTGGCCTTGGATATTTCCAGGGATCCAGGGGCAGCCACAGCTGCTCTGGGAATTCCAGCCCAGCCCCTCCCCACCCTCCCAGACAGGAATCCCTTCCCAATCTCCCACCCATCCCTGCCCTCTGGCAGTGGAAGCTGTTCAGAATTCCCTCTTTCCTGCTGCCCACCCTGGGGGAACAGCCCAGGGAATGTGGAGCTCCTCATCCACCAACAGCCCCAAATCCTTCCCTCCTCATTGTCCACCAGGCCTGGAGCTGGGTTTGGGATTGTCCTGATCCAGATTGTCCTGACCCTGATCCATTTCCTCTTCCTGCTGTGAGGGACTGGACAAGAAGAAGAAATTCCTTTCTCCCACCTACACCATTTCCTTGGGAGAAAGGCTCCATGTGCCCTGGAATTTGTTAACATTTGGGGCTCTGGGGGTGGCTGGGGGCAGATTCCTTTGTTACTCATCAGAAGGGAATTCTGGGGCTCCTGGGATCAGAGGGATGCTTGCAAAGTTCCTTTTTTCTGCAAAACAGAATCTTTTTGCCTTAAAAGCAAAGGGCCTAAAATGATAAATTATGAAACAGAACATCCTGGAATGGCATCAGGAAGAGGCTGAGCTCCTTCCCACTTTCTCCTTGGGTGACTCCATGAGGAAAGTGCATTCATTTGGTCATGGAAAGGGAGAGCCTTTGGCTCTGGAGGTACAGGGAGCACTTTGGGAAAGGAGACACGAGGGTGAGCTGAAAGGACACATGCTGAGGGCTCATCCTGGGAAGGATTTTCCGTATTCCACAGGAAAAACTTGTCCTTTGCCTGCAGCAAGAACTGCAGTTGTTCCTTGGGGACTTCCTGTGATGGAATGAACATAATTGTCACTGCTGGACACCAAATAAAGATTCCTGACTCCAAAGGCAGAAGAACGTCAGAAGCTTTATTCACAATTCCTCAGCCTTTTTATAACATGCTGTGCTAAAAAGGCACATTATTGGTGCATGGGATTGACACCTGTACCAGAAACAACACCTGGGAGAGGGATTGTGATGGGGAAAATACTGTTTACTTAGGAGTGTTATGAGTTATTTACAGAAATTGTCCTTGGAAGAAAATTCTCCCAAGAAATCTTCCCTTGGGAATAAAATCAGCCACTGCCAGGCTGAAAACCTCCCAGCCTCAGAAATATCAGGCCCACACATAATGGTGGTTTTAGAGGAGAGATCCCAACTTCTCCATCTCCCCAAGGGCTCCCCACCATTCCAGGAGAAGTTCCAAACAGGCATCCCAGCTTTTCCCAGGGAATATTTCCTGGGCTCTTTGCAGCTCCATGGATCTCTCTGCTCACAGGGAGCATCCCCAGGGTGGGAGCACCTGGGAAGGCAGCACTGCCCTGACCCAAGGGATTCCATCCCAGTGATTTCATCCCAGCTGTGCTTATCCCAGGGGATCCTGCATGAGGAAATTGTTCCCAAAACCCAGCCTGATCCTGCCCTGGCCCAGCCTGAGGCCATTCCCTCTCCTCCTGTCCCTGTTCCCTGGGAGCAGAGCCCAGCACCCCCAGCTGTCCCCTCCTGCAGGGAGTTTTGGAGAACCAGAAGTTCCCCCTGAGCCCCTTTCCCAGCTCCCTCAGGAGTTTTCCAGCCCCTTCCCAGCTCCATTCCCTTCCCTGGACACGCTCCAGCTCCTCAATGTCACTCGTGTCAGGAGGGGCCCAGAGCTGCCCCCTGGGCTCTGTAATTTGCAGTTATTTGGTGAAATTGAGGCTTTTTTTCTCCTCCTTGGGTCACACTACAGGCTTGGGGTTTGAGTAAATTCAACCTGGGCGTTGCAATTCCTGTTACCTTTAGTTACAAAGATAATTTTGCTATAAATAGAGGTCACTGTGTGCATTTGAAGCAGGTGTGTGTTGGTTTAAGAGGCGCCTGCTCAATTTTAGCACCACTTCTCATTTATTAAAAAGCTGGAATGGGATTTGGGCAGTTGTGATTTCTGGCAGCTCAGGCTTAGGGGGAAATGAAAGTCAAGTAAAACGTTGCTTTTCTTGCACACTCAGCCTGAATGGGAGCACTCATCCAAACAAACCCAATGAACTCTTGGAATGAATTCCTTACGGAATTTTAGTGATAAGAGAGGGCCTTGTTCTTTCACCTTTCAGAAACAGCAAAAGGAAAACTGGGATTTTTCTGTGTTTTTGGGATGTTTTGAGACAGCCAGGAAGGGATTTTCCAGCAGCATGAAGCTGTATCAATAATGGGATTTATTCCTGATCAATCAGTGGGTGCAGCTGATGATGGGATGGCCTCATCCACGGGCTGGGATGGGCTGGGAAGTGCAGGAGCTGCCCAGCAGGTCGGGTGTTCCTGAGGCTGGAATGTGGGCAGGCCAGGGAGCAGATTTGTCCTATGCTCACCCAGGCTGTGGCTGCTCATTTCCCACTGGGAATTCCCAAACCCCCAGCTCCAGCACTGAGTGTCCTGAGGGATTTCCCTGCCCTGAGCAGCACCTCGGGACAAGGAGAGGCCTCACCTGGCAGGGAGGGAGGGAATGAAAATCCCAGGGATGTGCGATGGAGCTGTCAGCTCTCAGCCTCTGGAATCACCTCCCTTTATGGCCTTTCCTTATTCCCTGTGGTTTTGTGTTTTTAAAGCTCTGGCCAGGCTGGAGTCCGTGCTCTCTGGGGTGGGGACCTGCTCTGCCAACATTCCCTCCTCTCCAGGGCCAGGAGCTCCATCCCCATGGACACCAGGCCTGCAGTCCTGGCTCCTTTTCTCAGAGATTCCCCGTCCCACCCTGTGCACAGGAGGAGGCTGGCAGGGATTTTACAGATACCTCAACCCTTGGAGCCTCTGGGATGTTTTCCACGTGGTTTTGGGTTAGGAGAAGGGATTGACACAGCCCCCATCCCCCAAAGTCACACACAGCTGTAAATGTGAAGGGTTTTTTCCATGAGCTGTCACAGTCCTGACCTCTTCACTTCCTGATTTTGCTCTGGGAATTGGGAATGCTGCAAAATCCAGGAGAGCGGGAATTGTGCAGCATAATCCAGGCACAGAGGACAGCATGGACAGGGATCCAGGCACACCTGAGCTGCCCAGGACAGAAACAAGGCTCTCCAAAAGTGCCTCCTTTTTTTTTCCATCTGGCAGGAATTTTGCTTTCTGAACTCCTGGCAAGTTTGTGTTTACTGGGTGTGAGGGAGAAGGGAAGCACTGTTGGGAATCACAGAATTCCTGAATCCAAGCAGCATTCCTGTTACCTCTGGAGGTGACGTGGGCTGAGGGTTTTGCAGAGGGGCAGAGGACTCCAGGGATAACCTGGAGGGAAGGGCCCTGCTGTGCCAGCTGCTTTATCCCATAAAACAAAGCTCCAGTGGGAAAGTCCTGGTTAAGGGTGGCATTGTTGGAAATACAGATTCCTGGCTCCAAAGGCAGAAGAACAGAAGGGTTTATTCACAATTCCTCCATCCTTTTTATACCATGCTGTGCTAAAAAGGCACATTGTTGGTGCATGGGATTGACACCTCTCTGCATTGGTTAAGGAACAGAAACAACACCTGGGAGAGGGATTGTTTACTTAGGAATGAGTTATTTAAAGAAATTGTCCTTGAAAGAAAATTCTCCCAAGAAATCTTCCCTTGGGAAGAAAAATCAGCCACTGCCAGGCTGAAAACCTCTCAGCCTCAGGAATACCAGGCCCACAGTTTCTGCTGAAGCAGTGTCACAGTAGGACACCAAATAAAGATTCCTGACTCCAAAGGTAGAAGAAAGATCAGAAGTTTTATTCACAATTCCTCCAGCCTTTTTATAACACGCTGTGCTAAAAATGCACATTATTGGTGCATGGGATTGACACCTCTCTCCACTGGTTAAGGAACAGAAACAACACCTGGGAGAGGGATTGTTATGAGAGCTTAGAAATGTTATGGAAATAGAATGGTTATTTACAGGAGCTGTCCTTGAAAGAAGAAATCTTCCCAAGGGAAGGAAAACGAGCCACTGAAAACCTCACAGACTCAGGAAATCAGACTCACATAAGTGAGGGAAAAAGGGCAACCCTGCACAAGCTGGGATGGGCACGGACTGGGATGAGTCAGATTGACATGGAAATTAGGGAAAAAAAGGCTTCTGGAGAAATAATCAGAGCAAAGGCTGGAATGGCTGGATGGTGCAGGGAATGCCTGGAGCTGATCCCTTCTCCCTCCCTGTTCTCCCTGGTTCAGGTGGGGGATCACAAATTCAGCGCTCACCGCATCGTGCTGGCAGCTTCCATCCCCTACTTCCACGCCATGTTCACCAACGACATGATGGAGTGCAAGCAAGATGAGATTGTCATGCAGGGCATGGATCCCAGGTAAATCCCCTGGGAAAACCCCAGGGGACACCCCCCTGCTCTGCCTCCCTGTGTGTGCAAGGCTCAGAGCCTGTTCTCTGAGCGAGGGATCCCACAAAATGTTCTGCCTTTGGCACAGCGCTCTCCCAGCTGGAATCCCGTGGATTTCCTGCCTTTTCTCCCTGTTTTTAGTGCTCTGGAGGCTCTGATCAACTTTGCCTACAACGGTCACCTGGCCATAGACCAGCAGAACGTGCAGTCCCTGCTGATGGGGGCCAGTTTCCTGCAGCTGCAGAACATCAAGGACGCTTGTTGCACCTTCCTCAGGGAGAGGTCAGTGGGGCTGGGGTCCTGGGGGCGTTCCAGGGGGATTCTGAAGGATTCCAGCTGCTCCACAGCGAGGTTCAGTCACCTGTGGCCTGCTTGGGAAGAGCAGGATGAGGAGTGTGCATTCCAGAACTTGGCATCTGTGGAGTTATGGAACACAAAATGGATGGGGAGGGACCTTAAAGCCCATGCCAATCCACCCCTGCCATAGCAGGGACACCTCCCACTGTCCCAGGCTGCTCCAAGCCCCAGTGTCCAACCTTGGACACTTCCAGGGATCCAGGGGCATCCACAGCTTCTCTGGGAATTCCATCCCAGGGCCTCACCACCCTCCCAGCCAGGAATTCCTTCCCAAAATCCCATCCATCCCTGCCCTCTGGCAGTGGGAAGCCATTCCCTCTTCTCCTACCCTTCTCATTCCCTTCAGAATAACTTATCACTCCTTTATGGACACACAGTGAAAGACCTTGGCCAGCCACAGGAATTAACACCCAGAGCAAAAGTGAGGAGACATTTCCCTTTCTGAGAACCCATCCTGGCAGGAATTGCCCTTCCTGCTGCCATGTGTGCTAAAGGGGAGGAACACAGCCTCAGCCCAGGAGCTGGACAGGAAACTCTGGCAGAGCCCTAAATTGCTCCCAGGTTTTTCAATTTCCTCGCTGGTGTTTGGCTGTGAGGCTGTTCCAGCAGCGTGCTCTGCAAATGGAAAGCTGGGATACTCTTTGTCCACATTCCACACAGATTCCCAGCCTGCCAGGGACTCTGACGTTTTCAGTTCTCCCAGCCTGGCTCCTCTGCAGCTGCTCAGGGCATTCTGTGGTGTGATGTTGAACACACCCACCAAATACAGGGATTGGCCTCCAAAATCCTCCCAAATCCACCAGGAGCAGCCAGGTGTCCTAAGTGAAGTCCTGGCTCTGAGTGCACAGCTGCCAGTGTGGTTAATAACCAAAAGTGAGTGGATTCTGGCCACCCTGGAGAGCTGGGGCAAGGACACTGAAGTGGAATTGAGAATTGGGATATTTTTAGGCAGCTGTGTTGTAACCAAGCCCTGTGGGAGCCCTCGGAGTCACCCTCATGTGACAGCTCCCAACTGCACAGGGACCTGGAGCTGCTGCAGAGATCCAGAGGAGGCCCTGGAGCTGCTGCAGGGCTGGAGCCAGGCTGGGAGAGCTGGGAATGTTCCCCTGGAGAGGAGAAGGCTCCAGGGAGAGCTCAGAGCCCCTGGCAGGGCCTGAAGGGGCTCCAGGAGAGCTGGAGAGGGACTGGGGACAAGGGATGGAGGGACAGGACACAGGGAATGGCTTCCACTGCCAGAGGGCAGGGCTGGGTGGGAGACTGGGAAGGGATTCCTGGCTGGGAGGGTGGGCAGGCCCTGGCACAGGGTGCCCAGGGAAGCTGTGGATGCTCCCAGAACCACCTGGATCTGTCCAATGCCTCCTTGGCAGGGACAAGGGCACATGGGTGTTTTCCATCCTCTGGCTCTGCCTTGGATTCACCTGGAGCTCCCTGTGCAGATCAGCCCCTGAGTGAGCTGGAATCAGCCATCACTGGAGAGGACACACCTTTCCCTGCACTGTGTGTCCTGCAAGGCTTCTGTGCTTCCCAGAATTCCAGAATGGTTTGGGTTGGAGGGGATCTTAAAGCCCATCCCACCCCTGCCATGATCAGGGACACCTCCCCCTATCCCAGGCTGCTCCAAACCCCAGCCAACCTACCCTTGGACACTTCCAGAGATCCAGGAAGCTTCTCTGACATTCCCATTGGCCTCCTCCTCCTCTCCTTTTCCAGGCTTCATCCCAAGAACTGCCTGGGAGTGCGGCAGTTTGCTGAGACCATGATGTGCACGGTGCTCTACGACGCTGCCAACAGCTTCATCCACCAGCACTTCGTGGAGGTCTCCATGTCCGAGGAGTTCCTGGCCCTGCCCTTCGAGGATGTCCTGGAGCTCGTGTCCAGGGATGAGCTCAACGTGAAATCCGAGGAACAGGTACCTGCTGGAGCTCTTGGCTGAGGGAAGTTTGAGCTTGAGGGGTTTCTTGCTGCTTGGGAGTGGAATTTGGAATTATTTTATTCCTGGGTTGGGTGAAGCTGAGATGTCCTGGCACAGTGGGAATGCTCAGAGGTGCTGGACAGAGCTGTGATGGTTCCTGTGCCTACTCCAGACTGACTTGTCCCTAAGGAAACAGAAAGCAGGGCTTTTTTAGGATCACTGAAGTTGGAAAAGTCCTCAGAGACCATCAAGGCCAACTTCCCCCAGCACTGCCAAGGCCTCCAATGTCCCCAAGTGCCACATCCAGAGAGCTTTTAAATCTCTGCATGGATGGGGACTCCACCACTGCCCCAGGCAGCTGGACCATGTCTGGACAGCCCCTTCCAGGAAGGAATTTTTCCAAATTCCAGCCTAAACCTCTGCTGGGACAGGATGAGGCTGTTCCCTCTCTTCCTGTCCCTTGTTCCCCTGGAGAAGAGCTGGAATCCCACCTGGCTGCACCCTCCTGTCAGGGAGTTTTTGGGAATGAGAAGAGTTCAGAGTGTTTGTACAGCCTTGATAATCCATCAGTGTGGGCTGACAATGAGCAGGGAAAACAGAGCCTGTCCCTGAGCCTGGAAATCTGTCCTGCTGTTCTGGGGAGGTGACAAAGGCAGGGCAGAGCCCCAGCTTCTCCTTGTAGGGTAAAAATGTGCTGCTTTAATCAGGCCTGGAGAGGGAGGGGAACCTGCCCCACATTCCTGCCACATTCCTGTATCATACCAAGAATTCCTCCCTCTGTTTTTCCCAGAGCAGGTGGGATCCAAAGAGTCCATCCTGGGGACATTTCCCCATGTCCTGGCACCTGCCAGCCCCACTCTTCAGAAATTCCAGTAGAATTCTTCCACCTGTACGGTGGAGGAAAGTTGGTTTGGGGTTTTTAATCTCTGTGGTGCTGTTGGAGAAACATTTTTGCACTGGAAAGTTTGGGAATTATTTGGGAAAGGCTCCACTCTGCAAGAAAGAGTTGATGGTTTTGCTCTGGTCAGTCATAAAGGCTGCCATAACTTCAATGGGAAGTCCTGTAAACCTGGGAATGTGTGTCCCAAATTAAACTGGGACCAGGACACCAGGATCCTTTTGTAGCTGGAATCATCCAGTGGGGTTCAGAGAGGTCTGTCCCTTCCAGTGTCTGGGATGGAGCCTGAAGGGACCAGCTCAGCTCCAGGGCTCTCCAGTGTAGTTATCCAGAGAAAAGATGGATCCCTGTCATCAAACCTGGCTCCTGGTTTCCCATGGAGCAGCACCATTCCCAGTCTTCTTTCCCAGCTTGCAGATTTCTGTCACTAAATAAACACAGCCTCATGTTCTGTGCCACCTCCTCTGCCAAAATCCTTCTTGCAGCTCCCACATCTCCCTGCAAACTTTTGAGCTGAATGTCCCATCCCACAGGACAGGAGATTGGGATTCTTGTAGGTGGGAAAAGAAACCTGCATGGAGCCAGGCTGGGAGAGCTCAGAGCCCCTGGCAGGGCCTGAAGGGGCTCCAGGAGAGCTGGAGAGGGACTGGGTACAAGGGATGGAGGGACAGGACACAGGGAATGGCTTCCACTGCCAGAGGGCAGGGATGGATGGGAGATTGGGAAGGGATTCCTGGCTGGGAGGGTGGGGAGGGGCTGGCACAGAGGAACTGTGGCTGCCTCTTTATCCCTGGCAGTGCTCAAGGCCAGGTTGGATGGGGCTTGGAGCAGCCTGGGACCGTGGAATTGTCCCTGCTATGGCAGGAGTGGCACTGGATGATCCTTGAGGTTCCTTTCAACCCAAACCATTCCAAGACTTCATTTCATTCCCATCCACTTGCACAACCCCCAAGCTCCAACATCCCACTGCTGTCCCCTGGCAGGTGTTTGAAGCTGCCTTGGCCTGGATCAGGTACGACAGGGAGCAGAGGGAATCCTTCCTGCCCGAGCTGCTGTCCAAGATCCGGCTCCCCCTGTGCCGCCCGCAATTCCTCACGGACCGCGTGCAGCAGGACGACCTGGTCCGCTGCTGCCACAAGTGCAGGTGAGGCTTGGCCATGGAATCAGCAGCCAGGGAAAGTCACATCCTGTTGGAGAAGATGAAGCAGGAAAGCCTTACAAATGGGATTGCTTGGCAAAAGATTCTAAGAATATAAAGCCTATACATGAAGTGGAAATGCCAGCCAGCTTTGAGATATAAGAAGCCACAAGTTACTGTGTGACAAGAAGACAAAGGTTAAGTCAGCTGAAGGCAAGATTCCTGGGATTGAGCAATTCCCTAGCAGACAAAGGGATACCAAGGGGGAGGGGTCCTGCCAAGGTGGCAGGAAAAGGGGTTCAGAAGTTATCTTTTAGGGGTTTAGAATGCAGTGCAGTATGGTAATGTAGTAGTGCTTATAGGCTGTATGTAAATACTGTAGGATTTGTGTCTTGTACAGTTTGGCTACTGTAAATTAGGATATTCAACAAAGAAAAAGATAAAATGCACTGTAGCAGGAAATTCCCTCTTTCGGGCACGCTCCAAGCTGTGGCTGGCAGCTTAAGCAAAGCTCTTGCACCCACAACCCATGGAATAAACCAGATGTTCCAAGAGCTGCCCTGCACTCCAGAGATCTCTCTCAGGCCCATCCCCACCGTTTCCTACAACATCCATCAATCTCAAACAGCCAGATCTCCTCTCTGATGCTTCCCTGGTTGGGTTTCAGGGATCTGGTCGACGAAGCCAAGGATTATCACCTGATGCCGGAGCGGCGGCCGCACCTGCCGGCGTTCAAGACGCGTCCGCGGTGCTGCACGTCCATCGCGGGGCTGATCTACGCCGTGGGGGGACTCAACTCAGCAGGTACCTTGCAGTGCAAAGACCACCAGGGGCTGGCTGGGATGGTGGGATGCTGGAATTCCCTCCTGTGGGAGCGTGGAGCAGTTTCTCCTCCTCCACATGCAGCACTTCGGCCCTTCCAGTGAAACGCTCGGGATGGTTGTGGGCATAGTTTAACATCCTCAGTCCTGTCTGGGTGGGGCTTTTTTAGGACATGCTCCTCATGGTGTCCTGTCCTGGAGCCCCAAACAGGACTTGCAGGGATCTCCACAATGTTGTGGGGTCACAACACTTTGACATGAGCCTCACCGTGGTGTAAAAAGGGAACAGAAAGTGACCAAGGAAAAACCTTCTGTGGAGGAGCTGTGCTCCCGGGAAGCAGCGACACCACAGATGGGACTTGCAGGTCTCTGCTGCCCCTTGGAGGACAGTGGAGGTGCCACTTCCACAGAGGAACTTGTCCAAGCTCCTCGTGCAGAGCACGGGAGAGCTTGGAAATGTTCCCTGGATCTTTTTGAGGTTGGGAACAATGGGAATTGTTCAGAGCAGGATCTCTGTGGGGGAGCAGGGATATGTGGCTGGGAAATGTCTCTGTGAGAGCAGGTCGGCTGGAATAGGAGACTCCAGGATAGGACAGAGAATCCCAGAATGGTCTGAGTTGGAAGGGACCTTAGGGACCATCCCATTCCACTCCCTGCCATGGGCAGGAACATCTTCCACTGTCCCAGGCTGCTTCAAGCCCCAGTGTCCAACCTGGCCTGGGACACTTCCAGGGATCATGGGGTAGCCACAGCTGCTCTGGGCACCCTGTGCCAGGGCCTGCCCACCCTCCCAGGGAGGAATTTCTTGCCCCAATCCAGGTGCAACACTTTTCACTTGGCCTTGTTGAACCCATGAGATTCCATTTTTTCCCCAGATGTTCTCCCAAAGAAAAGCAGCCAAATTCCCCATGCCAACCCCATCTTTAAGCACACAAATGTCATTGTTGGACACGAAGAGATTGACTCCAGGTAGAAGAAAGACCAGAAAGGTTTATTTACAATTTTGCACAGTCCTTTTATGACATGCTGCACTAAGGAACCGTAGAGTTGGTCAGTAAAGGCAACACTTCTCTTCATTGGTTAAATAATAGAAACAACACCTGTGAGAGGGCTGTATGAGAACCTGGATGTGTTATGAAGAGATAAAAGACTTATTTACATTCACTGTCCTTGAGAGGAATGAATTCTCTCAAGGGAAGAAGAAAATCACCTACCACAGGCTGAAAACTCCCCAGACTCAGAAAAATCAGATCCCCTTTCCCCTCCACCACCGCTCCCCTCACTCTCCCAGGGCTCCGCCAGCTCTCCCTCTTTTAACATGAGTAGCAAATTTCTACGCAGGCGACTCTCTGAACGTGGTGGAGGTGTTTGACCCCGTTGCCAACCGCTGGGAGAAGTGCCAGCCCATGGGCACGGCGCGCAGCCGCGTCGGCGTGGCCGTGCTCAACGGGCTGCTCTACGCCATCGGCGGCTACGACGGCCAGCTGCGCCTCAGCACCGTCGAGGTGTACAACCCCGACACCGACTCCTGGTCCAAAGTGGAAAGCATGAACAGCAAGAGGAGGTACGTGGGTCGCTGGTGGGCATGGAAATGAGGAGTTTGGCTCCAGGTAGAAGAAAGATTTTTACAGTTTTGCGCGGCGCTTTAATGAGGCACTGCGCTGAGGAGCTGTGTAATGGGTCAGTGAAGACAGCACTTCATTGGTTAAATAACAAAGACAACTCCTGTGAGAGGTTTATTAGGAGAACATAGATGTGTTATGAAGAGATAAAAGACTTATTTACATTCACTGTCCTTGAGAGGAATGAATTCTCTCAAGGGAAGAAGAAAATCAGCTACTACAGGCTGAAAATCAGACCCACAGTACGTGGGAAGAAAGTTGTGGAAAAACAGGGAAAAATGAAGTGGGGGGCGCCCAACAGGATGGGTGTGTGTGTGGGGGGTGGTAAAAATGGGAAAGGAGGAGTGGTGGGGCAGTGTGGAGGCAGCTGGGATTTCTTTGGTCAGTTTCTGGTGCAGCCGGATGGGGGTCAGGCTCTACTCCCAGGGAACATGGAACAGGAGAAGGGGAAACAACCTCAAGCTGTGCTGGGGGAGTTCAGGTTGGATACAGGGAAAATTCCTCCTGGAAAAAGCTATCCAGCTCTGGCCACGGCTGTCCAGGGCAGGGGTGGAGGGTATACATGGCCCACCAGGTTTCTCTGGAGCTCCCTCAGCCACTTCTGGTGCTCCAGCTCCTTCCCCATCTCCATCACACTCCAGCCCCCCAATGTCTGTTATTCCCAAATCCAAACCCAGGATTCAAGGTGCTCCTGCCTGTGAGCTCAGAGTTTAGGTGGGACTGAGCAGTTTGGGGGTGAATCCAGGCAAAAGGAGCTTTGCTGGGGTGACACAGGCAGTGTTGGGGACAGGGTGGCAGCACCTCCAGCCCCCTCACGGGGTCCTGCTGTTCCTTGCAGCGCCATGGGAACGGTGGTGCTGGACGGGCAGATCTACGTCTGTGGTGGATACGATGGAAACTCATCCCTCAACTCAGTGGAGTCCTACTCTCCAGAAACAAACAAGTAAGAGCCCTTTGTGTCCCACAACTTTCCCAGGAGTTTCCCCTCCCTGTGTCCTGGTGTTGTGAGAGATGGAAGAATTATAAAGGAAAGGACCTATAAAATCAGGCCTGTTCTATTAAATTTATATCTGGCCTGTCATTTCTTCTAAGTGCAGCTAACAAGTAATTTGTAAGTTCACATATGAAGTTGTTTTGAGAAGAAGAAGATTCTTTAACACAACAATCTATGCTGAGGGTGAATAACAAGGGATCTGTCCCATGAGAATCAGTAAAGAAAATATGTAAACAATCCCAGAATAGATCTGATGGACAAGTAAAATACCTTTTACTAACCCATAGAATAATTAGCAAGAAAGCTATTAACCAATTAGAAATAAAAGCTGTATAAAAAGACAGCATGCAGCCATAATAAAGAGCCTTCTGAAGATTTTACCATGTCACTCTGTGCGTCGTGTCTGCCCTAACAAAATCCTGGCACCACTGGGCATCTGGGCTGTGAGAGTGGTGTGAATGAGGAGAGGTGGTGGAATCCAGCACTAGGAAATCATGGAATAATCTGTGGGAGATTTTCTAACCTCTCCCCTGTCCCACCCAGGTGGACAGCAGTGACCCCCATGAGCTCCAACCGCAGCGCTGCCGGCGTCACCGTGTTCGAGGGCCGGATCTACGTCTCAGGAGGGCACGACGGGCTCCAGATCTTCAACAGTGTAAGGCCCTGGGGCCCTGGGCTCATCCCTGCTCCTCAGGGGGGGCTGCAGGGCTCCCTGTCCTTTCCCTGCATCCAAACAGACCCAGGCGGTTGTGCCACCAAATTCTGTCACTTCCACCCATAACAGAAAAACCTGAAGTGGAACGGAAGTGAATCATTTATCCACTCAGGGCCATGGGGATGTTCTGAGGGCTGGGGCCCCTTGGGTATGGAGACAGGCTGGGAGAGAAGAGAAGGCTCCAGAGAGACCTGTCAGGGCCTAAAGGGGTTCCAGGAGAGCTGGAGAGGGACTGGGAGCAAGGGATGGAGGAATGGCTATAAGCTGAAGGAGGGGAGATTTAGGTGGGATGTTGGGAAAGGATTCCTGGCTGGGAGGGTGGGGAGGCCCTGGCATAGGGTGCCCAGAGAAGCTGTGGCTGCCCCTGGATTCCTGGAAGTGTCCCAGGCCAGGTTGGACATTGGGGCTTGGAGCAGCCTGGGATAGTGGAAGGTGTCCCTGCCCACAGCACTGGATGAGCTTTAAGGTCCCTTCCGACCCAAACCCTTCAGGCACAATCCCACAGCAGCTGAACTTTAAACTGAAGGCACTTGAGTCCTCTCTCAGCTGCTCCACACCCCTCCCTTGCCATGCCAAACCCAAACCCACCCCCATTTCGGAGATTCCCCAGCCCATCAGGGGACAGTCACAAGGCACAAAACACCCCTAACCTCGACCCCATCCCTATCCACGGCAGGTGGAATACTACAACCCTCCCACATCCAGCTGGCACACGGTGTCCCCCATGCTGAACAAGCGGTGCCGGCACGGCGCGGCCGCGCTGGGCAGCCGCATGTTCGTGTGCGGCGGCTACGACGGCTCCGGCTTCCTGAGCGCCGCCGAGCTCTACAGCTCCACGGCCGACCAGTGGTGCCCCGTGGTGCCCATGAACACCCGGCGCAGCCGCGTCTCCCTGGTGGCCAACTGCGGCCGGCTCTACGCCGTGGGCGGCTACGACGGACAGTCCAACCTCAGCTCGGTGGAGATGTACGACCCCGAGAGCGACCGCTGGACGTTCATGGCGCCCATGGTGTGCCACGAGGGCGGCGTGGGCGTGGGCTGCGTGCCGCTCCTCACCATCTGACGCCGGGGCTTTGCCGCGGCGGGGGGGAGTCTCGTCCCAAAACCAGGATTTACAGCTGCTCTGTCGAAATTTGGCAGAGCGATTCCCCCTTGCCTGGGATTTTTTTTTTTGGGGGGGTGAAGGTCGTGGAAGGTCAAATGTGCGAGTGAAGATCTCCTGGGCCTCCCCTCGGAGCTGAGATCCGTCCATCCGAGCGGATCCGTCCATCCCTCGTCGGTTTTCCTGCGGTTGCACCTAAGGGAAGCGCCCCTGTGGGTTAGAGGAGGGGGCCAGGCTTCGTTGTGACATAAAAAAGGCCACTTCAAGGACTTGGAAAATCCTTCTGCACCTTCTGGGAGCAGCAAAGCCCCCCCAGGGGCGTCAGCAGCGATTTGGGGGGTCCTGGTTGCACAAGGGGGGGTCTCCAAAGAGGAAAAACACAGCACCATCACTTCCAGGAGCTCCTTACACAAGACACCCCCAGTTTCTCGTGCTTTCCTCAACTTGATGTGGAAAACTTCTCCACAAGAGCCACAGGATGGAGAAACCAGGAAGAGGAAAAGTTCCGTTAAACCAGGATGGTTTGGGCAAGCTCTGGAGAAGGATGGATGGAAACGACTCCAGGCAACAGCCTGAGGGTTTCAAAATGGGAAACAGATTATCAGGTTGTCCTTTAAATTAAATATTGAGATGTTTTCCAAGCCTAAGAGGCAGCTGGAGCAGAGAGGTTGGGATATTTTAGGAGAGGCGAGGAAAAAGCGTCGCAAGTTTGTCGTGCTCTGCTGGGAAAGGCCTTTGCCATGGGTTTTGTGCCAGGAAACTTTGGAATGCTGGCAGAGCCAAAGAGCTGCCTGGCAGCATCTTCCCTGCATCAGCCCTTTAGCCCCTCTCCTGCATGATCTATGATCCTCCATCCCTCCGGAGCTCTCCATGCCCGGCTCTTCCCGTGCCCCCCTGGGCACAGCCATACCTCCTCCGGGCAGGCAGGGCCAGGCAGCAGGAATGGGACCTGATCCCAGCTGCCAGGGATTTGGGATCTCCTCCCCTCCATGTCCAGCCCCATCCTGGGGCTGGGAGGAGTGGGATGTTCCCCCCAGCCCCGCTCCTCGTGTCTGTTCCTGCTCCCAGCATCCCTGGGATTGACTCTGGCTGTACATGTGGATGTCTATATTGGGGTACTGTGTATATTTGAGGGTCTATAATGAGCATATCTGGTTATAAATGTGATCTATCAGTACATATCCATTTCTCCCACATCTATCCACTGCTGGCTTCCCAGGAATGGGAATCCTTTGGACTTTTCTGTGCTGCTCAGACTTGGAAAAAAAAAAAAAAAAACCACCACGAACACTTGGATCACAATGAAGTTGTTGCCTGTGACATCTTCTCCAAACCCCCTTCCCGTGGTCTCCATGGGCAGTGGAGGCTCTGGTGAACTGCTCTCCCGGTGTTCCATTATCCCTTCTCCCTCCCACCATCTCCCACCTGGAGCTTGTGTCCCTAAGAACGGGGATATTGGAACAAATTCCTTTGGAAGAGCAGAGGCTGCCCTGACACCAGGGCTGCCGATGGCCCCTGGGCTTCCAGAGCGCTGTTCCCAGCGGATCCTGCCGGATCCCAGCAGGCTCCGGTGTCTCCCACATGAGCTTCCTGGGATTCCTTCCCCAGGGATTGCTTTGTTTTTCCATTCAGGAGAAAGAGGAGCTCCTGGCTCCAAAGGTGACGGGAAAATACAGAATTTGGGGGAAATGAGACCCGCTCACCCAGGGAAGGCAACTGGGCAAGCTACAGTGGGTGCAGTGTAGTCCTGGGTAAACCCAGTGTTCTTGAATCCAAGGAAAACCTGGGCGTGGGGCGTTTGGAGGAATCTGAACAGGGTGAGAGGGATTTGGAAAAACCAAAATTGTGTAAAGAAACAGAGAGGGTCGGAGCGCTCCCGGTTGTTCTCTCTGTGGGAACCAGGAGGACGCTGTGGCTCCCGGCTCGGGAGAACCGGGATCCCGGCTGGACCAGCGTGCCAAGAAACCGGGAGCAGGCAGGGGGAAGGGGCCGCGGAGGGGATCGGCCCTGCCGAGCTCCAGCATCGCCGCGTCTCCTGCAGGTCCAGGCGCGCTCCCCCCGCGGCACCGGGCCAAGGAAAACACCGGCAACCCGATCCCTTCCCGCGGCACGGGGGCCGCTGTTGATCCTGGAGCCGGAGCCGGGGGCCGAGGCCGGGGCTGCTCCCGTGCCTCCGGCTCATTCCCGGCCGTGCCGC
>WEIU01010516.1:2029-12638 GCA_013389925.1 Aegithalos caudatus | reverse complement strand
TGGAGCCTCGCTCGGGGTGACGGTGCCAACCCTAAACCTCGCCTAGCGAGTGTCACCCCACTCGTGACCCCCCCCTTTCTGACACACCCTTCACACCCCCTTGTGACCGCTCAGCGCTGAGCCCACACCACTGATTGTCACCCCCTGCGAGTGACACCCCCGCTCCTGACCCCCCGGCCGTCACCTCCTGACCTCCAGCCCCTCTCCCGTCACCTCCCACTGGTGACCCGGCCACCCCCGTGTCCCCAGGGCGTGGAGCTGAGCTCGCTGCAGGGACTCAACTTCAGCATGATGGAGACGGACTGTGCCGCCAGCGCCCGCATCAACCCCGACGACTGCGACTTCAAGGAGAACGGGGTGAGGAGGAAGAGGAGCGGGAGGAAGGGGACACAGGGGGCCCGGTGCCACCCCCAGGGTGACACCGCCTGTCCCCGTGTCCCCCCAGGTCATCAAGGAGTGCTCGGGGCCGGTGCAGCACCTGGAGGACTCGCCCGAGTTCGACCTGCGCTGCTCCGATGCCTCCTCCGACGTGAGTGGGGGGAGCGGGGGGCACCCGTGGGTGGGATGGGACGGGACCCCACACCCCTCAAAGGGACACCCCGATGGGGTTCCCTGCCGTGGCTCCAGAGGAGGGTGGGGGCTCCTGGGGAGCACCCCGTGGGTGGGATGTTCCAGGTGGTGTGTTCCAGGTGGGGGGTCCTGGGTGGGGGATTTTAGGTGCAGAGTCCCAGGGGCAGGTTCCTGGGGTTTGGGAATGGGGTGCAGGGCCCCAAGTAGGGCATCCTGGTGGGGTCAGGGTGTGGGGACGTGGGTGGGGTCCCAAGTGTTGGATTCTGGATATGGGGTTCCCAAGGGTCCCAGGTGTGGGGTCCTGGGTGTGGAATACCCCTGGTGTGGGATCCTGGGAATGGGGTCCTGGTGTAGGAT
This sequence comes from Aegithalos caudatus, assembly GCA_013389925.1. Taxonomy (NCBI): domain Eukaryota; kingdom Metazoa; phylum Chordata; class Aves; order Passeriformes; family Aegithalidae; genus Aegithalos; species Aegithalos caudatus. Next base: position 11,711 of record WEIU01010516.1, on the reverse strand, counting down.
CCTGGGTGGGACCCTGGGGATGGGGTTCCTGGGATGGGGTTCCTGGGTGGGATCCTGGGGATGGGGTCCCTGGATGGGATCCTGGGTGGGTTTCCAGGAGCAGGGGGTCCCTGGGGGGGTCCCGTGTGCTCCCACGGGGGAGTCCCACATCTTTCCCCCCCCATCCCTCCGGCAGCCGGTTCTGATCCAGCGCGGTCGCTTCGGGCGCTTCCTGGGCCGGATCCGGCGCTTCCGGCCCCGGGTCAAGTTCAACGTGCACCTGCGGGGCTCCGTGGGGCTGGGCTGAGCAATAAAGGGGCCACGGGAGTGGCCGTGAGGGCACCGCGCTCCTCCTGCCTCTGTCACACTGAGGGGAAACTGAGGCACGGCCGGCACACGCGGCTGCTCCCCCTCATCGTCCTCAGGGGCTCGGTCCCGAGGGGACAGGGATGGGTTTGCTCTGGGTCCTGCACACAGAAGGGACCACCACGGTGTCACTGTCCCCACAGAGTCACTGTCCCCAGGGTGGCATTACTGCCCCTTGTCCCCCCCAGAGCAGCAGTGCTGGCACAGGGAGAGGGGGGGGACACAAGGGACACTCTGAGCCCTCCAGGGGCTGCAGGGGGTCTGAGTCCCCATGACAGACCCAGTTTGGGACAGGGACATTGCAGGTGCGGATCTGGGGGGCTCAGGGACCCCTGTGCCCCAAAAGTGGCTGGAGCAGAGTCATGGCTGCTCTGGGGGTGTCCCTCCTGTCCCCCCAATATTCCTGTGGGTCTGTACCCCACAAACACCTCTGTGGGGACCCCACAGGCTCCGGGGGGCAGGGAGGGACAATCCCAGGGGTTTGCCAGGAGGAGACCCCAGTGGTGCCCGTGTCCTGCCCGTTTTGGGGGGGCTGATGCTGCACCAGGACCTTCTGTCACCATCCCCATCCTCGTGTCCCCTTTGTGGTGACAGCGGCAGCAGAGGGCACAGCAGGGCCAGGAAGCAGCTGGATTTGGGGTGGGACTGTCAGGGGGGTCCCCGAGGTGGCAGCACCTGCAGGGGGTCCCTTTGCCTCTCCACGACCTTGAAGAGGTGGGGGGACCCCAGATCTGCCCCAGTGAGCGCCGCCCACTCGTGACACCCCCGCATCCATGACCCCCAGGGTATTCCCAGCTCCAGCAGCTCCTTGGCTGGGCACAGGGGGGATTTGGGGGCTCTGGGAGCGCTCGGGGGGTGCAGGGACACTCAGGATGACACCGGGAGCGATGCAGGGACGCTCAGGGTGATACCAGGAGTGATGCAGGGACGCTCAGGGTGACACCGGGAGCAATTAAGGGACACTCAGGGTGACACGGGGAGCGATGCAGGGACGTTTATTGGCAGTGAAACCCCTGGGTAGGGGACACAGAGAGGGGCCACAGGGAGGGGCCACAGGGTGGGGACACAGCAGTGTCACCCCTCAGGGTTTGGGTGCCTTGAGGTTGAGCTTGTCCCGGATCCAAATCCGACCGCACTGGAAGAAGCCCCGGAAATGCTGCTTGATCTTGCCAAAGAAATCCTTGATCTTGGATTTCCAGACCCGGCCAAACTGGGAAAAACAAAGAGCAGTGTCAGACTCTGAGGACCTGGGGGACCCCCCCGGCAGCTGGGGGGACACGGAGCCACCCCAGCCCCTTCTCACCGTGGCCGGAGCCTTCTCGCAGGAGAGCTCCACCGTGGGCTGCTGCCCCTCCAGGAAAACGGAGCCCTGGCACCAGGTCACAGCCTGTGGGGCACAGAGGGGACACGGAACAGCCCAACCCCTCAGTTGCCTCAGTTTCCCCACCGGATCATCCCAAGTTCCCGCAGGACGAAGCCTCACCCCGAGCCAGCGGCTCTTGCAGTCGCTGCTGGCCATTCCTGGTGCCTGGCACGTGGTTTCCTCCAGGGTGAAGCTCAGCTCCTGCCGGCTCTGCAGGTCCGAGGGCTGGGAAAAGGGACAGGATCCATCAGGGATCCCCCAGCTCCAAGAGGTGCCACATCCCTCCCGGAATGGGTCAGGCTCAGCCCCGACTCGTCTGTGCTCAATCCCTCAGGGGTCAAACCCAAAACGGGGCAGATCCTGCCCTGAGAAGCGCCAGATCCAACACTACCTGATCCTGGAGTTTCTCCTGGAAAGGGAGAGCTCAGCACTCACCCACCCGGGCCGGGGCTGAGCCTCCCGGAGCCGCAGGACGTAGGGACTGACGGCCCTGGCGTTGAGCAGCTCCACGGCCGCCGCCACCACGTCCCCGTAGCTCAGGAGCCCCAGCGAGGACGGCGTGGCTCCTTCCCATCCCGGCGTGGCTCCTTCCCATCCCGGCGTGGTTCCATCCCGGCCCGCTGTGGATCCCTGCGGCCCCGGCGTGGAGGCTCCGGCCAGCCCCAGCCCCAGCAGCAGCAGCAGCACTCGGCACGGCCCCATCCTGGCTCCTGGATCCTGGATCCTGCTTCCCTCCGGGCTGACAGAGCTTTTATGGGAGCTGCCATGGGCGTACTGAGGGGTTGGGACAGCGGGACATTCCAGGTGGGATGAATCTGGCCAGGAGCCCAGCCCAGCCCACTCCAGTGTCCAGGGCAGTGGGGATGGGTGTGGAGGTCACCTCGGGGTTTGGGGTCCCCCTGCCACGGGGAATGTGTGACCAGGGGGTGACAGCGGGGACAGGGACAGTGGTGACAGACATGGCCGTGGTGGGGATGAAAGGAGCCAGGGGGGTCGGGCTCTGCTCCCAGGGAACAGGGACAGGACAAGAGGAAATAGCCCCAAGTTGAGCCAGGGGAGGCTCAGGTTGGATATTGGGAAAATTCCTTCCCCAAAAGGGCTGTCCCAGCTGCCCAGGGCAGTGGTGGAGTCCCCATCCCTGGAGGGATGTGATGCCTTATCCATTAGGCTGACCTGGAACAGGGACTGGACAGAGCTAGGAGATAAAGCAGGTATTTATTAAAGGGTCTCCAGGTTCCACCTCAGGCAAGACAGAAACCCAGGGCACACCAAGAACAAACAGAAAATGACACCTCAGTCACGAGATGTTACATTTTTATAAGTTTTGGTCCATTTGCATTTTGGGGTTTAATTGTCCAATTCCAGCTCCAGGCTGTGAGGTCCCATCCTCCTGTTCCTCCCTCCAGCCCACTGTTGTTGGTGTTTTGGGGCTTGAAAGTTGTCCTTGGTCTTCAGCAGGAAGAGGATTTGTTTTGTGTTCCTGCTCTGTGAAGACAGCTCACCAGCACTTAATGTGAGGCTCAAAATTACATCCCTAAGCAGCTCAGGATCTAAAATGTGAAAGCCACAATTGAAGGTATCAGATGTGACACCCATATGGATGTGACACTTGGGGACGTGGCTCAGGGGTGGCCTCAGCAGTGCTGGGGGTGTGTGATGGTTTCACCTTCACCAAATTCTGTTTATCACATTCAGTGTGGCTGAACCAACACAGGATGGTTGGACTCGATGTTCTCCGAGGACTTTTCCCCTCAGCAATTCCTTGATCCTCTGAAGATGGATGGGATTTTCCAGCCCAGGGGTGATTTATGGCCTGTCCCTCTCTGCAAACAGGGTGGGTTCCACCAAACACCCGAGGTGGGAGCGGCCCAGGGGGGACACCGGGGTCCTGCCCCCCTGGAGACACCCGGAAGGTTGGGAGCTGGGATCGTGGCAAACATCCTCATAAATCACATGGGGTCAAAGACACCCAGGGGTGGCACCTGGAAGTCCCCAGGATCAGTCACTGCCCTACAGCACAAACCCTCCTGGCCCTGGAACATTCCAGGTGCAGCCAGGCCCAGCCTTCCATGGAACAGGGACCTCAGGTGGGATCATCCTGCACCAAATCCAGGTTCGCCTCAAGAACCTCCAGGGATGGGGATTCCAACACATCCCCAGGGATGGATTCCTTCCCTCCAAGTCTTCCCCAATTCCTTCCAAACTGTCCACCATTCCTTACAAGTCCCCTTTAAATTCTACAATTCCTTCCAAATTCTTCCCCGTTCCTTCCCAGATTCCCTCTAAATTCTTCAATTTCTTCTGAATTTCCTCCAAATTACTCCCAACACCTTCCAAACTCATCAGTTATTCCCAGTTTTCCCATGTATCCCACCTAGGATTTAACAACAAGAGAAAGAGTTTCAAAATAATGTAATATATTTAAATCTCATTTTTAGGTGCTTGTGCCAGCTCTGAGCAGGCTCCAAAAAAGCCACAAAACCCTTGGGAATAAAAAAGGGAAAATTCCGTGACTTTTCCTTGGGAAGTTGTGACTCCCAGGACATCTCCCACCTCTGACAGGAGGGGGAGTAAATCCCACCCCAATCCAAACCCTGAACCCTGAGCTGGGGGAAATTCCCTGCTCGTAAACCTTACACTGGGTTTATTTGCCCTTCCCAGGATTGTGCTGTCCCTGCTCATTCCGGAGCAGCCGCGGGTTTGTCTTGGAGCTGTTCCCAGAGCCAGGCCCTGATCCGACCCGGGCAGGGGAAGGTTCCTGGGCAGGGAGGGGGTGGGACTGCATGGGCTTTAAGGTCCTTCCAACCCAACAAGTCCAGGTTTCTGAAGGGAGGGCACAGCTGCTCCATCATGGAATCATCATGGAGTGGTTTGGGCTGAAATGGAGCATAAATCCCATCCCATACAACCCTGTCATGGGCAACAACACTTCCCACCGTCCCAGGCTGCTCCAAACTTCATCCATCCTGACTCTGGACACTGCCAGGGATTCAGGGACAGCCACAGCTGCTCTGGGAATTCCAGCCCAGCCCCTCCCCCCCCTCCCAGACAGGAATCCCTTCCCAATCTCCCACCCATCCCTGCCCTCTGGCAGTGGGAGCCATTCCCTGTGTCCTGTCCCTCCATCCCTTGTCCCCAGTCCCTCTCCAGCTCTCCTGGAGCCCCTTCAGGCCCTGCCAGGGGCTCTGAGCTCTCCCTGGAGCCTTCTCCTCTCCAGGGGAACATTCCCAGCTCTCCCAGCCTGGCTCCAGCCCTGCAGCAGCTCCGCGATCTCCCTCCTCTGGACTCGCTCCAGCGGCTCCGTGTCCCTGCCCGTCCCTGCCCGGTCCCTCCATGTCCCCGTTTCCCGCTCCGGGCCCCGGCGCGTCCCCGGTTTCCGTGGCAACGGCACCGCCCCCAGTCCCCATGGCAACCGTGGCGAAAGGGGCGTGGCCACTCAGGTCAACGCCAGCGCTTTTCCGGGTTAGGCCACGCCCCCTTCATCGCCTCGTGACTAGACCCGGAAGTGGCGCGTTCCCGCGCTCACTGGGCGGCGCCATGTTAGGAGGCTGTACAGCATCCGGGGCGCGCGGCGAGCGCTGTGATTGGCGGAGCGCGCCACGTGACCTACAAATCGCACCGCGATTGGGCGACGGTGGCGCCCCTTCCGCGCGGTGTGGTTTGGGGGTCGTGAGGGGAACCCGGGAACGGGGGAAGGTGACGGGAACCCCCGGCCCTCGAAACAAGCCTGTAGCTGGCAAAAGCGGCTCCCGAGACATTTAACCGGGTTTATTGGCTTTAAAGTCCCGTTTCACCATCCGCCAGCACTGATGGGTGGGAATGTCCTTACAGGAATTGCGGAATCATGGAATTGTTGAGATCGGCGAAGGCCCCAGAGATGCCCGAGTCCAAGCCCATCCCTGACCATGTCCCCAGGTGTCACATCCAGAGGGCTTTCAAATCCCTCCAGGGATGGGGGCTCCACCTCTGCCCTCAGCTGCTGGGCCAGGGCTGGAGAACCCTTCCCAGAAGGAATTCCCAATATCCCACTGAACCTCCCTTCTTGTCCCCTACAAGCAGAGCCCGAGCCCTCCTGGACCCAACCTTCTTCCAGGGAACTGCAGGGAGCCAGAAGTGCCTCCCTAGCCTACTCTCCTCCAGGATGAGCCCCTCCAGCTCCCTCAGAGGGATTTGGGAGGCTGGAATGGGAATGCTGAGAGCCCCAAAGTCAGCACCTCCCAGCTGGCAGGAACATCCCACTGCCAAAACCGGCACCAGCCATGGAGGGAGCATCCCCAGTTCTGGCATCCCAGATTTTCCACGTGCCACCCCCACTGACACGGAAAACAGGGAAAGGGAATGAATCCATGGTGTTTGTTGGAGCTTCCTTCTGTCCCTGTAACAGCACCCGTCCCCTGGAAGGGCACTGGAATCACCTTTTCCTTGTAATAATCCAATTCCAGAGGCTCAAAAAGCTGGGAATTCGGGCTAGGCTGGATTCCCCAAGAAAACACTTCCACATGACTGGAACTAAGCCTTCCTTTGTCCTCCCACCGCTCCACCCAACCCAACCTGACCCTCTCCTGCCACACCTCAAAGCCGTTTCTTCTCATCCTGTCCCTGTTCCCTGGGAGTGTTGGCAAATGTACAAAGTTTAGATTTTCTTTATTTCCTTTCTCTAGTCAGGTTCAGTTTGCCTTTGCCCTGGGGAAGGGAATTAGAGGAGGGTTTTTTAGAGGGTATTTTTTGTTCCACTCTGTGAGGCCTGATGATCCTAACATCGCAACAGACTGGGCAAAGCCCAACAACACCCAAAGAGATAATGAGCATCAGCAAAACACCAAGGAACATCTACCCCAGGCACTGCCCCCTGGTCTGAAAAGGGCTGATAAGAAATCAGTTAATGGGGACCTAATTAACATCAAAACAAATCCCAGGAAGAAACTAGATTCTAAGAACTCTGCAATTTGGGACCAAGAAGCAGTGAACCAATTGATTTCTATGGGTTTTGGACTGGGTAAAGTTTGGGGAAAATAGTTTTCTCTGCACACCCAGGCCACATTTGAGTGAAATAATTTCTGTTGTACATCCAGCCAGGAACAAAGAAATGCCTTGATCCTCTAACACAAAAAGTGTTGTTGGAGGATTTTTGTTTTTCCTGTAGCTTCAGTGACAGGAGCACAGCCCAACCCTTGGTCAGTTTTTAAAAATGGATTTAACGTCCCTTCCAACCTAAGACAGTCCAGAATTTCAGGTTCTCCTTCTTTCCTCCTTTGAGACAAACAGATCCCCACTTTCCCACTGCTCTTCTCCAAAGCTTCTCAATTAATCCCAGTTCAGAGCGGGCCCCACATTCCCAACTTATCTCCCCCAATCCGCCTCTGCTACATTTCTCCTCTTGAACCCCCCTGAGACTAGGGGGGATTGGGTGTGGTGCCTCAGGGAATCCCATCCCAGTTTCCCCCCCGGAGTCAGGGCTTCCCCATCTCCACCAAGTTGTCGATCTGGATGACGATGGGCCAGATGCTCTTCCCTTGGGATAACCCCTGGAGCTCAAACTTTTGGCACATGGAGTCCAATATGTACCCGACCGCCTTCAGCACGTCCCGGAACACGTCCTGGAGCGACATTTGCTGGGATTTCCGAGCTTTCCTGCATCCCTCAAGCTCCCGGCCAGCGCCAGGATCCTTCAGAGGCTTTGCTCTCTTCCTGGCCCCTGCAGCCTGGCTTAGGGCAGGGGATGAAGCCCCAAGATTTCCCAAAATCCCATTTGGAGCACAGCACATATCCGACGTCACCCCCTCGGCGTTCCTGGCGTTCCGGAGCTCACGCGGCCCCCAAGCCCCGGGGCTCCTCCCCAGCGCCGCGCCGCAGGACCCGGAGCAGCCTCTCCACGGAACCCCNCCCGTGGCCGCTCCCAGCCCGGCGCTGCCAGCAGTAGTCGTGTTCCTGCAGGGAGCAGGCCCGGGGGGCGCGGCGCGGTCCCAGCTCGCTCCGGAGGCAGTATCCGTGGTCCTTCACCACCGCCGCTCTCAGGTCCTCCACGCTCAGCTCCCAGGTTGCCGGGGGAAGCGTTGCCTCTCCCAGGATGTGTCCGTGGGTTTGGGCATTCCCGTAGTTCTTCTCCCCAGGGTCAGCCCACAGCTGTTCCCAAGGATGCAGGCTCTGCTGTTCCGTCACGGAATGAAGCAGGAACGTCTCACTCTGGGTTAGGTGTTCCATGAGTTCAAGTTTATTCTCCACTTCCTCTTTCACAAACCATGGCTGGGTTTGGCTCCCCACTCCACTATCTGCTTTCCATGGGAATTTGCTCCTTCCCTCGTCACAGCCAAACTTCTTCAGGAACCTCCTGTCCTGCAGACACCACAACGTGCTCCATCCTGCTGGGAGAGGGTGGGAAAAGGTTGGATCCTTCCTGGCTGGAGCAGGGACAGGAACATCCCATCTTCCTAGTCTGGGACTCCCTGGGCCCCACATCCCAACCTCTGCCAGGTGTCAGGAGAGTCAAGCAGTGGGAGAAGCCCTGGGAGTGGCCCAGGGATGGGGTTGGAGCTCCTCAGGGATGGGCTGGAGCAGGACTCACCCGGACACGAGGTCTCCAGGCCCTGGTGCCCGCTGTCTCCAGGACACCAGTCAGAGGAAGGCTCCTCCAGCCAGCTCCCGGAATGTCCTGCAGGGAAAACGGCAAATGTCATCAGCCAGGCTGGAATCCTGACTTCTCCACAGCCATGGGGATGGAGCAGGGAGCCATGATTCCATCCTGGATGCGAATTCCATCCCACAGGGTCGGGATGTTGCTACTCACCTGGGGATGAGCAGATCCACGGCTCTTCCCCGCGCTCCAGCCGGTGCAGGATGTCGGGCTTGGGGCCTGGATAACCTGGGAATGACATACAGGGCGTTGTACTGTCCCTGATCACGGGAAAACCAAGGACTGGGACACCCCAGCTGTGCCTTGCTGCACACTGAAACACCTCTGGAATGTGGGAAAAGCGTGGGAGAAACTGGAGCTGCTGCCAGAGAGGGATTTATTCCTGAGAGCCCTGATGGAAGTGTGGGAAGCAGCTCCCAGTTCCATTGACAGGTTTTCCCAGCAAGGGAGTGTCTCCTGCTCATCCCAGAGCAGCTCCCAGGGGTGGGAGATCCCACCGTGCTCCCTGATCTTAGGGAATCATTTCCAGGGGGGCTCAAACTCAAATCTTGCTTTTTGCAGTACTAAACTCCCTGATCAGCCCCTATAGGGGAGAACTCCTCATGGGAAGGGTTGGCCAGCCCTGGAGGGATTGGAAAGCTTGGATGCAGCACTTGGAGACATGGATTAGCGATGGCCTTGGGGAACAGTTGGACTCAGCCATCTCCAAGGCCTTTTCCAAGCTCAGCCAACTCTGGGATTCTGGGATTCAGCGCTCTGGAAGCCGCTGGGGTGGGATCTGAGGGAATCCCTGCCAGGGGCGATTCCCAGGATTACCCAGGGAGGTCAGGAGCTCATAGGTGTCCGACACGACGTCCCGGTACAGCTCCCGCTGCCCCGGCAGCAGCGTGTCCCACTCAGCCCGGCTCAGGAACACCATCACGTCCTCAAAGGTCAGCGCCTCCTGCCAAGGGATCAGAGATCACAGCTTCCCTCAGGGATCACAGCTTCCCTCAGGGATCACAGCCTCCTCAGGGATCACAGCCTTCCAACAGAAGCCTCTCCCAGCACAAAGGAGCTCCCATGGATGACTCTGTCCCAGGAAGGAGTGTTCTCCACCGCGGTGGGAATTTTGGATCTGGGAGAAGCACAGGCTGGAATCCAGCACCAAACACCGGCACATGGGATGTGTTTTACCATTCCTACCAGGAGCACTCCATGATCCCCATGGGATTGGGACAGTCCAGGAGTCCAGGTCACCTGGAACTGGGCAGGAGGAGATTCCCCAGGGCCCATCCCAGGAGATCCCTTGAGCGATCCCAGTGGGGATGGGGGAAGAGCGGGGCCGAGAGAGGGAGGGGAGG